>OX451735.1:1133203210-1133723618 GCA_948472305.1 Vicia faba
ACTGTAAAATATGCCGAAGGATAAATTGCATAATGATAAAGAACACAATCAATTATTAATCCAGTTCGGCGCAACATCACATACTCTAGAGGCTACTATGCTAGGAAGGAAATCCACAATAATAGTATTATTTCAAAGCGTAAATAGTCCCAGCTTACAAATTCTCTCCTAATCACTATCCCGTGAAACTTCTACCTAGAAACCACCATCTAGATATGAGAAATCTTATCTCACTTTCAATCACTACAGTGATAAATACAACCACAAACCTTGTGACTGGAAACAATGACCAAAACAGAAGGATACTCTTCCAATTAACAATACTTAGTTTTTCTTTATAGCTTCAACCAAAAACAATACTAAACTCTTTACTTAAAAGCTTCAAGAGTGAGAACAATAACTTGATAAAAAATCAAGTAACAATCACTTTACCACACTGTATAAAAAGATATGTGGGTTACTTAAAAAACAAAAGAGACTCTCAAAATGTAAGATTTAAGACTTCCCCTAATTTTACAATTGTGTAAAATCTATTACATTAGGCCTATGGTTCTCTTTAATACTCTTCAGCAATCCATGGGCTTCGAAATCTTCACCCAAATATTCCTTGATCCAAAAGTTGAGGGTTGTACCAATTATGCAGAAAGATATCCTTAAATATTGGAACAAATCTTCAAGTATCCTAAATTGTCTTAATATCTAATTTTAGAAACTTTAATGTTGTTGGAGATTTGATTCACAAGGAACCAAACACAAGCTACATGTTAAAACATGTAAACTTTGTTCATGAGGAAGAAGATAACATGTCGTTTCAGATCTATCCAAAAATATCCCCTTGTCACACATAACCAATTCTTGTCACAAGAAACCAATTTCTCCCTCAAAGGGAAAATCCAAATTAACAAGAGAAGAAGAAACTTTTCCTAGAGGAAGAAGAAATTTTTCTCTAAGTTTTCACATTAGACGATTATGCCGCAGAAGCAACTCACATAACTCAGAATACTAGAATCCTAGACTCCCATTAACCCAATCATAAGACACAACAAACATGATGTTAGAACATCTGATATGATATCCTGCATACAACCACATCAGAAGTAGCAGTAGCAGCAGAAACAGAAGACACACATGACAAACAATCATCCTCCCCTCAAATGTTGCATACAACAAGCAATAACACTAAACTAGATTCACTAACACCTTTATCCCTCTTTTAGCCAAAAATTGACAAAGTCAGAGTACAAAGAATTGAAACAAAAAGAATAAGAAGACACAAAACCGAGGCAAGACAAACTAAACAAGACTTACTCAATCTGAAGAAACAACAAAAAGAAACAGAAAGAAAACAGACTCACCCAAATATACAAAAACTAAGAAAATAAAAGAAAATGGAAACCAAAAACACATAAAAACATAAGACTAAAATGAACTCATTGTTTTCGTTTTTATATTTTTCCTTTTTTTATAAAAGATAGCAAACACCAACTATCCAATTCTCCCTCTCGAGTCAATGAAATTGGCCCAATATTCATCAACATTAGAATCTGAATCACGTATTTGCACATGGATTTTCTAAAGGGACTTCATCTTTGTTATAAATGTTTTCCCTGTCCTGGATGCTTGATTGGATGTTTCAACATTTGGTACAATATTGAACTTAACCTTCTTTGAACTAGAACTCTTATCTTTATTGGTTTCCAGCAACTGGATCTTCTATGTATCATCCTTTTTAGAAGATTTGCTCATGCTGAAACACAACTTGTGAGGACGGTGAGGTTGTAAGGTATTTAAATACAAGGAGAATTACCTTGTTTGTAATGAAAACTTGCTTGTAATGACAGACCAGTCAATGAAAGCATTATTGGAAGGAGATAAAATCATCTTTATTAACAATACACTGCTCACCATAGGAGAGAGACACATTTTTGTTCTACTTTCTGTCTTTCCAAGCTTTTACTGTTGGAAAATGTTACAAAATGACATTCTTTATGCCATTGAAAATGTTTCCCTCTAAGATTGCACACATTACAAGATGAAGGAATATAGTTTTTGTTATACCCCAATTTTTACCCCTAAGATCTCTAATCATCTCATATTATCAATACATCAAAATCATACATTAGGGTTGGTTCTCCCTTCTACCTCATCATATCATCACAAAATGTATATATGTTCTTTAGATGTTCATATTGTAGGCGATGACACAACTGCATCCATCTCACCATCTAACCTAGGATTTTGAGGGATGATCCTTAGTCAAATAATTCTATAATGGATTGCAAGAGCTTGAGCTTCAAGGCTATGTCTATGATATCAAAAGTTTTTTTTGGTTCAAAGAGCTCTCTCACCTTATTTAGGTTAAGTTTTCCTCGAGGTTGGTGGTGGCATTCATCAAGAAGACTCATAGGTTCATGTGTTTATTTCCATGCCTTCTTCAACAAGTTTCATTGAGATTCCAGCTCCATCTTTTAGTATGCTCCAATACAATATCATTTCAATGGAAAATGTGATTCATCATGCTCTATTGTGCATTGAAAGTTAAAAATATTCAAGGTGGATTCAACAAGTTTGACCTAATTGAGCAAGTGCTTGATTCAGTGATCACAAGTGCATAACTTTCTCAATTTTCAATATTTTGAGTTGGTTCTTTTTCTATGGATTCTTATCATCATCTACAATAACTTCTCTTCACATGACAATATCCAATTGTGCAAGGAAAGTCATCAAAAGTTGAAAGGGGTTACAAGTCATTTTGACACTCTCTGGGCTAGGGTTTGCTGACTTCTAAGGACCATATCTTGCTCACTTTTTGAGATTTTTGATTGATTCCAAATCCATGATTCTATTTAAAGGGTCCTTAACAAGTTATTTTCAATTATCTAAGGATAATTTTGAATGGAAGATCACTAATGATTGGTAAAGATTATAAGTCCTCTGGGAAAGTTATCAAATTCTCTTGTGTGGCTTCAAATGATCACAACTTGGTCAAATTTTATCTCCTTGAGCTATTTCTTTTTTCATAATAATATTTGGAATGTCTAATACAACTTTGTTTCAATATTCAACACTTTAAAATGCTTGGAAAGTTGTTTAAGAATTGAAAAGATTATATGTCTTTTATGAATTTCCCCAAACTTGTTCATCATCTTCCAAAGACTATAACTCATTCAATTTTTATGATTTTTAAGTGATCTCAATTCCACATTTCAATTCAAAGGGTCTACTTCACTTCATCTTCAAGGATCAAGAGATACTTTTGAATGAAAGGACATGTAATTTTGAAGAACATTATAGGTTATTGTGAAGCTCAACACTTAGAATTTTTCTAAGTACAAAATACCCGTGTGTTTTTCCTGATTTCAAACTTGAATAACTTTTTGCTCAAGCATCCAAATGCTACCTTTCTTGGCACATTGTGAAGTTTTTTGCAAGATTTTCCATTGCAAAAAGAACGAGGTCATAAAGCCTCCTACATTGTGTGCCCCATGCTCTTGAAGTAACTTCCATGAAACTGAGTTTTTGTTTGAAGTCAGAATTTAATTTCCATAATGTGGCCTCTAATCACCAATTTGTGCGTGCTTTTCACTTAAACATGTTTAACAAACTTTCTCATACTTGTTTAAGCATCAAAATTCAATAATTAAGTGAGTTTTTATGGATTACAAGTCACACTTTGCTCATGATGCATGTGCACACGAATCCCCCTCATACTTGATCATTTCTCTCACTTTTTGTTTCCATCATGCTCAGCAATAAATAAGGGACACATCCCGCTCATTTCCACAAGCTTGGACAACCAAAATCACCTTGCCAAACTCTCTCCATAGTTCACAATTCTTATTTTTCGAATTCACTCTTTCCTTATTTTTCAATCCAATTTCTTTGTTCATTCTTCATCCTTGAACTTCACGGAAGCTAACGGAAGAAGAACCAAGCCTTGAAGTACTCTAAATCGTTCTAGTCAAGTCAAGTTTCATAGCCAATTTGTTGAACTTCATTCAGGTTAAATTCTCCATCAATTCTCTTCAAACTTGTTACTAAAATGTTGCTATCATCACTCTGATGCTCATATCATCGTTTGATTTTAATTGGAAGTGAGTTTTACTCATGAATTTTCAAATCCATTTTCATCTTTTTCTTCTGTTTTTTTTTAAATGGACTGAGCTACAGTTTATATAAATTTTTCGCGAGGGTACAATTGTCTTCGTCTTGATGAGAAGAATCAAATGGCACTGGTCTGGACCTCTAATTTTTCCATTTGTGAAACATGCAACTTGTGCGTGGCTGGAGGTTGAAGATGACCAACGTGTCATCTCTCAACCAATGACAAGGCGCCATTTGTTTTTTCAATTCTATTTAAAAATTAAATAATTTGATGGTTTATTCACTAATGTCCATATCATGCACAACACGTCTGATCCTTTGGGTTAAATTACTAACACGTTTTGACATTGATCCAATGATCCACATTTTTTTGATATTATTGTTATTTTGTGGTTTTTGTTTTAATTGTTTTAAACTTCAAAAATTCATTTCAACTTCTAAAATTATGAAAAAATTATCAAAAATACTTTTGATTTTTCTCTTTATGATTTTCATTTTTTCAAAATTTTATTTTGTGATTTGATATATTTTTTTTATGATTTTTCACTTTATTTGATTTGTTTTAATTGTTTAAAAATATTTTTCTTGATTTTAAAATTCTGAAAAAATTATGGAAGGATCCAATGACCTCTTGACAAATATTGGTGACCTCATTTTATTTTTGATTTTGATTTTACTATTTTTCACAAGTTTTGGTTTATTTTGCTTATTTCTTTATATTTTAAAAATAGTTTCTGACTTTAAAAAATTCTAAAATGTTTGTCAACACTCGTTGACTCATGTTTGACTTCTGATATTTTTTTAGGATTTTTATTTGGTGTTCTAATACATATTGTGTATTTAACCAATGATTTCTTTTTTAAATCATTTAAAATTTGTTTTATATTAAATATATTTTATTATTTTTTGATTGGTCCTGATTTGGAGACACTTGAGTGTTATTTTGAGACAAGTTCCTCAACCTCATTGGATCTTGGGTGTTGATAGGTTGAAAAACCAAATCCACCAAAATGGATGAATGATGTTTATGATATTTGAAACCCTTATTTCATCTGATACATTGGTTACACTATTATTCCCCTCCCTCTTCATCTTATCCCTTTCTTGTTTTTACTCGTGTTACATGTTTTTCTAGAATGATCTACATATTATTTCTCTAACATGTTTGGTATATATATTGCTATTGATCGATCTCAAAATAGGTGTGGCTTCTACATAAGTCTACTTACGATTGCTTAACATAACACTAAATTCGTCCCGATTCGAAAAATGATCATTCGTGGCCCAAACCTATGTTTGTAAACCCAAGTATGTTTAATTTGAAACCTTGGATTCAATAAATTTGAAGTTCATTGTTAGGAGGCTTTGATTCTATCAATCCTCTAATTAACTTTATGAATTTTGATCTAAGTGAATCATTTTAACATTGTTGATCATATGATTTTCCTTGAGTACTTGGAATGAATGATATAATTAACAAAAAGTAAATGGAACTTATTGTTGAGAAGCTTTGATTTTATCAATATTCTAATGAGTCTTTAAAAGCAAGCTTCGAGATGGTCATTCAACTAACCTTTAATTTCTAATTCACTAACAATTAACTTTACTTTATGCCTTTATTTTTATGTGCCATTTATTTTAGCATTTACGTCTCATACTATTTTCTTTTTATTCACTTGAAAATTTATCTTTATGTCATTTTATCTTTGCTCACTTGAGCTTTATTTTCTTTTGAAGACACTTGATAATCAACTTGAACATTAAAATCTTTAAGGTTACTTGGACTATCTGGTTACTATCCTCAGCATTGTGGAGTTGTGGATCTCTCGGACTTAGGATTAGAATCCTTGATACTTGGGGATCTTGTTGCTCTATTGTTATTTTGTCTGAAGTTCTTGGGGTTTACTCCAACGTATTGGGTTTATTTTCTTTGTGTGCATGTTATTATGATTTTATGCTTTGTCTGTGATTGAGAGTTCCTCTATATACAACCATTACTCTGCCCAATTTTTGCGAAGACTTAATTCATCTGAAGCTTGGTGTTCCTCAGAAGTTTAATATTTTTGCTTGCTTGGTTTTAATCCAAAGGATGGAAATTCTACATTGACTTCCTCATGTAAAGTGTTGGCTTCTTGTTGGTTAGTTCATTCTTTTCCTTGACTTTCTTAAGATTTAGGATAGTCCCTTCATCTCCTCCCATCTTCTTTAATTTCAAAATCTCTTCCCTCCTTTTCAAAACTCTTATTGTTTTCTAACTTGAACCGATTTCATAATAAACTTGAACTTATGCCCATGCATTTTCAAAAGTATTTTCTTAATCAAAATTTAATCCATTTAATCATACTTTGATATCTTTCTCAAGACTAAACATCAATTAACCCCATTCAAACCATTTTTCCACTTTGGCTTTTTACTTTAAACTTTTCTCAAAAGATTAGACTCTTGTCGATTCTTGTAGTGATGCGAGCTACTATACTTCTATGATATGTAGTGAAGTGAGATGTTTTCCACTTGGGTGTTGAGTGAGGCTTTGTTGATTAAATCCAATATATATCCTCCACTTTGAGATGATGCAAATGTTGATTTCTTATAATCGTGGGTAGTAAGTATGTTTTCCACTTGGATATGACGATGATGTCTCTTCTCTTAAAATTAGCCAACACACATGTGTTTTAAAACTATTGAGATGAACTACGAGTACCATGATCCCCTATTGCACGGAAGGTAGTACGTAGGAACTAAAGATTCACAACCGCGAAGGGTGCAAAATTGTAAAACATACTTCTTTTCTCATCTCCACCATCTTATTTTGTATACATCTTTTATAGTCAAAATACACAGATTTTCAAAGAGGTTCATGTGGAGTATCATAGATGTTTAGGGTGCTAATACCTTCCCTTTAAATAACCAACCCCATACCTAGATTCTCCCCCTCTTTTTGGGTTTATTCTCTCTTTTCCCGTTTCCTTTAGAAACAATAAAGCGCAGTGGCAATTTTTATTTAATCTGTACGAGTTAAGTCAATCCAACGACTTAGTCTCAATATTTCTACCGCTACAGAAAATTTGCGACTTCACCGGGGAATTGAGAACTCTAAGTGGGTTGAGACTATATTTGTTTATTTGTGTATATGCTATTTTTTGTTGTATATTGTTTGTTGTATATATGCATGTCTGAATTTTTCTAGTTTTCAGGATGCTTGGTGATCTCTTATAAGTCCTATACCCAGACTTGGGAAAACTTAAGATAGGATGGGAAGTATAGTCATGTTAACTTTGAGGGAGTAATTCCGAAAAAGGAGACATGAGTTCCCCCACTCAGTGGAGACCCCTTTGACTGTAGTATTTGTTTACTGAGAAATCAGGAAGATATTGCTGCACTAAGACGACTATAACGGAGCAATACAAAAGTCCTGTCACGCGATACTGCACTAAGACGAGTTTTTCCTGAGAATATTTCTAATTAATCGGGACGTTGGTAATATCTGAAGGAAGAATGTAGACTATAGGATTTCCTTAAAACCTTGTTCGGCAGGTGATAAAACATTAGTCCTTACCTTGTGGGTAGTATCTTTGACTCCATGCTCGTGACGTTGAACCTATGAACCCCCATGTTTGTGATCTTGTGTGTGATTATTGCATCATCATGCATTCGTGCACCCATGAGAATTCTTTAAACAGTTTTTCAAGGAACTTAAGGTTGACTTTTGCAAATATCTCAGGTACTCTTTTAACCATGGATTTTGGAAGAAGAAAGACTCGGAAGTACAATTTCAAGGATCCTAAGATAGAGGAATTGTTGAGTTTGATTCCTGAGATTGAGAGTCCTACAGATTTTTGAAAGAAGTATGGAGCCATTGTGCCTCTTTTGAGGCTCGAGATGAAGGAGGGTATTCTTTCTACATTGATACAGTTCTATGATATGTTATACCAGTGTTTTACTTTTCCTGATTCTCAGCTGATTCCCATATCGGAGGAGTATTCTTCCTTACTTGGTTTACCTATTACTGATTGTATCCTGTTCTCCGACTTAGAAGGAGAGCCCAAATCTTATGACATTGCCACCATAACTCACTTGAGGAATTATGAGATTGAGGCTAACATGAATACCAAAGGAGGAATCAGAGGTTTACCTGCTCAGTTTTTATTGGAGAAAGCTCGTTACTTCGCCAAGATGAAGAGTACAACTGCTTTCAAGGCTATCTTTTCTTTGCTCGCCTATGGGTTGTTCTTGTTTCCTAACATCGACAAATTTGTGGATGTTAATGCCATTAGGATCTTTCTGATTAGGAATTCAGTCCCTACGCTGCTAGGAGATACTTATTATTCCATCTATCTTCGAAATTTTCATCAAGGTGGGATGATCATTTGTTGCACACCATTTTTATATCAATGGTTTATTTCTCACGTACCCCAGTCTGTTACTTTTTGGGATATCAAGAAGGAACCACGTTGGGCACCAAAGATTATATCTCTCACTCATTCTGACGTTGATTTGTATCATCAAGCTTATTATGATATGGATATTATTGACAGTTGTAGTATTTTTCCCAATGTGCCATTTCGTGGCACAAAGGAAGGAATTAACTACAATCCTGTTCTTGCACGCCACCAACTTGGATATCCAATGAGAGACAAGCCAACAACATTCATCTGAGTGGTTTCTTTCTCAAAGAAGGAGAAGATCACAAGGCAACTAAGGAATAGATTAAAAAGGCTTGGCGCCATATTCATAGAAAGGGTAGAAAAGATTTGGGACCAAGAGGAGCTGTTTCCTTAGAGCCTCATCTCCGTTAGGTACAAGCAAGGGAAATTCAGTTGGAGATGCCTTATTATCGTGAGGAACCTATATCTGATATGTTTATGAGGACTAATCCTCATCTCTTAGATGATATGGAAGAACTCCAGCTTTCCTTGGTTAGGATGAAGCAAGAAAAGGAAGCATGGAAGAATAAGTACCAAACTTTGGAGGTTTCCTACTCAACAGAATTGAAAGAGAAGGATGGATTGATTGAGATTATTGAGAGTCGTGATATGGAGATGATGGAGAAGCAAGAGGATTTATTTTCCTCTAGAGTTCATCTAGGTCCCGGTCACCCATTTTTTGATTATGGTGGATGGAAAAAAGTCACTGACAAGTATGCAGAAGAGAACAAGCAGTTGAAGGCTCAGATTACAAGACTCAAGGGAAAACGTCAGCGTGTGGAGAGATCTTCATCATCTTTGGTTCCTTAGGATTTTTAAATTCTATCTTTATTCTATTATACTTAGGATTATTGAAACTTGTATTAAAAGTTATAATCCATTCCAAAGTTATTATTAAAATGAGTTTTTTCATTATTTCTAAATATGTTAGTACTTCAATGTTTGCAATTGTTTATGGTTCTTTGAGTTCCTTGAATAAATATAATAAATAACGTGCATTGCATATCATGCATCATTTCACACATATTTTTGCATTCCTATCTTTCAGTGGTGTCTTACTTGTTTCTCTGCTTCGTTCAGTCGGCAAGATGTCTCATCGCTACAATACTCGGGCTAATTCTAGAAAGAAGATGGAAAACCTTGAACAAGAGAATCGTGAGTTGCGCGAAGAAGTTACTACTTTAAGAGCCGGTATGGCCAACTTGACTCCTTTGGTGGCTGCTCAGAATCAGCCACCACCACCTCCTCCTCCGTCTCCTCATGCTACTCAACCACATTAAACGATCATTATTTCAGAGGTTGTTTTAGTTCCCATCTCTATTAATCCAATTACGTCTGCTCAATATCGTATGCCTTGCGATTACCTGTGGGGAATGCTTGATAATTTCATGCCAGAAGTTTACAATCCTGCTGCTCAAGTTGCTCCATTTGTTCAAGCTGTTGCACCTTCTATGGTGCATGTTTTCCCTGTTGCTAATAATGAGATTCATCCTGCTGCACCTCCTACAATGAATGCTATGCCTATTATTAATGATGAGGTTTATCATTATGCTCCTCCACCAAGTGAAAGTTTGGGATTTTATCACCGAATGGATGACTTTCAGGATCAATTCAATGAAATGCAGAAAGAAGTGAAGCCTCTCTGAGGGAAAAGAGTTATTCTGACATAATGTTAGTGACCTCTGCTTAGTTCCTAATGTGAAAGTGCCAGCAAAGTTTAAGGTGACCGAATTTGAGAAGTACAAGGACAACTCTTGTCCCCGTGACACCCTGGTGATGTATATCCGAATGTTGTCCACTCATACCGATGACCTACGCTTTCTTATTCATTTCTTCCAGGATAGTTTAACTGGTGGTGTCTTGAAATGGTATCTTGGCTTGAATTGTAGCAATATCCGCACATTCAATGACTTGGGTGAAGATTTTGTGAAACATTATAAGTACAACATGTTTATGGCACCTAACTGTGAACGATAGAGAGTAATGGCTCAGAAAGATAAAGAACCATTTAAGGAGTATGCGCAAAGTTGGCGCGAAGTTTCTTCCCAAGTGGTACCCCCAATGGGAGAACAAGAAATGACTAAGGTATTCCTAAAAACCCTTGGTTCATTTTACTATGAAAGAATGGCGGCGAGTGCGCCAAGTGTTTTCAAAGAGATGGTAGGTATGGGTGTTCATCTTGAAGAAGCTGTCAAGGAAGGACGATTGTCCAAAGATGAAGGTTCTAGTGGAATAAAGAAATCATCATATGGGTTTTCTAAAAATAATGAAGGAGAAACGAATGATGTAGTTCAAGAAAGAAGGGTTGGACCTCCAAGAAGACGTCATCAACATCAACAACATGTTGCTTCAGTAACTCTAGTTGTCAATGTGGCTCTGGCTGTTGTCGCCTACCAGAGAGCACATTCTCAAAGTAATCAAGGGCAAGGTCAAAAGAGGAAATATTTTGATTCTATCCCATGAGTTATACAGAATTGTTTCTGGCTTTGATTCAAAAGAACCTAGTGCAGACTAGGCCCCCTGCTATACCTTCAACTTTGCCATGGTATTATAAAGATGATTAGACTTGTGCTTTTCATAAAGGATATCATGGGCACAACATTAAAAACTATTATCTATTGAAGTTTGAAGTTCAGAAGATGGTAAGATCTGGTTTCCTGTCTTTTAAAGACATTGGTCCCAATGTGAAGGATAATCCACTATCCAAACATGGAGGCGGAGGTGTTGCAAATACGGTTGCTGGTTGTCCTGAGGACTTTAGAATATTTTATATCAACTTGGTTAGAGGTGATTTAGTGAAGATGCATGATGATCTCTGTGAGTTCAGCTATTATACACATGACCATGCTGCTTGTAGTGTCTGTAGTATAGACATTCATGGATGTGATAAGGTGAGAGGTGAATATGGTTTATGGTTGTCCCAGTGAATTCCAGATTTTTGATATAAACTATATGAATGATGATATGGTACAACTGTACGCCACGTTTTGTCACATGGATGGCCATGAGGTACATCATTATGGGTCCTGTCAGATCTGTTGTAGGGATTCTCGTGATTGTTCTGTTGTAAGAAGAGGTTCTCAATTGCTGTTAGATAAGGGTACTATCAGAGTCACAAGAAACAAAGATGATTATAATGGAGTTAACATGATTGAAGACTACCCTGTTAGGGCCATGTCTGATGATGAATATCTTTCTGCTGATGAGTACTTTTCTTCTGATGAAGGTATGTTTTCTGGTAATGATTATGTGATTCCTAAGTATTCTGAAGAATCAGGGGTGAATGTCATTATGCCACATTTTGGTGTTCCCACTCCTGTAGAGATTACATATCGTAGCAAACCCTTATTTCTCCAGTGGTTATTTGTCTGCTTGGTCTTATCTCATATGAATCAGATAAAGTTGTGCTTTATAAGTATAATGCAACTACCCTGGAAGACGGTGTGGAAATTCCTATCCAACCTTTGTCCCATGTTGAGAATATTGCTGAAGCTAGTCGGGTAACTCGTAGTGGTCGTGTCTTCGCCCCTACCTTTCAAGAAGATGTTAATTCTAGTAAGAAGGTTTTTGAGAATGTAGAACCTAAGAAAGTGGTAGGAGAATCTAGTGGCGCCACCTTGGAAAATAATGTTGATGATCTGTTGAAAATCATCAAGATTAGTGATTACAAGATTGTGGATCAGTTGTTACAAACTCCATCTAAGATTTCCATTTTAGCCTTGTTGATGAACTCTTCTGCTCATTGGGAATCTCTGATGAGGGTGTTGGATCAGGCTTTTGTTGAAAGGGATGTGCCTCTGGATTAGTTCAACATTGTTGTGGGGAATATTATGTCTTGTAAAAATCTGAGTTTTTGTGATGAGGAGTTGCCTGATGAAGGGAGAAACCATAACCTGACTCTGCATATATCTATGAATTATAAGAATGATTATTTTTCCAATGTGCTAATAGATAATGGATATGCTTTGAATTTCATACCAAGAAGCACTCTCATGAAGCTTAAATACCGGGGAACTCCCACGCTCCCTAGTGGCATTATAGTAAATTCTTTTGATGGTTCTAGAAAATCTGTCATTGGAGATGTGGATTTACCTATTCACATAGGTCCACACTTATTCTAAATTACCTTTCAGGTTATGGATATTGTTCCAACCTATAGTTGTTTATTGGGACGACCATGGATTCATGAAGCAGGAGTTATTACTTCAACCTTGCATCAAAAACTGAATTTTGTCCGTGAAGGAAAGATAGTTATTATGAACAGTGAGCAAGCTCCATTGATATCTCATTTGTCTTCCTTTAGCATTGTAGAAGTTGATGAAGCCGCTTTTGGAACTCAGTTCCAAGATTTGTCTATTGATAATATAAGGAAGAATGAAGATTCTATCACCTCATTTAAGGAGGTGCAACAGGTAGTGTAGAAGGGCCCTAGCAAGGTGTGGGGGCAAGTTATTAATCCACCTGTGAACATGAATGAGACTGGTTTGGGTTTCTCCATGAAGAATGAAGTTGTGAAGCCAATGTTTTCTTTGAGTAAATATTAAGACATCTTTCAAAGTGCATGATATATCCATCCGACTACTCCAAAGACCAATGATATTCTCGAAGATGAGCTAAAGCAAGAGATGCCGAACTTTGTGACTCCTAGAGTCAGAATCCAGAATTGGATCACCGTTGATGTTCCTTCTTGCATTCACATTTCAAAGTTATTTTTTTGTTTGTCTTTTCAAAAGTCTTTCACTCTGCCCAAGGTGAAAGTAATGTTGTATGGGCATGCCTTTTGTTTTGAAGTTTAAGATCATCAATAAAAGTTATTTTTGATTTCTAAATTGTGTCTTTGTTTTCTATTTTTCTTGGAAAATGGTAATCATAAAAAACCTTTCGAAATAAATAATAATTGTAAATAAATTTTCATAATCACTTGTTACATGTGTCAGTTTCTAAAATCAATCATAAATCATATGTGCAGATTAATTAAAAATCTCGTTGAGCGCAATGACTCTGCACCATCTCCCAACTTTGAATATCATGTGCATGTGGCTGAAGAAGAAGAATATGATGAAATCCTAGAAGAGTTTTTGCGGTTTCTTGAGCACGAGGAAAATACCATTCAACCGTATAAAGAGCCGTTGGAGACAATCAACTTGGGTTCAGAGGAAGATCCAAAAGATGTCAAGATTGGGGCACTGCTTCATCCTGATGTGAAAAGCATGTTGATTGAGTTGCTAAAAGAGTATGTGGATATCTTTTCTTGGTCTTACCAAGAAATACATGGTTTATATACTGATATTATGGAACATCATTTGCTGTTAAAGCCAGAATGTTCACCAATCAAGCAGAAGCTGAGAAGAACTCATCCTAACATGGAAATGAAGATTAAAGAAGAGGTTTTGAAGCAGATTGATGCTATTTTTCTTGTGACATCAGTGTACCCTCAGTGGATTGCCAATATTTTTCCAGTACCAAAGAAAGACGAAAAAGTCCGTATGTGCGTTGATTACAAAGATTTAAATAAAGCAAGTCCAAAAGATGATTTCCCATTGCCACATATTGATATGTTGGTTGATAGCACAACAAAATTAAAAGTGTTATAATTCATGGACGGATTTTCCAGATAAAATCAAATTAGGATGGCTCCAGAGGACATGGAAAAAATAATGTTTATCACACCCTGGGAAGCATTCTGTTATAAAGTGATGCCTTTCAGGTTGAAGAATGATGGTGCAACGTACCAAAGGGCTATGACAACACTATTCCATGATCTTATGCATAAGGAAATCGAAGTATATGTTGATGATATGATTTCCAAATCTAAGACTGAGGAAGGGCATATATAAGACTTGTTGAAATTGTTTCAGCGTTTGAGGAAGTATCGTCTCCGCTTAAATCCAAATAAGTGTACTTTTTGTGTTTGTTCAGAAAAGTTGTTTGGTTTCATTGTCATCCAAAAAGGAATTGAATTTGATCCTGATAAAGTTAAGACAATTCAAGAAATGCCTGCACCAAGAATTAAAAATAAAGTTAGAGGCTTCCTTGGACGTTTGAATTACATTTCCAGATTTATTTCCCATATGAATGCAACATGTGAACTAATCTTTAAGTTGTTAAATAAAGATCAAGGTTGTGTATGGATGGATGATTTCCAAAGGGAATTTGAAAGCATTAAAGAGTATCTGCTTGAGCCTCCTATCTTTCTCCCTTATGTTGAAAGAAGACCATTGATTATGTATTTGACTGTGTTGAATAACTACATGGGTTGTATTTTGGCACAACAAGATGAAACATGAAGAAAAGAATATGCCATTTATTATCTGAGCAAGAAGTTTACTGACTGCGAGTTACAGTATTCTATCCTAGAAAAAACATGTTGTACTTTGGCCTAGGTGGAAAAGCGATTGCGGCAATATATGTTGAATCACACTACTTGGTTGATATCCAAAATGGATCTAATTAAGTACATCTTTGAAAAGCCTACTCTTACATGGAGAATTTCCCGTTGGAAGAGGTTGTTGTCTCAATATGATATTGAATACCGTACTCAGAGGGCTATTAAAGGAAGTATGTTGGCAGAGTACATTTCTCACCAATCGGTTGATGATTATCAGTCTGTTAAGTATGATTTTCCTGATGAGGATGTGAAGTTTTTGAAAGTAAAAGATTGTGATGAACCTTTTTCTGAAGAAGGTCCTGATCCCGAATCTCGATTGGGTATGGTGTTTAATGGAGCTGCAAATGCTTATGGAAAAGGAATTGGTACCGTGATTATCACTCCCCATGGGTCACTGTAATACCCCAAATTTATCCTACCCCTTTATAAGGATCATCTGGCTTATGCATATCACATCCTTCATGTACATACCCTCCATTAGGTCATCTAACACACCATGCATTCATTAATCAATAAAACATGGCACGAGATCAAAGATATTGAGGAATTAGGTTTTCTATATGCTTTAAGCTCTTGTCTTCACTCAGATGCCTCAAAAGTGAGTGGATTAGGGTTATGATAATGACATGGTTTCTTGCGGCACTTCAAAGCAGGATATTGTGAGCTAGGGTTCTATTTCAACAAGTAATCTCATTAATCAGGGATAGAGATTCACTTCTTTATGCCAAGTGGTTATCATAAGGATCTTAAGGTTTGGTTTCATGGCTTTCATGTGACGCATTTCTCACATCTAGGGTTTCTTTTGTATATCATCATCGAAAGTCTGGTTCACTTGGTTATTTGCGTTGCAAGACAATATTGTGGACTTGATGCAAGGATTGGAATTCATTTGATGTTTTATGAATTATTTCAAGTTTAAAGGCATTGGATAATTTTAAATTCCATTTTGAACTCTTAGGCTTTTCATATGTGATTAGTTCAAAAAGGTGCAAGAATGAATATGTTCTCATTTAGTTAGAAAGTTAACTCTTGAAGGATGACTTTTGTAGGCCAAGTCATGTGGACTTTTGTACGAGTACTTTGCCATTACGACAATTTTATGCATTCATTTGGATTTATATTTGGCATTTGGAAGTATTTAAGTATGAAGAACATTTAAGTGCAAAAGGAAGGGAAAAGACTTTCAAATTTCCTTTGAAGGAAAAATAGCATTACTATGTACATTTCATGATCAATGCCATTACACATTTTTATCTCCCTTACACGATCTACATAGAAACTACCAAAAGTTACAAATTACACCCTAATTGTTGTACCCCAAAATTTTCCCTCTCATTTCATCAACATTTTCTCATCACAAGACTCTTGGAGCTCAAGATCAAGTTAGGGTTTGCTCTGCTCAAGGCCCCTCCTTGCACTGTTGACCCAAATTAGGGTTTGAGTTTGCACAATGATGTTTTGACCTAAAAGGCCCAAAGTGACTTTCATTCTTCATGTTGGACATACAAAGTTTATCCATACCAAGTTTCAAGCCTTGATTCCAATCTTTGCCCAGTTAATTGGACAGTTAACCTAGAAATCAGCTGTATTGGGAAAAAGTCAACTGTGGCCAATTGACAGTCAAACCTCATTATTTTTGACCCACATCAACATAATGAACTCACATGAACCATTTGGTCAAGTTTTTATCACAATTCCACAAGAAATTTGATCAGATCACCAAAAGGGCAAAATTGTAATTTTTAGGGTTTTGACTGCACAAAGGTAATTTTTGACTGTTTGACCTGACCAATGGCAAACCAAGCTCACATATGGACTCAAGGACTCAATGAAATTGTCTTGACCTATTCAACAAGTCCAAAAGATCTCAATTGCATAGGGTTGACAGTTGAATTTTTCAGTCAACTGATCAAAATTTGACTGTACACTGAAAAGTCAAACTTTGACTTTTTCGTCAAAATCAAGTGCCAAGATTCATTTTTCATCAAGACATGCCAAATTATGAAACTTGTTCATCAAGAAACAAAAAATTGCAAATTAGGGTTTAAAATGAAGAAATTTCATAACTTAGAAATTTTCTAAGTTATGAAATTTTCTCATTTTTTCCTAACTTTGTCCCTTTTTTTTCACCAAGATGCAAATGGATTCAAAGAAAACTTGAAACATGAAAGTTGTATTCCATTGCAAAATCTACAACTTTGGTTCACAAAGTTTTCTCAAAGGAAGCTTGTATCTCAAGTTATGATTTTTGGAACAAGGGTGCAAAATATTCTTAACTTAGAGAAATTTTGCCCTATTCTAGGCAAGATTTTTGTCCAACTTCTTGGCCATTTTTCACATGGTTCCACTTGGATTTTCAAGATTCATTACAAAGATGGATTGTAGTACACATTCCAAGCTTTTCAAATTGTCCAAGAAATTCTCAAACACCCTTGTGGTTAGAGAGAATCGAATTTGCAAAGTTGGCCAAAACTCACTTTTGTTCATGGCCAAAGCATGTTCATAACATTGGCATTTTTGAAATCAGCATGGTTTATGCTATCTTGCAGGCCTCTAAACCTCTTTACACTCAACAATTTAATGCCTAACCATTGTGTTAAGGCATTATTTCACCCATTTGGACATTACACATAGAATTAATCCTTAATTAGAAAAAGCAAAATTGCCATTTTTGAAAAGTAACACTTTATGTCAAAACTTGATCCTTGAGCATAGGGGGCCATATCTCTGAAGCCAAATCAAATCTATATTAAAAGTCTCAAGGGCAAGATATGTAGCATGCTTGAGAGGATTGTACAGGCCTATATGAAAACTTACACATTTTCTTGCTTATAGTAGAAGAAACTTTGCAAAAAGATAACAACTCTCACTTCCTGTCAACACAGCCAAACAAAAACCTTGTGAACATCTTTCATACACCCAAGCAGACCTAAGGCACGATTCAACCATCTCTCATACCTCCCAAAACACAAAAACACCATCCTGCTGCAAAAACAGGGCATCTGCTGCAGATTGAGGTCCACAACTCAATCCACTCGTGCGTTCTTGCCCAAACAAGTTCCAACACATTCCACACCATCCACACAAACTATCCCAAGCCCTAAACACAAGCTGTAATTCCCCTAACCTCAGTTTCCATTTTCATTTTTCATTTTTGCAGGTGAACTTCCATAGCACGATTCAGAGTGATTCAAAGCAAGCTAGGTGTTGGAGAAGCTTCCTTGAAATTCAGGCAAGCTATACAGAAGCTCAAACTCCATTGAAGTTGGCCACATTGCTGTATACGATTCAAGCTGAAACAGGTAAAACCATGGACTTCTATCTCTCAATCTAGGAAGAGTTAAGCTTAGGTTTGTGAATGAAACATGTCCTACTCATAGCCCTGAAGCCATACATATGATCACTTTTCATTTATATTAGGCATGCTGTGAGAATTTTAGCCATGATCATTGAAGAAAAACTAGGTCAGAAATTGGGGGTGAAGAAATTCTCCCTGGTTTCTTAGAGTTAGGTCAAGTTTTTTACATATTTGGAATCGTGATTTGATGCTCTACATTATTTGTGTTATGAGTTTTGGCTAAAAAGCAAGGAATCAGGAGTTTGTTTGAAGCAAGGAAACGCGCGTTTTTTGTTGTTCAAACAAGACTGAAGGTTGAAGATGACTGGCTTGGGCTGGGCCTGAGTCAGTCTTGCTCTCTGCACCCCTTTTCTCATTTTGCACCCCCCTGGCCCATTATGTGAAATACTTGTCATTTTTGCATTTTTCTTTTTGATTCTGATTTTATATTTTTTGCTCAAGCATGAAAAACTCCAAAAATATTTTTTCACATTTTTTTACATTTATTTGGCATTTATTTGTTTTATTAGGTATATATATGTAAATAATATAAAACCTCTTTTATTTAAAACCCTAAAAATAATACAAAAATATTTATTTTTCAGTTATTATTTTTTGTTTACATTTTGAAAACATTTTCTAAAATATACATTTTTTGTAAATAATTAATATTTTATTTTTGTACATATTTAGTATATTTAATATGTAATATATAAATACTTGTATATTTTATTAGATAATTAGGGCAAAAATATAAAAACAATACATTTTTATTTTTATTAATATATGACACTAAAAATACTTTTTTTACAATATACTTCTTATTTTTTGTATATAATTAACAAATATTGTATATAATTAATAAATAAATACTATTTACTTGAAAATTAGGGTTTTGCCCTAAACCATAAAAATAATCAAAAAATGACTTTTTTTTATTTTGTTTATACTTCAAACATGAAAACCTTTTTACATACATAACAAAAAATCATTTTTGTGCATAATACATTTTGTATATTTATTGTATTTACTTAAATATTGTAAAATTAAATATTTGTATACATTCGATATGGTTGTAATAACTTAGATTTTATTTCCTTGTCAAATATCCCCAAATTCAAACTTGTACCCCCATTCCCATAATCATTGTTGTAATAGCTTAGCATTTAAATTTCCGCATTTAAAAGCTTTCAATTATGCCATGTTTAGACTTAGGGTTTGTATGCAAAAATCAATCAACAAATAGCTTGACCTAATTCAAGATAAACATGCATGAAAAACAAACACAATGCACACTCACACCCCTAGGGTTACTCCACTTGTTGCCTTCAAAAATGGGCCATGTTTGCATGTCAAGTACTTTGGCAAAACAAAACAAAACAAAAACAAACAAAATGATCATAGTCCCTCGATGACGCTATCTTGTTGCCTAAGCAAAATGATCGTAGTCCCTCAAGAAAATTGCCAAAGTACTTGACACTATTGCATTCATGGTCTAAACGATGACCCACGCCCGTCCCGTTAACATCCTAACACAAGGTTGTTCACCAAATACAATGGTGAAACAACACTGTTAAAAGGGTTAAAACATGAGAAAGATCTTTGAGAAATTTAGGGTAGATAGCTCTTGGTTACTTGATCAAACTTGCAAAACAATCCTTACCGTTTTTCAAAACACACATCACAACACAACTTCAAAACAAACTTTCAAAAACATTGAAACATCTTTTCAAAAAGACAAACACCCTTGTAAAACATTCAAACAAGAATTGTTACAATGGTTGCCTAGACAAGGCATCTTTTTCAAAACATTTTCAAAAACCACACACAAAGCACCATTTCAAACAATTGAAAAGCAAAGGAAAGTGATCTAAGCAAGTAACTAAGAGCCCATGGATAACCATGGATAGAAAGGGTTCTAATACCTTCCCTTTCTATAATCTACTCCCCGAACCCTAGAAAACATCTCAAAGGTTTTTCCTGTGCTTTTTAACCTTTCCTTAGGATAAAATAAAAATTCGGTGGCGACTCTTGCTAAACCTAAACATTTGCGAAAACAAACGCAAAATCCCAAGTCAGTTCTCCCACCGTATCACACTAATCTTAACCTATTGTTCTAAATCTTCAAGCCTTGCTTCATATGATAAGCTTCCATGACTCCATTTTTGGGGTCATTCTTTAAATTCCAATTGTGCCTCATGTTCCAAGCTACTGTGTCCAAGCTTACAATAAGATAACCAAAACCTTCATAAATGAGAGAAACATCATAAATAATCTGGCATAACATACAAACAGTTCACACATTGGCGTACACATAAAAGAAAGTTGTACATACCACATATAAAGCATAGCATGTCAAGACAGCTCATGATCACAATCAAAGTTCAACATGACACAATGTAATCCAAACCAGACAAGAGGGACATTTGAAGGCCAATGCTAAAGGGAACTCGACCAAGCTAATTCACCTATTTTGTTCAGCTTCAATACATGCCTTTCAAATAGAAAATGACCAAAGAAAAGCATCAGTTTCCAAATGATCATTCAAAAAAAAAACAGTCCAGACCATAAGAACCTGCATTCTAGTTAACAAAGCAAAAACAATTCATCATGTATTACACCAAGTAGTCCTAACTGCCAACAAACAAAAAAAAACTGAAACAACTTCACAAAAGATTATGCAAACTTGTTACCAACATAATTGTACCAATTGTGCCCTGCAAAAAATAGTCCATTTTAAACCATACTATCACTAATAGAAAATCAGTAAAATCATAATAACTACATTCACTAAACAAATAACTTCTAACTGATGCCAACTCAGCAATAAACTGAAGTAATAGAATTTGACAGCTCACTAACAAACTCTTAACCAAATTAATATCTACCCTTCATCTCATAACCAACTGTCATAGATCCAAGGGATGATTTTTCTCAATCTCTAACAATCTTTGAAGGAGAAAATAGTTAGAAAATAGACGCCGGTGAAAAGAAGACGAACGCAGAGAAGAAGTGAGCGAGGGTAATGATGTCACTCTCGTCATTGTGAGTGTTGAAGTCGCGGTGAGGAATAAAGAAGAAGAAGAAGTGTGGTGTCGTCGAGTTGAGAGAGGGAAGAGTAATTTCTCCCTTGAAGTTGTATCGTCAATCTCCCTTGCCTTATCCTCTCTAAAAATTATCATTCTCCAATCTTCTCTACTTTATTAATTGTTTTTTTTTTATTTCCTTTTTATTATAACAATTTAGAATAACAATAAAAAATCTTACTCCTGGACTGTTTGTGATTGGGCCTTGCGTTTTTCTGAACATACACTGGATCTAGGCAGCATACCCCCTGATTCTTCTATTTCTTTGTTAGATTTAAGAATTTTTCTTTGTTAATTTTTCCCATGACAAAATTGTAAAATCAATAAAATTTGTTAGATCTTCTTAGTTTATTTTAGGAATAAATTCTTTAGTTTTTGATAATATTTCTCTCACATGAAAAACTAATAAAAATACTTTTCCTTTTAGTTTTTTGTTCATATTTATACCGTTTTTCCCTGTTATTTTTGACGCGTTTGTTCATTGTGCAAGGTACGTCTTGGTGTTTTCGATCATGTAACATAACAATTGTCATGTGATTGAAGCATACGGCTTATGCTCGCTTCTGATGCGATATGCCTCATTTCTCATCTATCATATTATATGTTGTCCAGCTTCATGTGATATTTTATGATACTTTGTGCAAGAACTTCTGATTACACGTTGCATTCGCAAAATGCATGTGTTTTTATCTTAGTTGGATATCGTTTTAGACTTGGTTTGTTTCTTGGTGAAACTTACTCGACGCGTACTCCTTGCTTCTCCATTGTTTTCGTCCGCTTTTGGCGATCTGATTGCTTTTGGTAGTCGCAGCTACTACTTTTATATTTTCCTACACTATCACATTTCTTTATCACTTTTCTAAGATATCATGAGAAGTAGGAAATAAAGTGTGTGCGCTCGAAGTCGCTGTTTAAAGACCTATAGCAGACATTCTACACTTGTTTTCTAATTGTGCTTGTGTTTGCTTTCATCTTTTGACGGCTGATGATGTTACTCAATTTTGAGATAACGACTTCTGCTTTTGTATGCTCCCCGTAGGATTTTATTGCTTTCTTTGATTGATGATCGATGATGTCACTCAATTAGAATTGAGATGATGACTTTGATCTTTGCATTCTCCCTTAGGATTTTATCGCTTTCGTTTTTTGACGATCAGTGATGTCACTCAATTAGAATTGAGATAACGACTTCAATCTTTGTATGCTCCCTTAGCTATTTATCATTTTCCTTTGCTAATGATTGATGATGTCACTCAATTAGAATTGAGATAACGACTTCAATCCCTTTGCATGTTCCCTATAGGATAGTTATCCTCACCCTTAGGTCTTTTGCATGCTAACGTAGGTAGACGTTTCCCTTAGCATTTTCTTTCTCTTTTGCATATGCATTAAAACTAAAACCTTTTTTATTGGAAAATCATAAAACATATTAATCATACTTAAACTCTTTTTATAGGTAACAAAATACAAATCAATCAAATGTGACATCTTTCCTTGAGGGCATAACTCAAAACCGTTTTCATAAGGGTTCGTCACCCATAAAATCACAAAACAAACAAAACATGTGAGTCAAACTACAACTCTCTGATTTCTCGAAATGGATATGTAGGAAACAAGTCGCGAGGCCTAACCGAGCAAAATTTGTTAATACTTCCTTCTTTTCCCCGCATTTCTTTTGCATGCATTCTTCCTCAATGGTAAGCAGTAGACATAGATTTTGCACATCCATAAGATAGAAAAAAAGAGTGTATAAAATAGAGTACTATGGACGTGTGAGGTGCTAATACCTTCCCCTCACGTAACAAACTCCCTTACTCGATCTCTCGGTCTCAAGACCGTGACTTCTCCCTTCTCAGGTTTTCTCGATGTTCTCCTTTCCCTTCATGTGGGATAAAATACGTTCGATGGCGACTTCATTGTTTTATGATTTTCAGCCATTTGTTTTAGCTGGTGACTTCACTGGGGAAAGATCGACTAATTACTGGTCCATCCTGGAGTCGCTCCTAGCTCTTGTTGTCTTTTCTTTGGATGTTTATTTTTATGCTTTTAGTTTATTCATTTGTACATGATTATCTCAGCATATGTTTGCATTGTATTTTATTGCTTTCCATATTGGTTATCTATTGTGCTGGCTTTTGGTTTTCCATGTTGGGTGGGTGTTACTACGAGGTAAAAGGCCCAATAACCAGACCAAGTGACAAACAATAGGAACACTAGGAATAGAGTGGAACACAATGGATAAGGGATGTAGATTACCCTAGAAGGATGCATCGTCCATGCTCAGATGAGGTTTTGATGAGGTGTTATCATTATCACGTAGGTGTATGATGATAGTACTCTCAAGCGAACCCATGATTTTGAGTTACCATTGGCTTACCCTGACCTAGTCTTTACCCGTGAGTGGGGAGGGGATAATCTTTACAGATACTGTTGGTGACTTATTTTGTTGATGATCATATGGTTCTCATATTTATTGTCTGAGTCCCTCACTTTTTTATTTGGAGGTTCATTCGGGCCTTCGATCTTGGTATTCCTAACATGTTCAGAGAAGGCTCAACAGTATCCGGTGGTCCAGGAGCCTTGATCCTGTATAATTGATGATCTACATGGTACTTGGTTCTTGTATGTGCGGAAGCTATACCAGGCCTTTGATTTGGTGGTATTCATATGGTTTAGAAACAATGCAACAATCATATTCAGATATGATGGAACTTTGATCCCATGTCTTTGCATACATAACATGGTTAACCACATGCTTAACATACATGTTTTGTTATTTCCAGGAAATCATATCTGTAAGTCTTGTGTTGAACTTTTCCATCCCTTACCTGTGTAAAATCGAAATCGAAGCATGTAAATTCCTTGGAAATGACGGAACATGGCATGGCATCCATTCATGCACCCCATGCACATTCACGCACCCATAACAGGTACTCAAAGATTGGGGATTCTTATTCAGACCTAGTGTTCTCCTCAGAGGTTCAGACTTAATTTCTTACTGTGCGTGTTCAGAGATCAGTATGAAATAACTCTATGGGGGATTGACTGATACGAAGATCCCGATGGGGTTAGTTATGGTATATATGCAAGATTTGGCCCGTGGTCAGGAATTCTTTGAGAAGGAAGATAATCGATTGAATACTCAAGTGAGCCCAGTCATGGAAGATTTGATGATGATATCAATAATCCTACACCTACTTCCGCATCAGGTTCTCTCTTCTCCTCGAGGATCGCTTTCAACCATGGAATGCTACACAATCTTGAGTTCTTGGAACATCTTATCAGTAGATGGTTCCCATTTACTATTTGAATTCAAGAAACTTATTTTGCCAGCGAGAATAGAATACGCCTAAAGAGGAGTTGATCTTATATCAGTGCTTTATTCTCATTGGTTTCCACACTTGTTTGAGCTTTAGTGGGTTATACCTCGTACTCCGGTACCATCTATAAATTCCTTTCCAAATCGTGATACCAACGTCCGATGTGGTGACCACGTCGGGGAATTCAACTATTCAATTAAGGGAACTCTCCACAGCTTTGAGTTCCATGATCTATTCGACAATAGCCATTCTTTGTTCCCTAGTGAATTCATGGGGCAAAGATTTTAAGCAAAGACAGAAGAAGCTTGATGAACATGTTGATGCGATCCCAATGTATTACGTCTAGTTATTTCCTCGCCTGGTGGATGTTCAATTGGTAAAGCTTTGATCTTTGGGGTCATCCTCCCAAAAACATCTCTTATAATTGCGATACACATGCTAGATGTGTCCCCTGTTCTAGGGCACCTGGTTTTGATATTTAAGAATATAAAGGGGTTGAAGTATAAAGTCCAACACCTATCTAGTGTCTCTTCCAAATTCTAATTCTTATTTGGCCAATTTTCAGACTCTTGTAAGTCTCAGAGTGCCTAAGAGGGGGGGGGGGGGGTGAATTAGGTCTTATAAAATTTATTCGGTTTTATGAGAATACTTGGTAGTAATTTTTGGTTAAGTGTTTGAAGGTTTTGATTATATCTTTATCTTTTCCTGATTATGGTGATGAAAGCGATAAATGCGGAAAAGTAAAGAACACGGTGATATATCCTGGTTCCCCTCACAATCCGAGAGTACTCCAGTCCCCTTTTCCAACACGAAAGAGATTTCACTATAGTTAGAATGATTGTACAGCCTATGCTTACTATCTAACCTATAGGGTGATCAAAGGTTCTTAACACCTTTAAGACCAAACAAACACTAATGTGAATGAAGAACAATCCTCTTCAAATCACAACACTAACTTCCAACAATCCTGGATAGTAAGGGAATAATTTCTTTAAGTAATACAATGATTTATTTGAAGTATATGGAGAGCTTTATCAATCTTCAATTGATCTTCTTCTTCAAGATATAAACAATTTTCAAACAATGTATATAAATGTTCACAATGTATATATGAAACTTGTAATGATAATGAAAGTGTATATGGCAAGTTTCACAAAATTATGAACACATGAAAGTATGAAATCAAATGTGAATGATGAAAAATTGTTTATTGAAGAAGTATATTTTTAATTTGAAAATTGAAGCATTGTTTTTTGTTTTTTGAAATAAGAAAATCTGCAGCATTTTATAAAGTCATAAGAACCTCTTCATTCATGCCAATTCATATGAAAAGTTGCAATGCATTCATGAAAAGATACCACTTAAAAAATGTTTAAAAACCAAAAGAAAAGCTGCACTGGTTCGCTAGGAACCGGTTCCGACACTGACAGAACCCGGTTCTTAGTGAACGTTATAAGTCAGATTTCAAAAATATCACGCAGGAACCGGTTCCCCTATTGGTACAACCCGGTTCCTGGTACAAATTCCAGGGACATGTTTTTGAACAAGTTTTGGAACCCGGTTCCCTGTTAGGGAGGAACCGGTTCCTGAAAGTTAATTTTCAAAAATTCTTTTTGAAAAAGATTTTAAACAAAGTTTTTCTTAAGTGAAAACATGTTGGATATGTATATGATTATGAATGCATATTTTTTGTGAACATCTATATTCAAGATTAAGAATTATTTATACCATTTGACATTTGATGATTCTTCAATAATTCTTCAATAATCTTCAAGACTTTTATATGATGTTGATAAGCTTTTTGCACATCCTTTGAATGTTGATGTCCATGTTGTCTTCATCAAAACACATGCTTTAAATATGAATTGAGAAGCTTGCAATTACATTCTCCCCCTTTTTGATGATGATAACCAAGTCTTGAAAACGATTTCTTGAAATGTTTATGTTGTTTTGTATAGCAAACATGTTGAGCAAATGCAAGGCTCCCCCTAAATTGTATGCTCCCCCTAAGTCCATGATTCCTTGAATTTTGGAGTGAGTATAATAGATATTTGGGCCTGCAATTTCGTTGAAACAAAACAAGACATATGCATATTCTTCTCCCCCTTTGTTAACATAAAAAAGGATGGGGAAAAAGAGTGAAATAAATACATATAAAAGAATTACGACGTGCATCTTAAGAGAAACATTAGATATCACCTTCATCCAAAATACCAAGTTCTCTTCGGATTTTGAAGAAAGGTTCTCGAGCAAGCGGTTTAGTGAAGATATCTGCGAGTTGGTTATGAGTATCCACAAAAGTGACTTCGACATCTCCTTTAAGTACATGATTACGGAGAAAATGATGTCGAATATCTATATGTTTGGTTCTTGAATGCATGACTGGATTCTTTATAATATTGATAGCACTTGTATTATCGCATCGAAGAGGAATGCATCCGAGATCAAGTCCGTAATCACGGAGTTGTTGCTTGAGCCAAAGAATTTGTGCACAACAACTACCCGCTGCTATGTATTCTGCTTCGGCCGTGCTAAGAGAAACACATGCTTGCTTTTTACAAGCCCATGATACTAATGCATTTCCAATAATGTGACAAGTACCACTTGTGCTTTTACGATCAGTTTTACAACCTGCATAATCCGCGTCAGAATAACCAATTAAAGTGCAAATACTACCTTTCGGATACCATAAGCCGACATTGGTTGTTCCTTTTAGATACTTCATGATCATTTTAACAGCCATGAGGTGTGATTCCTTTGGATTTGCTTGAAAGCGAGCACAAAGACAAACACTAAACATGATGTCAGGACGACTTGCCGTCAAATACAATAAAGAACCAATCATACCTTTGTACTTTGTAATATCAATTGGAGTACCGGATTCATCTTGATCAACATATGTACCGGAGCCCATTGGAGTATTCATTGCTTTATAATTGTCCATATCAAACTTTTTCAATAATTCTTTGCAATACTTAGATTGGTTGATGAAGATTCCATCTTCTAGTTGCTTGATTTGTAGTCCCAGAAAGTAGTTCATCTTTCCCATCATAGACATCTCGAATTCTCCTTGCATCATCAATGAGAATTCCTCACACATTTCTTTGTTAGTCGATCCAAAAATGATATCATCAACATAGACTTGAACCAATAAAGTGTTACTTTGGATTTTCTTAATGAACAAGGTTTTATCAACCTTACCCTTTTCGAAACCTTTTTCACACAAAAAATTGCTAAGTCTATCATACCATGCTCTTGGTGCTTGCTTTAAGCCATAAAGAGCCTTTCTCAACTTAAAGACATGTGTAGGATGTTTGAAGTCTTCAAATCCCGGAGGTTGTTTGACATAGACTTCTTCATTGATGTATCCATTCAAGAATGCGCTTTTGACATCCATTTGAAAAAGATGAAAATTTAATGAACAAGCATAAGTAAGTAAAAGACGTATAGCTTCTAACCTTGCAACCGGAGCAAATGTTTCTTCAAAGTCGATTCCTTCCTCTTGATTGTAGCCTTGGGCAACTAACCTTGCTTTGTTTCGAACAATTAGACCATTCTCATCAAGTTTGTTCTTAAACACCCATCGGGTACCTATGATGTGTTTACCACTTGGTCTAGGAACAAGTTCCCAAACTTGATTTCTCTCGAATTGATTTAATTCTTCTTGCATAGAAATAATCCATTGATCATCTCCTAAGGCTTCATCAATTTTGGTAGGTTCAATTTGAGAAACAAATGCCATGTTTAAGCAAGCATCTTTTAGATTCAACCTTGTTGATACTCCTTGGCTAATGTCACCAATAATTTTGTCAATAGGATGGTCTCTATGAGTTCTCTATTCTTTTGGTAGATCATTGATGTTTGAATCTTGTTGTACAATGTTTTCTTGATTTTCCGGTGATTTCACAACTTGATCATTTGAAAGTTCTTCCGGGGGTAAATCTATAGGATCATCATCATCACATACTACTACTTCCTCCTTAGAGGGGTTAGTTTCATCAAAAGATACATGCATAGATTCTTCAATAGTTAAAGTTTTTTTATTATAAATTCTATATGCTTTACTAGAAAGCGAATAACCAAGAAATATACCTTCGTCGGATTTCTCGTCAAACTTACCGAGATTATCTTTGTCATTATTAAGAACAAAGCACTTGCATCCAAAAATGTGAAAGTGAGCAATATTTGGCTTTCTTTCTTTGAAAAGTTCATATGGAGTCTTCTTTATTATAGGTCTAATGATAACTCGATTTCCAACATAACATGCCGTACTAACCGCATCCGCCCAAAAATATTTAGGAAGATTTGCATCACTAAGCATTGTTCTTGCAAGTTCCACTAGAAACCTATTCTTTCTTTCAACTACTCCATTTTGTTGTGGAGTTCTTGGTGCTGAAAAATTATGAGAGATACCATGTTCTTCACAAAATTCTTCAAATTGTGCATTTTGGAATTCTCCACCATGATCACTTCTTATGGATACAATCTTTAGTGATTTTTCATTTTGGATTTGCTTAGCATACTTCTTAAAGGCTTTAAAAGCATCACTTTTCTGCACAAGAAACAAAGTCCAAGAATATCTAGAAAAATCATCAATAATGACCAAAGCGTATACATTACCTCCGAAGCTTTTTGTTCTTGATGGACCAAAGAGATCCATGTGTAACAATTGTAGTGGCCTTGTAGTAGACACCACATTCTTAGATTTGAAAGTTGTTTTGGTCTGTTTTCCCTTTTGGCATGCATTACATAATTTGTCTTTGATGAACTTCATCTTTGGTAGACCAATAACTAAGTCATGCTTAATCAATTTGTTCAAGTGCTCCATGTGAATGTGAGCAATCCTCTTGTGCCATAACCAAGCGTATTTGTTGTTTATCATAAGACATTGTACCTTCAGAGACAAATCATCTAAAGTAATCATAAAAATATTGTTAGTTCTTATACCTTTGAGTTTTACCTCATTGGTTGCCTCATCCATAATAAGACATTCTTCTTTGTTGAATTTAATCTTGAACCCTCTATCACAAAGTTGACTTATGCTAAGAAGGTTGTGCTTTAATCCTTCAACATAGAGAACATCCTCAATTTGAATGGATGGAGGTGTGCCAACTATTCCAACGCCAAGAATCTTTCCTTTGGTGTTGTCTCCATAGGTGACATACCCTTTGGCTTTATGTACTAGATATGAAAATTGGTGTACATCTCCTGTCATATGCTTTGAACATCCACTATCAAGATACCAAACATTTGATGTGGATTTCAAGCATACCTACACAAACAAATTATTCTTTGTTAGGTACCCAATTTGCCTTGGGTCCTTCATAGTTAGTTCCCTTTTTCACCCACACATAATACCCACTTGCTATACTAAAGTTTCTAACATAGCAAGCATTAGGTGTATGGCCTTTAATACCACAATAAAAACAAGTAGGTTCAAAGTTACTTCTATATCTAGAAGGATAAGATTTCTTCTTAGGAAATGTTTTCTTTTTTGATACATTAGCCTTTTTCTTTTGATGATTATGAACAACTTGCTTCTTTTCTACTTTATTGGGATTGGAACTATTACTAGCCTTTACAAAAATAGTTGGATTGTTACTTGGTTTCTTAGAATTCACATAACCAAGACCCCTTTTATCATTTGGATAACGTTGTTGGCTTAGTAATCCTTCCAATCCTATTTGTCCTTTTTCATATCGTTCAATGACTCTTTTCAATTGAACAATTTGAAAGACATTTGATTCACACTTGGAGCATGCAAAGTTTTCTTTTTCTTTAATAAAATTCTGTTTTTGAAGATCAAAATCTTTAGTCATGGTGTCAATTTTTTCTAAACAAATTAGAAGTTCTTTTTCTTGATTTGACACCTTTTTGTATAAACTTTTGCATTCTTTCAAGAGTTCATCAATAGCATCTTGAACATCATCATCAAAAAGATTAAATTCATTACTAACCTCTTCTTCATCGTCGGAGTGATGTGAAGCCATTAATGCTAGATTTGCACATTCGTCGCTTTCCGAATCGGATGAAGAACTTATCTCATTATCTTCCCATGCAACATAAGCCTTTTTGTTCTTGAACTCCTTTTTTCCTTTGAATCCATTTTTCTTGGAGAGTTTTGGACAATCCGGCTTTATGTGACCTTGCTTTCCACATTCATAACATGTGACATCTTGTGGTGATGTGGAGGCTTCTTTATCTTTATGATTATAAAATTTCTTCCTTTTGACAAAGTTAGCATTATGAAGATTATTTTTATGACCAAAATATTTTCCTAACCTTTTTACAAGAAGCAAGAAGTTTTCATCTTCCTCCGATGCATCTTTATCTTGACTTTCTTTTGAATCAACTTTCAAAGCAATGCATTTGGATTTCTTCTCTAAATTTTCATGTTTTTCAAGTCTACCGAGTTCCGTTTCGTATTCTTGAAGTTTGCCAAATAATGTAGCGGAAGTCATTGCGGAGAGACTCTTCTTTTCCGAGATTGCCGTTACCTTTGGTTGCCATTCCCTAGTCAATGATCTAAGGATTTTCAAGTTGAGTTCATCATTTGTCAAGGTTTTACCAAGAGCATTTAAGTGATTTGTCAAATGCACAAATCTCTTTTGTAAGTCAAGAATGGATTCTCCGGGCTGCATTCGAAAAAGTTCATATTATTGACTCAAGGTATTTAGCCTTGATCTTTTTACTTCAGTTGTTCCTTCATGAGTTTGAACCAGGGTATCCCATATTTCTTTTGCTGTTTTGCAGTTCGAGACACGGAAAAATTCGTCCATACTGAGTGCACCTTGAAGAAGGTTTATTGCCTTTTTGTCATAGAGAACTTTCTTTTTATCATCGTCGTCCCATGCAGTTTTGGGCTTTGCAGAACCAATGCCATTGATTACTGATATTGGGATAAATGGACCATTTTCAACAGCATCCCATACTTCCTCTCCTTACGCTTATAAATGCGCCTTCATGTGTATTTTCCAGAGTCAAAATATTCACCACAGAATAGAGGAGGCTTGTTGTTACTACCACCATCTCTGAAAACTGGTTGATGATTTGCGGAAGCCATTCTGGATCTTTAGGAACAAGTTACCTATAACTTGCTCTGATGCCAATTGTAAGTCTCAGAGTGCCTAAGAGGGGGGGGGGGGTGAATTAGGTCTTATAAAATTTATTCGGTTTTATGAGAATGCTTGGTAGTAATTTTTGGTTAAGTGTTTGAAGGTTTTGATTATATCTTTATCTTTTCCTGATTATGGTGATGAAAGCGATAAATGCGGAAAAGTAAAGAACACGGTGATATATCCTGGTTCCCCTCACAATCTGAGAGTACTCCAGTCCCCTTTCCAACACGAAAGAGATTTCACTATAATTAGAATGATTGTACAGCCTATGCTTACTATCTAACCTATAGGGTGATCAAAGGTTCTTAACACCTTTAAGACCAAACAAACACTAATGTGAATGAAGAACAATCCTCTTCAAATCACAACACTTACTTCTAACAATCCTGGATAGTAAGGGAATAATTTCTTTAAGTAATACAATGATTTATTTGAAGTATATGGAGAGCTTTATCAATCTTCAATTGATATTCTTCTTCAAGACATAAACAATTTTCAAACAATGTATATAAATGTTCACAATGTATGTATGAAACTTGTAATGATAATGAAAGTGTATATGGCAAGTTTCACAAAATTATGAACACATGAAAGTATGAAATCAAATGTGAATGATGAAAAATTGTTTATTGAAGAAGTATATTTTTAATTTGAAAATTGAAGCGTTGTTTTTTGTTTTTTGAAATAAGAAAATCTGCAGCATTTTATAAAGTCATAAGAACCTCTTCATTCATGCCAATTCATATGAAAAGTTGCAATGCATTCATGAAAAGATACCACTTAAAAAATGTTTAAAAACCAAAAGAAAAGTTGCACTGGTTCGCTAGGAACCGGTTCCGACACCAACAGAACCCGGTTCTTAGTGAACGTTATAAGTCAGATTTCAAAAATATCACGCAAGAACCGGTTCCCCTATTGGTACAACCCGGTTCCTGGTACAAATTCCAGGGACATGTTTTTGAACAAGTTTTGGAACCCGGTTCCCTGTTAGGGAGGAACCGATTCCTGAAAGTTAATTTTCAAAAATTCTTTTTGAAAAAGATTTTAAACAAAGTTTTTCTTAAGTGAAAACATGTTGGATATGTATATGATTATGAATGCATATTTTTTGTGAACATCTATATTCAAGATTAAGAATTATTTATACCATTTGACATTTGATGATTCTTCAATAATTCTTCAATAATCTTCAAGACTTTTATATGATGTTGATAAGCTTTTTGCACATTCTTTGAATGTTGATGTCCATGTTGTCTTCATCAAAACACATGCTTTAAATATGACTTGAGAAGCTTGCAATTACAACTCTTTCTTACCAATTGGATGTCTCTTCTGTTGTAATAGAAAACAAACTGTATTGTTTCTTTGTTGTATAAGATGCTGGGTGATGCAGTTTATACCAATTTGCTTGGTAAAGCATTCATTCGTTCTCCTGAAAGAATCTTCTATGCATATTATTCTGGGGCACCTGACCATTCGATTGAAGATGGTATGTCATCTAGAGACAAGGTCTATGACAGGATTAATTCAGAGATTATTGTGTTCAAATCAGATCAGAAGGAGAATTCTCTCGCCCATCTAAGCATCAAGACTGCAAAAAGTCGTCAGAATTAAGAAGTCCATACGAAGTCAAGTCTCCTCAATGATGACAATCATTAGTTTCTTTACTGCATTTTCATTTGTATTCTTGTTTGTTTGTTTAAACATTGCTTGCATGTAGAAACTTGTCCATTTTTAAATGAAAATCTTAATGCATTAAGTATGCTCATCTTGAAGTGTTCCTTTCATTTTTATTCATCCATTCATTATCACTCTTTAAATGATATACTTGTATATTACTGCCAAGTTTCCAAGTCTTATGCTTAGACAAAGATTGGAGGGAGGAAGATGATAATCTAAAAATGCAAAAAAATCTCTGGTTGGTATGCTTTTGAGTAAGACCCTGCTGACGATGTACATGCCTTATTTCAATTCTTAAACACTGGATATATAAGGGAGATAGACCCTCGTTAACCCCTCTGAGCCTTCGAAGTATGAGTTTCTTTTCTGTTTAGAAAAACCCTCATTTTAACCCTGGGGAGGGTAGTTTTCAGTTAATCTGATCAAGCGTTCAAAACTCATCAAGAGTGCGCATCTAAGGATACAACATTGGTTATCCTTCAAAAGGTTGAGGAAAGTCAAAACCACAATGGATAACTTTCACTTATCAGGAGCCTGCGTCAATTAACAATATCCCAGTGGGTATCTCTCGCACATCAAGAAGTCGAGATCAAATGATGATACAACAATGGCTATCCCTCATCTACCAAAGACTCATACAATCACTATCACTTCCAACAACTTGAAGATGACATAAAGATCAATGACTTGTTTAAAAGGGAAAGTATGAATAAGAAAGAAACAAAAAGCCCTGCTAAGTCAAAAATTGAAAATAAGCCGCTTAGGCAAAAGTTAGGGCATCCCGCTGGACTTCCAAATCAAAATTCAAAAGAATTTGTCCAGGAAAAAGTTAGGGAAAGAGAGAAAGAAATTTAAAAGCCTAAAAGGAGAGAAAAGGATTACAAATAAAAATCCTCATTGAAAGAACAAGGTCGTGTGGTTAGACACCTAAATCAAAAGTTAGTGACTGTCGTGTCCAAGAAACCCCCATGGTTCCTCATCCATCGCAAACTCCTCTTTTGACAGATGAATGCTTGTATCAGCTCAACTGAACTTAGGACTGGTGGAGAACATCATGGAGAATGGGTGGTCACCAAAAAAAAATTTGAGCCTTAAATCCTTTTGTTTATAAAAACCGTGAACCAGACCACGTTACAACCTTTAAAAGTCCTAACTGAAGCAGGGGTCAATTTGAAAGTTTTCTACAACGAGATAATGTTTAACTGACTCCTAAGAGGTATGTTTAAATATATGTGTTGGAATCATATGCTTGTTTTGTCTTTCATGAAGAAAAGAAAGAATTTGCAAATGTTTCTCTCTAACTAGTGATTCGTCCACAACAAAGTTGTGACACTATTTCATTCAAAGTTTTTTCAAACTTTAAGACTTACATACGTGTTGCATTAGAATTATCATTCTCATAATAAACATCCTTCTGCATACAAAACAACTGATTGACATCAAGTGAGTTTACATAACGAACATCAATAAAGAGCTCAATCTTGTTAGAGAAGAGAGGCTTGAGTACTCTGTTGAAGCAAGAGTGAGTTGTCACAAGAGAAATGACTTATCCAGGGGTACGCTGCCCAAAGATTATGTTAACCGAAAGCATCTTGGTGCTTTACAATCTGATTATCCTTTAGGGATGAAGTTTGTAGATTCAACCGATCTGGTGCAATCAAGTCGAGATTCGATCTCTCCGAGCTCATCCAAATCTAGGGCATTCCCTCAAAGCTGTCATATTAGAGGCTATCACATTGATAAATATCTTAGAGCTATACTCAATCAGAGGCTATCACATTAATAAATCTCTTCAAGCTATACTCGGTCAGAGACTATCACGTTGATAAATCTCTTCAAGCTTTTGCCAATTATTCTGAGGCTATCACGTCGAGAAATCTATTCAGAATTCATTCAACCTGGGGCAGTTACGTCAAGATTTGACAAATCTCTCCAAGAAATCTATAATAAAAGACAATTTATTTTGTGGCTCAAGAGATTAGGGCAGGCCACCTCATATCTTATTGTGGCACAGTTATTCCATTCTTCTATTCAGCACAGATACTTTCATAAATTCCACATACATGGGCATTCCTCATTCGTACTCGCAAATCTTCTCAAGTCAATTATGTTGTACGAGACAACTACGATCAAGATAAAATAATCATAACGGTCATCTCGACCTGGTCAGTCCGTGAAGTTGTTCTCATCCGCTGCCGATAATTTCAAACCTGATTCCCCAAATGAATCTAGAAATTCTAGAGTCGCCGTTTGACTTGGCACACACAAGTGTATCCCCCCGAGAGATAAACTGGGGAACTCACAGAGCTAAAACGGGGCATTTTCAGGCGTCCATGTCCATCTTTTTTCCCCCAAGTGATTTAAGAGGTAATTCCCCAATGTGGCATAAACTTGGGGCATGTATTCAAAGAGATCTACATGGTGTTCAGTATCCGTTCCTGAGCATATTCAGTCCTACCATCCTCTCAACAGTTCAGGATGTAGGGAAGTCAGGCCAAATTATATCTTCCCCAAAAATATAATTCAGAATTCAGTGGCATACCTGAAAACTCGCTTTGTCAGCTATTCATTCTTCAGCGGAGTCATCAATAATCTTCGGTATCATGAGCTCCCTAGTGCAAGTTATTATCAGTATCCCCAGTGATCCTTGGTACTGCAGATTTCTAGCGTCGATATGTATTGCATCCCCGGTGATGAGAAACAGTTCCCAACGAGCTTTCACTTATCCCCATGAAGTCTATTTATTTGCATTGAATATAGTTATCTCTGCATAACATTGCATCTTCAAGAGCGCGAAGCCGATCCATCATAATGGATCTTTGCGGCAAAAGAAATTCAGACATGCATACGAAGCATAAGCCAGATTGGGTACCTTACACGAAAGACCTGAATCATTTAAAGACAACAATACATCCCCGCAAGAGGATATCACTCCCAAACCCCCAGCTGACGTCCTTCGTTACATCACGATATCCAGCTAGCAATGTCAGTACATTGTACTTCCAAACACTCGTTTGTGTCAGTTTCCCATACACTCATTTGTATAAGTTTCCCAAACACTCGTTCATGTAAATTTCCAAAACACTCGTCCATGTCAGTTTTCCAAAAATTTGTTCGCGTCAGTTTTCTAAACACTTGTTAGTGTCATCTTTTCCAAATACTCACTCGTGTCTATTTTCCCTCCAGATCCCAATAAAATCAGTACAACCATTCGTTCATTGTACCTTCACTCGTCATATAACCCTTATGTCTCATCTTAGAACCATGAGGTCACCCATAGGCCTAGTTCTCCAGTAGATGGGGTTTCATATTAGAATCCTGAGGTTGCCCGTAGACCTAGTTCTCCCTATAGATCTTATTTTAGAACTCTGAGGTCGCCCTTAGACCTAGTTCTTCAGCAGACCGCCCATAGGTATCTTTGTAGAATCTTGAGGTTACCCAAAGGCCTAGTTCTCCAACAGATCTCCCTTATATCTCATCTTAGAACCCTGAGGTCATCCATAGGCCTAGTTCTCCAGTAGATAAGTGTAATACGGTGGGAGAACTGACTTGGTTTGGATTTTATCACAAATGTTGTAGATAGCAAGAGTCGCCTCCAACTTTTCTTTTATCCAAAAAGGAAAGGATGAAAAGAACAGGAAAGACCTTTGAGATTTATTGAGTTCGGGGGGTAGATTATGAAAAGGGAAGGTGTTAGCACCATTTTCATCCATAGTTATCTACGGGCTCTTAATCGCTAGCTCACTTTATTTGAAAATGCTTTATGTTGTGTGTTTAAAAAATATTTATAAATTCCAGTAGTAAGGAAAGCTTTGTAATGATTCTCGTATCGGTCCTCAAGAATGCGTACAAATTTTTTTTGTTTGAAAATATTTTTGGAAGTGTTTGTGTAAAAGATGTTTTTGTTTTGAAATGTTTGCGAGCAAGCGATTAAAAGTATTCTAACCTTACTCAAGGTCTTTATTATGCTTTTCCTCCTCCTTTAGATAGTGATATCCTACCATTAGTTAGTAGGAAGCCCCATCATTGGATGTGAAGGGACATGTGCGGGTCATTGTACAGTCATTGAAGGCAATTCGTAGGGCCACTTTAGCAATTTCACAAGGAACTAGATTTTTTCTGAAGGTAACATTCGAAATGATCTTTCCATACAATCATATTAGCTAACTGTAATATATACAAAGCATAAAATATAAGTGCAGAAAAGTAAAATTCTATGCTATTACAGGGCTTCGGGAATGGGGAGTACAAGTAATAAAATACGGGGAAAAGTAGAACCTAATTAACTATTAAAAACCATGAGCAGTTACAATAATTATAAACAACGCGAAAAGAGTAAACTACGCAAAAATGTAAAATAAATAAAAGAGGAAGGAAATTGTTTTGGTGCTTTTTTGATAAAAGATTTGATGATTAACCTAAAATCTAAATTGATTTTAATTAATTAAAACCTAAAACCCCTAATTAATTTTAATTTGAAAAGAATAAGAAAGTTTATTAATTAAATAAAAACTAAACCTTAATGTTGATTAGGGTTTGTGAAAAAATTAATTGATAAAAATGGTTTTAGTTTGATGAATTTAGGGTTTATTAGTGAAAATTGTAAGAAAAGAAGGGTTTTTAAAAAGGTTACCAGGGTTGGGTGTTGAACCCATGCCCTCTACCCTTTCAATCAGCATCTTCACCACCAGGCTAGGCGCGCACCTGTGTCTAAGGATAGAAGCCAATATTCTTTGTACTCAATCCTGCAAAATATGGGGAATTATGAAAGAAGCAGCAAAAGGCAGGGATCGAACCCACGCCTTGATAGGGTAAGGCCTTAGCGCGCGTTTCAACTGTTGGGTCGGTAATACATCTATTCATTATAATGAAACAGCGCATATATAATATAGAAACTGTTCATGAACCGGAGAGGCGCCGGAACCCTAGCTCTGGTCGTCTTCTCTGGTAACCTCTTTTTATCAAACTTGTAAAACAGCCAAAATCAGTAATCCAAGGGGACCCTACCCCCCTAAATAAGGGTCTGCGATTTCAATGAGATGATTATTTTAGCCTGAATCATAAGGGATTTTGAGTTATGGTGAAAACCACATGGATCAATGCAGTTATGGTGTTTTACGATTTGTCCAGTATGGGACCTCCACGGTGGTTTTATCCTGCACTATCAAACCTCAAAAACACAATAATATCATTAGTATGTCTTAAAGAAAATGAAAAACTAAACAAATACAATTTTGCAAAAGCATGAGATCAGAGATGTATGCGATGGTGTTTCATGCATTTTGGATCATCAAACTTGGTCCATTCTTACTCTGTTTGATTTCTGGGAGTGAAAGGTGGCTAGTTTGCCTTGGAAACAGTTGTGATAAGGATTTGAAGGTTGCCCTAAACTTGAACAATTTTGAGTTTTTTGGAGGTGATTCTTGGACAAGGGTTTTGTGTCCTTTTGTGTCTGAATGAGTGTGGTTAAATAAATTAGGTCAAAGATATGGGCTTGGACCTTTGTTGACAAGCCTTGCATTTTTATCTTATTTATTTTGAATTTTTAATGAATAAATAAAAATAATTAAAATAAAATAGATAAAGAGGTACATGAACAAGATCTTAGGTGTATAAGGAGTGTAATACACTCTTGGACTTTAAAGAAATGGCCTAATAGCCCAAAATATCAAGTTTGCTCAATTTGAACTCCACGCAATTGCTCAAAATTTCCCAAATTGCACTGGTCATAACTCTCTCAATTTTCATCATTTGAAAGTGATTTGGGACTTTTTGGAAATCCCAAGGTGTTCTCTACAATCTCTATGTTAATAATTTTTTCATTTGAATAATTTATCTTGATATTATTTGCCTTGACAAAAAGTGTCTTTTTCTTGACTTTTGAAATGACATATAATATATTGACTCATATCTCTCAAATGAAGCATTATTTGTACTTGAGCTTAGAGAGGCAAAATTGTAGAGAATTGAATTTTCTTAAAAATGAGATTTTGTTGGGGAAAAACTGATGAAGCATGTGAAAGTTATGCTTGGTCAAAGTTCAGTTTACTTCTCCTAAGGGAAACCCTAATTTAGCAACTTTTGACTTTTGATGTTTTGAGAGTTTTCCTTGAGAAATTTTGGTCAAAACTTGATCAAATGATGAATGTGACTTCAAAATATTGATGTTGACCAAAAATCTTTAAGTTTGATTGTATGTTGACCACATTTGACTTTTTACCTAATAAACCTAATTTTTTAGTCAATTGAGCAATTGACTGAGCAAACTTCTGATGCGAGGCTTGAAATTTGGCATGAGAATTCCTTGAGACATATGAGAATGCATTGGAATCAATTGAGGCCTTATAAACTTAAAATTCCTTGTGAAAGATGAAACCCTAGTTGTGGACCTTTTGCTTAGGAGGAGAATTTGTCTGATCAATTCTTGGGCAACCTTGAGCATTTGAGAACCCTAGGAGAATGTCTTGAAGAAAATGAGAGGGAAAATTTTGGGGTACAACAGTTTCCCTATTCAATCTTCTTAAACCTGAAGAGTTAGATTGGCCTGGCCTCCATTCGTGATCTGAAGGTAGAAGAGGATTGAACACTTAAGTGCCCAGAAATTTGCACATACCGGTGCATGAAATGATGCTGTTGGTTGATAATACAGCTTGAATAGGCTTAAAGATGCCATTCGGAGAGGTGACAGAGAGTCTTCATAGACGGGTTATGGATGCCATCCAAATTAATCGTTGATAGAAGTATCAGGATGACTCTACGCTTGACTGTATCTGAAGAATACTTTCCAGGATGGATCTCTGGGGAAAATGCTTAAGTAGCTTCTTGTCAGATTTAGTCTCTGAGGGAAATGCTTGTCAGATTTAGTTTCTGATGGAAAGGTTTGTGATGTAGATAGTCGCCATGTCCTATTTCGAAAATTGATCCATAATCTACTTTTGTTGGTAAACCCGTCTTGTTTCTAGAATTCATACCACCTGGTCATATTGATAGTTTCTCCGTCCTGTTTCGGGAGTTAATATTTTCCTGGTTATAAAGATAGTTTCCCTGTCTTGTTTTGGGAGTTAATTTTTGACCTGCTTTCTGTTTGTGAACCCGTCTTGTTTCTGGAATTCATACCGCCTGGTTGTATAAATAGTTGCCCTATCTTGTTTCGGGAATTAATCTACGACTTGTACGAGAATTATTGATTATATCTATCTGTTTGTAGAGTTTTACCTGAAAAGATAAAAAGTTAGTTGTATGCAATATCATGATGTATGTAATGCACTGTGTAATGATGTTCTCATAGTAAATGAGAGTGTAATATGTTTTTCGTATGCATATGCTATGATACTTGTAAATGATGTATGGATGTGAGATGTCGTTGAAGCGTATTGGTAGCTTTGTATAACATCTCCAATTTGGAAAATAAATCTCTGACTGCTGTTGGGGATGAAGAATATGTGTGATCTTCAATCTTGTCTAAAATGTCTCTGATGGGAATTCCTGCTTTCTGTTTGGGGATACTCCGCTTGGGAATGTCGACTTCTGTTTAGGGAGTAGAGTTCAAGAACACTGGTCATTCATCGCTCTACTGGGGAATTTAATTCTTATATACCCTGACCAGGGATAAAAGAGATGGATCACCTCCCAAGGTGCTGTCTGATTGAGTTTCTGATATGGATGCTGACTCGTCTATGGAGGATAAAGTTAAATGATATCGGGTCTAGTTTCAGATTCTGTAGCAACTCTCTGGGGATTGCAACTTGGGTTGTCCTTCACTAGAGAGAGGAATTTTGCCGGTGATTTGTAGTAGTCATAGAAATAGACTCAAGCTGGGGAGACTGAATTATGTTTGGGGAAATAAACCTTGCTGAAGAAATATACTCTGATGAGGAAATGAACCTTGCTAGAGAAATATATTATGTTGAGGAAATGTGCCCTGTGAGAGAAGAAAATTTTGTAGGGGTTTTTATAGTTTTGGAGAAATAAACTCAGCCGGGGAAGAGAATTTCTATGAACTATGTTGATGGCATAATCTCTGATGAGGATTAGGACTCCGTAGGCTGGCGAAATTTCTGGGGAAAAGATCATACTCCTTTCTCCTCTAGGGGAATCTGCTGGGGAGTATGATCAAATTAATTGCTGGAAGACGCCCTAATTCCCGTCTTGAAAGCATATTGGACTTGCGGTGAATGTATCTTTGTTGAAGACGAGCTTGTGAAGATAGTTATGTGGGGATCTCTGTGCGGAGGTTTGTGGATGACTTGGGCCCTATCCCAACTCTTGGAGTCTTTAGCAAAAGCTTATTCCTATTTTTATGCATTTATTTGTTAACAGTAATCATATTCATATGCATATGTTCATTCAATTTAGTCATTGGACATTTTTGCGAACAAAACAAAAAAAGTAAAACAAAATTTGAATTTTTAAATGGTATTTGTATTGATAATTTGCCTATAAACAGGCGATTTTTGTACAAAGAAGAGCAAAGAAAACATCTATATGGAAATAATCTCGTCGGGTTTCAACTCTGCTGTTGCCCCTATGTCTTCGAGCATCTCATCCCTTGTTTTCGAAAGAAGTTGACTGAATTGATCTTCACCATTCGAACTTGGAGTTGGTAACAAAGCTGTATGTAAGTGATCCAATGAGACATAGTCGTACGCTTTAATCCCTAACTTTTACCTAGACCGCCCTTTCGAATTTTCAACCCAACGGGTTACCCTTTTTTGCCCGAGTCGCCTTTTCAGGTTTTCGACTTTCCAGGTGTACAATCTTATATATATATATATATATATATATATATATATATATATATATATATATATATATATATATATATATATATATATATATATATATATATATATATATATATATCCATAATTTTTGCCCGAACCTTTTTGGTTCACCGGGATGCCCTTATTTTTGCCTAGGCCAGTCAACCTAGTAGGTCTCTTTCATGCGTAGTAACTTTTGACTATATCCGCGTTGATAGTTGAAAAAAGTATTCACCGTCCATGGTGGTAAGTTTCATAGCACCGCTGGAAAATATCTTCTTGACTACAAATGGCCCTTCGTATGTGGGAGTCCACTTACCCCTGTGATCACCTTGCGATAGGATGATGCGCTTTATTACCAAGTCACCAGCCTGATATACCCGATGCTCGACATTCTTGTTAAAGGCTTTGATCATGCACTTCTGGTACATATGGCCATGACAGACAACCGCAAGCCTCTTCTCTTAATTCAAATTCAACTGGTCCAGCCTAGTCTGAATCCATTCGTCTTCGTCTAAATCTGCATCTTTCATAATTCTCAGAGAAGGAATCTGAACTTTGATAGGTAGGAGAGCCTCCATGCCGTAGACTAGAGAGAATGGGGTTTCCCCAGTTGATGTCTGAGCTGAAGTGCGATAGCCATGAAGAGAAAATGGTAACATCTCATTCCAATCTTTGTACGTCACCATCATCTTTTGTGTAATCTTTTTGATGTTCTTATTGGCAGCTTCCACTGTGCCATTCATCTTCAGTCGATATAGAGAAGAGTTGTGGTGCTTGATCTTGATTTACGTGCAGAGTTGCATGATCATAGTGTTTTTGAGATTGGTGCCATTGCCTGTGATAATCCTTTCGGGATGCCATACAGACATATGAGGTTATGCTTAATGAACCGAGCGACAACATTCTTGGTAACAGAGGTAAATGAGGCCGCTTCAACCCACTTTGTGAAATAATCAATGGCAACGAGGATGAAATGATGTCCATTAGACGCAATGGGCTTAATTTATCCAATCATATCAATGCCTCCTGTTGAAAATGGCCAAGGAGCAGTCAAGACATTCAAAGGAATCAGAGGCACATGTACTTTGCCAGCATAGATCTGACACTTGTGACAAGTTCTTAAGTGGTGATGGCAATCAGTTTCTAAAGTCGAACAATAGTATCCCGCTCTCAGAATCTTCTTATCCATCGCATGTCCATTGAAATGATTACTAAAGATGCCTTCGTGCATATCTTCCAAAATTTTCTCAAATTTCTTTTTGTCCACACAATGATGCAGAGTTAAATCATGGTTGCTGTGGCGACTGGTTTTTAAATCAAGAGTCGCCACTATCAGTTTTTATCCTAGTGAAGGGCATCTAATAGGAAACCCTAATTCCCAAATAGAGATTCTAGGTTTCGGACTTTATTAGATGAAAGGAAGGTGTTAGGCACCTTTCATCTACCTTGTTCACAAGGATACTAGGTTTTAGGTTTAGGTTCAGGTAAAATAGGGTTTTAAATTTTAATTAGGGGGAAGGGTTTAAATAATTTTATAGGGGAGCTCGCTACGATTTTTGATCGTATGCCTACATATCCTCTTATGAGGAATCAGAGTCTCAATTCGTAGTTTGTATGGGGTTGGTGTTTTTAGGGGTTTGGAAACATATTTTGAATCACCTCGCACTTTGGTCGGGAGTGGTGATTGCGGAGATTTTGACTAAATGCGCAGTAAGTCAAAACCTGTTTGAAACTCTTTTGCAAAAAAACAGTTGTCTAGATTAATTTGTTCGCGAAAAATAAGTTTGATATTTGTTAGTGTTTTTTATTGTGTTAATTGCGAAGATCTTGATTAATGCATGATTAAAAAAGATTTAATGCAAATAATATATAAAATAATATATGCAATTTTGATATAAAAAATGATTTGTTAATATATAAATAATAATATTATTTACATATAATAAATAATAATATAATAAATAATATGAATAACAAATATTATGAAAGAGATAAATAATTATGATAATATAAAAATAATATTAATAATAATAATATGAAAATTAATAATAATAATAATAACCATTAACTAATAGAAAAGAAAATAAAAAATTAGAATTAAAAAAAAAATATAGAAAATAATGGATAAACAAGGGGGGGTACATTTTTGTGGTATGTAGTAAAATAAGGGGGTGTTAAAAGAATACTGACTAGGCCCAAGATATAATTCTGAAAGGGGTGTGTGTTATTATTTGGAGTTTAGTAAAATTACTAAAGGGGGGGGGGGGGTGTAAGAAGTAAACGGGCTTAGGCCCAGATGTGAATTGGAGAGGGTCGGTGTTATTATGTGTTTCAAGGGTGAATCATACTTATGATGGACTTGGCCTCACGGCCGTCCATCTTTGATCACACGGACACGATTGCATGGGAGTATGATAAGCGTTCTAGGCATGTGTATTGGATCAGACTGAACATACATTATCGTTTTTCATTTTGCACATTCCATTTTCTCATTTTTTGTTTCACAGTATAATCAATTGTCTTCTTCTCTCTCTCACGCTATCCCCACATTTTCCTTCCCCAAACCCTAAAGTATTTCCCAGAGGCGTCGTAATCACAAACACCAATCCCAACAATCAAAGAAGAAAATGAAGAGAGCTAAGTGTTAATTTACCACTCTCGCGATATCGATTGTTATTCTTCAACTTCGAATGTCCAGTTCACTGATTCTTCTTCTTCTTGGCAAGTGACGGTGGAATAAGGCCGGCGGTGGTGTTGAAGGTGGTTCATGACGGTGGTTAGCAAGGTGGTTCATGGTTAGGGTTTCATAAATTGAAACCCTAACCGTTCTCCTTCATTCTTCAGTAGCGAACAGTGTCTTCAAGCTCGGCTCCTCTGTATCTCGATTCTCCAGTTTCTTCCCTTTCTGTATTCATGTATTCATTTTCTTCTTTTTTTGTATTTCTCTATTCTCCGTCCTCCGTCTCTGTCTTCTTTCTGTAATCCAAAAAACCCCTTTCTCTGTACTTTCTTATTTGTATATATAGGGCTAGGTTAAATTGCTATTAAAAACTGAGTTGAGATTTAGGCAATTTGATAGATTTAAGGGTTGAATTTCGCTGTAATTGATTCAGTATTTTGTTGTAAAAAAGATTTGATTATGTAATTAGAGATTTCACTGATTTTGTATTTTTGAATGTTCTGGAGATTTGATTTTGTATAATATTAGATTTGTATTTGATTTGATTTGCAATTGATTATGTTGTGTTCTGGATTTGAGGATATTTGATTTTGTTTAGCGCTTTTCCTGGATTAGATTCAATAGTAACAAAACACGTGAATTTTGGTTGTAATTGGAACAATAGTGGTTTTTTTATTCAATTGGGCTAAAAACGTTCTTAGCCCAACATTTTTCTTTTACAACAAAATCAATCTTCTAAGTGTATTTTTTTAAATCAAAACAAAAAGTCTCTTTTTCAATTGGGCCTAAATGGCCTTATGAAACAAATCTTTTTTCTCAGACAAACTAAAACTCCTTATTAAATTATATAAAAAATATCTAATAAAATAGTTATAATAAATCTCTTAATAACTTAATTATAAAAATGTTTAATAAAATAACAAAGTATTTTAATAATCAATTTTCTTAAACTCAATATAATGTTTCATAACAAATCTTAATGGGCCAATAAATTTATAATCACACCCCCTTTGCTACTCAATCAAAACAAAAATGGGCCTTGAGTTCTAATGGACTTGAAGTTTTCACCCCCCCCCCCCCTTTTTTTACTAATAACACTAAAATGGATTTTATTAATTAAAACTTAATTATTAATTACTCACAAATTAAGCATAAGTGGAATTAATAATTTAATAACCTAGTAATTATTATCTCCTTTTTCTTTAAAATAATTTTCTATTTTCGAATTGCATGGGCCATTGGCCAATATGCTTTGCGAATGGGTTTACGGATACACGAGTCTTTCTGATTTAGAAAGCCTCGCTTTCCTGAATTTAAGGTACACTCCCCTAGTCGGATAAAGATGGACTATCAGATACTGATATACCATCTTTAATTGAATATTTCTTCAATTTTAATCTCGAAAAATAAAATCATCGAGGTAGGACAAAATTGGGGTACGACAGCTGCCCCTATTCAATCATCTTCTAATTGAATAGCGTGAGAAAACTAGAGTCTTGCGCATTATGATTGGGAGTTTATTGAATACTTGAAGTATCCCAAAATTTGTCCGACAAACATAAGGTTACACTGATATAGCATACCCTTACAAGTCTTAAGGAAGTAGGCAAAGATGATGATGTATCTCTTACCAGGGTTTGATAACGAGGCTGATGGTTTTAAGAGGGCATTTTTGTACGTCTTGGTTTGGTTTTGATCATTCACCCATTTGGAGTATGAATACGACAATGATTGATGATGCATGGCTGCTTGAAGATTGAGGCCATGGATTATGTTTGCGAATCACTGCATGACGTCTGAGGCGATGGGCTAGAGTTTTGTTTTCTTCTGAGCATCGCAACATGAAGTCTAAGTCGATGATCGGTGTTTATGGAATAAAGAAACATATTGCTGCATGAAGTCTGAGGCAATGGGTTAATGTTTTATTTTCTTTCGAGCATCGCTGCATGAAGTCTGAAACGATGATATGTGTTATGGGATAAAGAAACACGTTGTTGCATGAAGACTGAGGCAATGGGTTAGGTTTGCAAATCGCTGTGTGAAGTCTGAGACGATAAGCTATATTTGGTTTTCGGACATCGCTGTATGAAATCTGAGGCGATAGGCTGGATTTTATGGAATAAAGAAACATATTGCTGCATGAAGTCTGAGGCAATGGGTTGAATTCGCAGATTGCTGCGTGAAGTCTGAGGCAACGAACTAAATTTGTTTTCGAGCATCGCTGCATGAAGTCCGAGGCAATGGGTTAGGTTCGCAAATCGCTGTGTGAAGTCTAGTGCGATAAGATAAATTTGGTTTCGAACATCGCTGTATGAAGTCTGAGGCGATGGTTTAGAGTTTGGAACACATTGCTGCATGAAGTCTGAGGCAATGAGTTAGGTTCACAAATCACTGCGTGAAGTCTGATGTGATTAGCTAAATTTGGTTTCGAACATTGCTGCATGAAGTCTGAGGCCATGGTCTAGAGTTTGGAACACATTGCTGCATAAAGTCTGAGGCAATGGGTTAGGTTCGCAAATCGCTGCATGAAGTCTGAGGCGATAAGCTAGATTGTGGGATAAAAGAAACACATTGCTGCCTGAAGACTTAGGCAATGGGTTATGCTCGCAAATTGATGCATGAAGTCTGAGGCGATAAGCTAAATTTTGGTTTTTGAACATCGCTACATGAAGTCTGAGGCGATGGTCCGGAGTGTGGGATAAAGAAATGTATTGCTGCATGAAGACTAAGGCAATGGGTTAGGTCTGCAAATCGCGGCGTGATGTCTAATGCGATAAGCTAAATTTGTTTTCGAGCATTGCTGCATGAAGTCTGAGGCGATGGTATGGGTTTCGCGAATACATTGCGGCTTAGAGGCAATGTACTGAGTTTTGAGGATACATTGCGGCTTAGAGGCAATGCAATGAGTTTTGTGATTGCATTGCGGCTTAGAGGCAACATAGTGAGTTTTGCGGACGCATTGCGGCTTTGAGGCAATATACTAGGTTTGGAGGATACATTGTGGCTTAGAGGAAATGTAATGAGTTTTGTGACTGCATTGCGGCTTAGAGGAAACATAGTGAGTTTTTCGAATACATTGCGGCTTAGAGGCAGTGTAATGAGTGTTGCAGATGCATTGCGGCTTAGAGGCAATGTAATGAGTTTTGCGGATACATTGCGGCTTAGAGCCAATGTACTGAGTTTTGCAAATACATTGCATATTAGAGGCAATGTAAGTTTGTGAGAATACATCGCGGCTTAGAAGCAATGTAATGGGTTGTGAGAAATTCATCACTGCAGGAAGACTTAGGTGATGGGTTAAACGCGTCACAACATGAAGACTTAGGTGACGGGAGGAACGTAGGAAAAGTATTTTGTTGGCTCACCCTTAGATTGCTAAATCTAGTGTGAGGATGTTTGCTTGCTATGTGATACATGCGTATTGAATGTTTGTATGTATGTGAAATGTATGATGTTTAATGTGTGGAACCCTGAGTCTATTCGTATTGAATGCAAAAATGTATAGTGTATGTATGCTTTGGATATGTTGAATGTATGTATGTTATGAAATATGTGTAAGATACGTGTATGCCTTGAAATGTTATGAGGACTAGTTCTGGCATTCTCTCCTTTAGACCATTGGCTTAGAGTTACTAATCCCCTGGTGTTGTATGTTGTGTTATCGTAGAATTATTGAGCTTGATTTGAATGCAGTGAAAAAGCGTTAGCAAAATTTTGAACATTGATTTTGTATTGTGAGCGCATGTGTAGACGTAGACGTAGGTAATGGCATATGCATAGATTTGTATGTTGTAAGCGCAGGCGTAGACGTGGACATATGTATAGAATTTGCAGGAGTACACATGGGTGTGGGCACGTGCGAACCTAGACTTTGTGTTGCAAGTGTAGGTATGGGCGCTGACATGGACGTAGACTTTGTGTACGGACGCGTAGACGTAGGAGTAGATATGTGTATAAAATTTGTATTGTTGAGTGCAAGCATAGGCGCAGGTGCGGGCGTAATGTTTTTGCGTCGTGAGCATATACATAGGCGTAGACATGTGTATAGACTTTTGTATTATAGACGTAGGACTAGGCATAGCCATGTGTGTGGACGCAAATGTGGATTTTCTTTCAATATTTTTCTAACCAAAATGTTTTTTTTAATGTTTTGTCAAATGCTTTTATTTTGTTAATCCCCCGAAATGATTTCAAGACAATATTCACAAGTAATGATCGTAGTATTTAGTAAACAAGTCTGATAAAAGAAAAAATTCAATTTGAAAGATGCAAAGAAAGCAAGGGCTTTATTTATATGCCTCTGAATAGGCGAGGATACAAGATGCAATTCCTAGAAAGAGGTAATTACAGAAAGTTTTAAAATTTTAAATGGCAATAAAAATGATAATTGTTGCTGTCGTTCCCCAATTTCCTTTTAATGATCTTATCTCCTTTGCTTATGAGGTGTATGATTCATATCTATCTCTCCCTTCGTGGTTCGTAGTCGCAGTTCTTTATTTCTTCGTATGAAATCCCTAACTTTTTCCTGGATTTCCCTTTCGGGTTTTCAATCCACCGAGATAATAATTTTTTGTTTACATGCCCCTAATTTTTTCCTGGATCACTTTTTAGGGTTTTCAATCCACTGGGACGCTCCTTTTTGCCTAAGTCGCATGTTTAAGGTTCGAGCTTAGCGAGCTTCTTATACATAGTGTTTTTGACTGCGTCTGAGTTTGCCGGATGTGGTAGTTCTTCCCCATCCATTGTTGTGAGGACAAGATTACCACCGGATGATGCTGTTTTGACTACGTATGGACCTTCGCAGTTGGGTGTCCATTTACCATGTGATTCGAGGCAAGGTAGCAGAATCTTCTTGAGCATTAGACCATGTTGTAGTTCCTCTTGTGGAGTACACTGTTACTTAGAAAGAATTTCGAGGCTAATTTTCGTAGAGTTTGCTTGTCGATGCTAGAGGCATTTTATGGATGTTCTTGTTTTCCGAGGCTTTTCTTGATGTCATGAAACCAAGGCTTGTTATATTGTCATTTTTTAATAGCAAGGTAATGTGCGGGCTCTTTGAAGTGTCTATTTATGATGCACGGTTCATGGCGGACCAAGTTACTTTTAACATAGCTGATAGAGTTTCCAGGGCGTCTGTCATTTGATTTCCTTTTCGTGGGATGTGACTGAAAGTGATCTTTGCAAATTCCACATTCAGTTTTCAAAACATGGTCCCGATATGGAACCAGCTTTGGATGTTTAGTATCCCATTCACCGTTGACTTTGTATATGGCTTATGAGCATTCTTTGGAGAAGTCAAAACTTCCCCTATATCGTGCCCCAGTGTATTTGAAGTCCCGTCGAACATGAGTATCCAACATGCCCCTGGCTCGGGTTCTTCGTCAGGTCTTGGTATTTCGTAGTCGCTTATTTTTACAGCACTGTCTGTATTTAACCTTGGCCTGTTTCTATAGGAACACGCAAATATGTGCCACAACTTGATCAACTTCTTTGTGGCTCCTCTCTAACATTTCCCCTTAGCTTGATTTCTTCCAGATCTTCCCCTGTGCTCATATTTAGTGGTCTTAATAGCCTCTTGATATGGTTGTATATTGTTAGCCTTTCATTTTATTTATTTTCTCAGAGAGTTCAAGATCTTTATCATCTTCCTCTTTAGCTTGGTTGATAGGAGCATCAAAGTTATATCGGATCGCATCAGTGAAATTATCGGTGGCTTTGGGCATGAATTTGCATGCTTATCATGTTTTGGTGCTGATTTAGTATATGAAATTTGAAGATGCATATGCGGAGAAAGTATTGCCATTTTTAAATTTAAGATATAAATGCAAGAGAAAGAAAGGGAGCTTAATTGAAAACAAAATATAGCTTTATTAATCTTAAATATTGTCTGAAACGAAACGGGGGAACCCTTACAAGCAACCCCCATGTCTCGGGTTTGACATAGGTTCTTTCAAAAACAAGAAAAATTACTTAGGAAAGAAAAAGATCTCAGGAATCTCCACGGCAGTCCATATTTTGAGTTCTTCTCCTAGGGCACATTCTCGGATGAACTCAGTTGCCCCTTTTGCTTTGTTGGATACTTTTACCACGTTTCCTCCATGCTCTACTCCCTTGTTGATAAAGGTCTCTTAGATTGGAGGAAAATGTGCTTCGCCCTTCAGAGAAGCTTTATATTTTTCTTCATGGTATTGTCTGAACTGGACTATCCCCTGGTCCCCTAGCCTTTGTAGAGCTCTTTCGAAAGATTCATTGTGTCCTAGTGGGAGTCCACATCCCAACAAATATTATTTTAGTGAGTTTGTCGGGGTTTTTGCTTGTCTGCTTTCCCCAGAGTCAGTGACTACTTCAATTGCATTTATTGTCATCCCATCGTGTGATGGCGTAGGGTCTGATTGGATGTTAGGTTTCTCAAAAGTGATGTATTGATATTCTAACTAGTCTTGGACCTTATGCTTGAATGGACAACATTGCTCTATGGTATGTCCAGGAGAATTAGCATGATCTTCACATCAGGCGTTGCCATCGTATCATCATGGGAGTGGCCCGATTGGAGGAGCTAGAGGCTTGAGTTCCACTAAGGATGGCTTAACCAGCTGTTGCAATAACTGGCTAGGTGGCATAAGGAGTGGATCTAATTTCCTGGGTGGCCTTCTGCCTTACTGCTGCCCTAGTGGGATCACTAATGGTTGTTGTACCCTGGGTTGTGGCGCTACAACATTAATTTCTCCCTCTTTTCCTTTGGTGAAGTTTGAAGCAGGCCGTTTTGAATTGTAGGGAGCATTTGAGGGTTACCCTGATATCTTCCCACTTTTTATCCCAGTCTCAATTCTTTCTCCGATAGTTACTAGGTCTGAGAACCCCGAAGAGATACTTCCAATCATCTTTTCATAATACAACCCTTACAAAGTCCCCATGAATGTGTCTACTAATTCTTTCTCCAATAGTGGTGGTTGCACACGAGATGCCACTTCCCTCCATCTTTGAGCATACTCTTTGAAGGACTCTTCTTTCTTCTGGGACATATTCTGGAGTTGCATGCGGGTAGGCGCCATGTCCAGGTTATATTTGTAATGCTTTATAAAAGCATTACCGAGATCTGCCCAGGTTCGAATGTGCATTCGCTCCAATTGCATATACCAGTCTGAAGATGCCCCACTCAGGCTATCTTGAAAATAGTGAATCATCAGCTTCTGATCATGGGCATAGGCATGAATCTTCCTACAATACATACGAAGATGATTTCTTGGACAAGTGAGCCCCTTGTATTTTTCAAAGTTAGGTACTTTGAACTTCGGTGGAATCCCCATATCAGGAACTAGGCCCATTTCGAGAGCGTCTACTTCGAAAGCGTCAAAACCCTCCACAACCTTTAGTCTTTCCTCCAGAGCTTTGTATTGATTCATCACCAGTGGATTATCAACATCATGAGTACTAGTTATCTTTGAGGGTGCTTGGTTGGTATCTTCTGGGTCGTGGTATCTGTATTATAGGTCCAAGTAGTTGTCTGTATTATTGGTTAGAATCTGTAGGGTATAAGATGCCCCTGCTTTTGGCGGCGGTGGGACAAACCCTTCAGTTTCAGTTTCTTGTTGGGCCATGACGGACTTCTGAAGTCCTGCTTTTGTCTCTTTCCATGGTCGGTAACCTCTTGATGCACCAATAGTTTAGGCTACTTCCTCGAAAGCTGCCCTGGGAATCTGGTCTTGCCTGTCAATAATGTTCTACAAAACTAGGAGAACTTGACTCAGATCTCCTTTCATTGAAGTAACATCACCCTTTACTTGGTCAAGATCCTCTTTGAATGCAGCCTGCGCTTCCTTGATTTTCTCCATTACTTTATGTTGATAGGCCCTTGTTTGATATGGAGGCCAAGGAGGTGGATATCTTCTTCTACCAATGGTTCAACTAGAGAGACGTTTTTTGAAAAATGAGTTTTGACATGATATGCAGGTGTTCGTGAATGCATGTATGCGAATGAATATGTATGAATATGAAATGGTTACTTGTTTTATTCACTTGGGTATGTACCTGTCTTTTGCTTATTATTTTACTTAGCGACTATCTTTAAAATAGATACGCAAACGAGATATGGAAACAAAATGCCTTTGTTAATGGTAACAAAATTCAGATATTGAAAAATATTACAATCTTAAACCAAAACTTTATTTGTGTGAAATTAAGCAAAAAGGAAATAAGTCTTCTAGGTGCGCCTACAGATATCTGCTCTTGAAATCATCCTCTATTGCTAGAAAAATCTTGAGAAAGTCTTAAGCACATTATTTCCCTTTGATGGATTTGATTTCAGACATGTTTGGCGCATTGACGTAGGCAAGTTGTTTCCTTTGGTATCCATTTTTTAAAGACAGTCACCAAGATCTTGAGTTTATTATTATATTTTATACCCCCTGTGAATAAGACAAATAGAAAGAAACGGGTGGCGAATATATGAAATGTATGACGAATATATGAAATGTATGAGTGCATAGGTGTAGGGTTGAGTGATAGGATTTTTGTAATAAGTACCCCTATAAGGTAGGGATGTATGGTTTAGTGACGGGGTTTTGTGATAAGTACCCTTAGAAGTTAGGTTCCTTAATTTTGACCTACGGTTAGTCTATCCTCCCATAAGGTGGTTTCCTTAAGGGTGTCCTGAATAACACCAGAGGGAAAAGGCACAAGGGCCTCCCTTAGGTGGAGCCTCCTTACGGACTGAGACTTTCGTCTCAAAGTCGTGAAAGGTCTCTTCATGAGATTTTAGGTTAAGGCCGTTACAAAGAGTCATGTGTGTCCTTCCAAAGTCCTACTCGTCAAGGGGATATCTCTCGATAAGTATTCCTTTTTCGGAAGTCCACCGGCTCTAGGCGAAGTCCTCACATAAACTTGCAGGGATGATGTACCCCCTAAGCTAATAGACGAACCTTCTTTCTAAGGGTTATTGAAAATATTTTGAGAAATAAAAAATCCCTCCATGCAGTATATATGATGATAAAAAATAGACAATAAATAAATAAATGCAATAAATAAATAATGTGATAAATAAATAATTCAATAAATAAATAAAACACCCAAAGCAAAAAACCCTAAAACCTAAAGTTGAAGTCCCCGGCAGAGTCTCCAGCTGTAGCGAATGGTTTTTAAATCAAGAGTCGCCACTATCAGTTTTTATCCTAGGGAAGGGCATCTAATAGGAAACCCTAATTCGTAGACAGAGATTCTAAGTTTTGAACTTCATTAGACGAAAGGAAGGTGTTAGGCACCTTTCATCTACCTTGTTCACAAGGATACTAGGTTTTAGGTTTAGGTTCAGCTAAAATAGGTTTTTAAATTTTAATTAGGGGGAATTGTTTAAATATTTTTATAGGGGAGCTCGCTACGATTTTTGATCGTATGCATACGTATCCTCTTATGAGGAATCAAAGTCGCAATTCGTAGTTCGTATGGGGTTGGTGTTTTTAGGGGTTTGGAAACATATTTTGAATCACCTCGCACTTTGGCCAAGAGTGGTGATTGTGGATGATTTTGACTAAATGCGCAGTAAGTCAAAACCTGTTTGAAACCCTTTTGCAAAAAACAGTTGTCTAGATTAATTTGTTCGCGAAAAATAAGTTTGATATTTGTTAGTGTTTTTTATTGTGTTAATTGCGAAGATCTTGATTAATGCATGATTAAAAAAGATTTAATGCAAATAATATAAAAATAATATATGCAATTTTGATATAAACAATGATTTATTAATATATAAATGATAATATTATTTACATATAATAAATAATAATATAATAAATAATATGAATAACAAATATTATAAAAGAGATAACTAATTATGATAATATAAAAATAATATTAATAATAATAATATGAAAATTAATAATAATAATAATAACCGTTAACTAATATGAAAATTAATATAAAAATAATATTAATAATAATAATATGAAAATTAATAATAATAATAATATGTGTCTGTCCATTTATGATCACACATACACAGTTGCATGGGAGCATGATAAGCGTTCTAGGCGTGTGTATTGGATCAGACTGAACACACATTATCGTTTTTCATTTTGCACAATCCATTTTCTCATTTTTTGTTTCACAGTATAATCAATTATCTTCTCTCTCTCTCTCTCTCTCTCACGCTATCCTCAAATTTTCCTTCCCTAAACCCTAAAGTATTTCCCAGCAGCGCCGTAATCACAAACCCCAACCCCAACAATCAAAGAAGAAAACGAAAAGCGCTAAGTGTTAATTTACCACTCTCGCGATATCAATTTCTATTCTTCAACTTCGAATGTCCGGTTCACTGATTCTTCTTCTTCTTCGCAGGTGACGGTGGAATGAGGTTGGCGGTGGTGTTAAAGGTGGTTTATGATGGTGGTTAGAAAGGTGGTTCACGCTCGGCTCCTCTGTATCTCGGTTCTCCAGTTTCTTCCCTTTATGTATTCCTGTATTCATTTTCTTCTTTTTCTGTATTTCTCTATTCTCCGTCCTTCGTCTCTGTCTTCTTTCTGTAATCCAAAAAACCCCTTTCTATGTACTTTCTTATTAGTATATATAGGGCTAAGTTAAATTGTTGTTACAAACTGAGTTGAGATTTAGGGAATTAGAGAGATTTAAGGGTTGAATTTCGCTGTAATTGATTCAGTATTTTGCTGTAAAAAAGATTTGATTATGTAATTAGAGATTTCACTGATTTTGTATTTTTGAATGTTCTGGAGATTTAATTTTGTATAATATTAGATTTGTATTTGATTTGATTTGCAATTGATTCTGTTTTGTTCTGGATTTGAGGATATTTGATTTTGTTTAGCGCTTTTCCTGGATTAGATTCAATTGTAACGTTTCCAGATTTGATTATTGTTTGAAGACTTGATTTCAACAGTGTGCGTTAGTAACAAAACACGTGAATTTTGGTTGTAATCGGAACAATAGTAGTTTTTTGATTCAATTGGGCTAAAAACGTTCTTGGCCCAACATTTTTCTTTTACAGCAAAATCAATCTTCTAAGTGTATTTTTTTAATCAAAACAACAAAGTCTCTTTTTCAATTGGGCCTAAATGGCCTTATGAAACAAATATTTTTTTCTCATACAAACAAAAAATCCTTATTAAATTATATAAAAAATACCTAATAAAATAGTTTAAAAAATAGTTATAATAAATCTCTTAATAACACTAAAATGGGTTTTATTAATTAAAACTTAATTATTAATTACTAGCAAATTAAGCATAAGTGGACTTAATAATTTAATAACCTAGTAATTATTATCTCCTTTTTCTTTAAAATAATTTTCTATTTTCGAATTGCATGGGCCATTGGCCAACAAGCTTTGCGAATGGGTTTACAGATACACAAGTCTTTTTGATTTAGAAAGTCCCGCTTTCCTGAATTTAAGGTAAACCCCCTAGTCGGATAAAGACGGACAATCAGATACTGATATATCACCTTTAATTGAACATTTCTTCAATTTTAATCTCGAAAAATAAAATCATCGAGGTAGGACAAATTTGGGGTATGACAGTTGCACTTGTACAAAATTCCATTCCTTAGGAAGAACTTGGAAGAGAACCTCCGTAGGAATTTCTTGTCATTGATAGATGCTCCTTCACGATATTATTGAGCCTCAAGGTATCTTTTCACTTCATGAAACCAAGGCTTCTCTTCTACTCCGTTAGTGTCAACTTCGTAGCAATGTGCCGGTTCGTCTAGTCTTTCAATAGTAAGTCGAGGAGCTTCATTATCGCATCTGACTCTGAACAAAGATGACATTGTAGCCAATGTGTCTGCCAACTGATTATCTTCTCTTGGGATGTGCTCAAAAGTGATTTCCTCGAAGTACGAAATTAAGGTCAGCACCTGCTCTCTGTAAGGAATGAGATTCAAATGCTTCATATCCGATTCTCCCTTGATCTGACTAATTATCCGGGTTGAGTCCCCATATACACTCAAAGACTTGATCTCAGGTCAATGGCACTTTGATACCCATGATGCACGCTTCGTATTCAACCATGTTTTTGGTACAATTAAAACATAATCTGGCGGTGAAGGGTGTACGACAACCCTGGGGAGATATAATTACAACACCGATTCCATTGCAAAGTGCATTAGAAGCTCCATTGAAAACCATAGTCCATTGGGATCCTGGCTCAGGTCCTTCATACGGTCCAGGTTCTTCACAATCTGTGACTAGCATAATATTCTCTCCCAGGAACTCAAAATTTATAGACTGGTAGTCACCTACTGCTTGATGAGCCAAATGATTTGCCAATACACTTCCTTTGGTTGCTTTCTGAGTTAGTGTAATGAATATCATATTTTGTTAAGACCATTTGCCACCGGGATATCCTTCCAGAGAGAGCTGGATTCTCGAATATGTATTTGATGGGATCCATTTTAGAGATCAACAAAGTATGTTGGGTCAACATATACTGTCTTAGTCGGGGAGCAGCCCATGCCAAAGCGTAAAAAGTTTTCTCGAGCAGTGAGTATCCTGTTTCACAGTCGGTAAAATTTTTGCTAAGGTAGTATATTGCATGCTCTTTTTGACCAGACTTGTCATGTGGCCATGTACACACCCCATTGAGTTCCCTAACACTGTTAGGTACATAATCAGAGGTCTTCCTTCAACTGGTGACATCAGAATTAGAGGTTCTTATATGTATTCCTTGATCTTGCCAAAAGCTATCTGATAGTCATTGTTCCACTTTACTACCTGATCTTTCTTCAGCGGCTTGAAGATTGGCTAACAAGTAGCAGTCAAATGAGAAATGAATCGAGCAATGTAATTCAGTCGTCCCAATAAACCTCTGACTTCCTTCTCAGTATGGGGATCATGCATTTCTTGAATAGCTTTGACCTTGGCGATATCAACTTCGATACCTTTACCACTGACAACAAAACCTAGTAGTTCACCGGACCTCACCCCAACGGTGCACTTGTTCGGATTCAACCTCAGCTTGTACTTCTTCAACCTTTCAAACAACTTGTGTAAATGGTCAAAATGTTCTTCTTCAGTCTGGGATCTAGCTATCATGTCGTCGATGTAGACCTCTATCTCATAATGGATCATGTCATGGATAAAGCTACTTTGGCACGTTGATATATGGCACCGACGTTCTTCAAACCAAAAGGCATAACCTTGTAACAGAAACTACCCCACTGTGTGACGAATGTGTTAGAACATAGTTTGATTCTACAAACCTTAGTTAGAGTTTTGATGATAACAAATACAAAGAACAAATATGCACCCTAAAAATTATGTTATTATGTATACAGAAGTTCTGACCAATGCAACATCATAAGATAAGCTATATAAGCTACACGCTGAAGCAATCAGAATTTTTCGCTGAAGATTGATGACCAGAACCTGCGCTTAAGTGAAGTAAACTCTGATTATGAACAAGAGCATAATAAAATAAGTCATCAATATGCTGAAGCATCATCAGCAGGCAAGGATGAAAGACTCTGAAGCGTTACTAATCATTCAAGATGGCATCAATTACAACGGCTTCATTCAGACAGGATCTTCTCCAAATGGAAACTGAGTTAATGACATTTATCATGCTTAATGATCAACGAGAATCCATTGCCTATATAAACAAACTCAGTTATTAAATCAGGAACGATTTTGCATATACTATTCACGAGAATTCAAAAAGCTGCAAGCATACTCATCATATTTCCACGCTCCCATTTTGTGTAAATTATCACAGTTGTGATAACAATTTTTGTAACGAAAAACAACAACACACAATACTCTTGTTTTTTTTATTAAAACAATGTTCCTTGAGATTAACTGGATTGTGGTTGTATTCAAGAAGACTTTAACAGTTGTTAAAGTAGTGATTGTAATCCTTTTGAGATTAGTGGATTAAGACCTCGTTGGAGAGAGGCGAAATCACCTTGACGGGTGGACTGGAGTAGTTTAAGATCAAACGAACCAGGATAAAAATACTGTGTCATTGCGCATTTGATTTCAAGTTTTCAATTCAACCCCCCCTTCTTGTGTTTTTCACTTCTTCAGAAGGTTTTTTTCTCCATGTCTTCAGGTGCCATCTTGATCTGATTATAACCCGAGAAAGCATCCATGAAGGAGAATACCTTATGCTGAGCGATGTTATCAAGCAGAACATCGATATATGGAAGTGGGAAGTCATCCTTGGCATGTCATGTATGACCAAGCCAAGATCTCAACATAGTATTATTATCTAGCCCTGGCATGTCTTCGTATGACCAAGCCAAGATCTCAACATAGTCATGCAACATCTGAATTAACCTTTTTTTTACATTGTCCTCTAGATTAGCCCCTATCTTGACTTCTTTTCTATCTACTTCAGTATCCAAGTTTACAACCTCGACCGACTCTTTATGCGGTTGTATAACCTTTTCCTCTTGCACTAACAGTCTGGAAAGTTCTGCGGGTATTTCACAATCTTTCTCACCTTCGTCCTCGACTTGGTAGATCAGATTTTCAAAGTCATAAGTGGCAATAGCAGAGTCGTTATCAACGGGATCCAGAGTGGATGTGGATCTACAATTTATTGTGTGGGTGTGTGTAAGAACACATAGCTATTTGAAAGTAATAAAAGTAAAAATAAAGACAGAGAGCATAAAATTTGGATGTAAAATGTCCAATGCTTTATTAAATGAAGATATGTTTATGAAATGATAACCCTTAACAAATGGAACATTATGTCCCGGGTAAGGCACAAGTCTTAAAGTCATTGTTTAAATAAGTTACATAACCAAAACTTTGTAAGCAATAAAACAGAAAGTAGATATTACTCTTGACTAAAGGAGATTGAGATAATGTTTTCGGTCTTCCAGTTGCTGAGCTTGTTGCCGATGGTGGGAAAGATCCAATTGTCAAGGTCATATTCGCTTTCAGCATCTTCTATGGCGTTGAATCCATTGTTGCTAATGCGGAATGATGGTCTTCCAGCACGAGCATGACGAACAACCCTCTGACCCTCTGCAATGAAACCCAAACCAAACTTTTCAAATTTATACGGAGTCTCAGAAAGCTGACCCCAAATAGTATAACCACCTTCTTCTACACCAGCTTTAGCATCCTTCAACAAAGCCATTCTGGGCGGAACCCTGGTAACTTTGGGAATAGTAGAAACATCTTTAGTAGTGGTAGGAGGGATTACTTCAAAAGTCTAACAGTGAGTCTGGATGAATTCTCTGTCCATCTCTACATACCGAAATGAGTTCAAGTGACTCACCATATACTCCTCTTTGCCACAAACAATAACAACCTTTCCCTGCACGGGATACTTCAGATTTTGGTGTAGGGTTGAAGTAACAATGCCTGCCCCATGGATCCAGGGGCGTCCTAGTAAGAAAGAATAAGCTGGTAGAATATCCATTATGTAGAAATTAGATTGAATACTTGCGAACCTACCTTGATCGGAAGATCCACCTCTCGTGTACCATTCTCTCTGAACCGTCAAAGGCTCAGACTATAATATCAATAGGCTTCAGTATAACCCTTTTGCAATCCAGTCTGTCAAGAGCACCTTTTGGTAGAACATTCAACTAGGAACCAATATCAACCAATGTGTGAGCCAGAGTAGTGCCCCCTGCACTCAATGGAGACATATAGGGCCTTGTTGTGATTTATTCCCTCAGGAGTTCAGTCGGCATCAGAAAAACCTAACCCATTATCAATCGTTAAGCAAGCAACATAACTTTCAAATTGATCAGTAGAAATTTCTTGTGGCACGTGAGCGAACTTCAAGAATTTCACTAAAGCCTGTGCATGGGCTTCTGAAAACAGTAGCAGGGATAACATGGAGATTTTGGAGGGGTTTTCCCCAGCTGTTCAACAATCTTGTAGTCGCTATTATGGATAATCTTCAACACCTCTTCCATCTCTTTCCTAGATGTGTCTTCAACTACAACTTCTTTAGGCGCCTCCGTCTGGGAAGGCTCCGCTATTTGTTCCTTGCCCCGAGCCTTAATAGTTGACTTGGTAGCAGTAACTTTAACTGGTGTAGCAACAGTCCTCAGAGAGATTTCCGGGGAGAAAACCCTTCCGCTTCTAGTAACCTTACTGGTTCTAGAAATATTGTCGATGTTGGAATCAGTAACTTCAGCGTCTTTATTCTCAGTAATCGGTAGTTCTTACTTGACACCATGGTAGTAGACGTCAGATTCACAGTTCCAAGGAATAGCTTTATCCGAAGAATATGGGATAGGTCCAGGTGTGGTGATGATTAGAGGAGTAACTTTGGGATTGGAAATGATCCTTACAGGACCTTTGGAAGTGATCTTGATAGGAGCGCCAGAAATTATAGATAAGTCTTGAAACAGACTCTCAGTAGACGAAATCTTCTCAACCACATCTATGTGGTTGTCCATTAGGTGTTGAATGCCTTCCTTCAGTAACTTGTAGCCATTGGGTTGGGTTGCGCAGCAATAACATCTTTCAATACAACCTAGAAATAAATCGGCTTGCAATAGATTCTTCTTGATAATCGGGAGGGGAGTAACCAATTCATTTATGATAGAAACATAGATAACATCATCAATATCACTTACGCCTTTGTCATGCTTCGACATTGGTGCAGTAATTACATTCGGAGTCTCCGGAGGATTAAACTCAATCTCTTTTGTCAATCATATCCTGGATTTTATTTTTCAGCGCCCAACAATTATTGGTGTCATTCCCAGGACTGTTGGAATCATAAGCACACTTCATATTTGGATTATATCAAGGAGAGGAGGTGTTGGGATTCTGAGAAGCCTCCCTTAGTGTTATCAGTTCCGCTTTCAGTAAATGTTGTAATGCCTGAGATAGTGGCATACTGATCTTGGTGAACTGCCTTCTAGGTGCATCTAACCTACGATGACTGGCCTGTTGTTGTTGTTGTTGTACAAGAACATGACTAGAAATTAGTACCCTCCTACAGACTAATTACGGTCACCTCTAACATGACCCTTCTGGCCATAAACAACATTAACTTCTTTATTTCTGCTAAATGTATTTTTTATAGCACTCGAAGATGCAGCCAATTGAATTTATCCACTCTTGATACCACTTTCGACATGTTCCCCAATTAGAATCAGCTCAGTGAAACCAGATGAGGAACTTCCATTAAGGTGATTAAATAAAGGCCCGGTTAAAATGCCTATGAAAATATCAACCAACTCCCTTTCAGATAAATGAGGTTTCACTCTTCCATCCAGATCTTTCCACTTTTGGGCATACTCTTTAAACCCTTCATGAGAGCCATGATCATACTTTGTAACTGCACACGAGTCGGTGCAAGATCAACATTATATTGATAATGCTTGTTAAAAGCAGCAACTAGGTCTTCCCAAGTGTGGATGTTGGTTCCCTCCAACTGATAGAACCACTCAAGTTGTGTTCCGGATAAACTTTCTTGAAAGAAGTGAACCCATAACTTCCTGTCAGCAATATGGGGTTGGATCTTCCGAACATAAGACCGCAAATGAATTTTTGGATAGGACACACCGTCATATTTGGAGAAGGTAGGAACCTTGAACTTGTGAGGGATAAAAACCCCCGAGATAAGACCCAACTCTTTAAAATCCATCCTAGGAACTTTCTGAATCTCCATAGCATTAAGACGATATTCGAGCTTCTTGTATCTATCATCAATGGGAGGATATTTTTTAGCAAAATATTCTTCATCAGAATCTTAGCCAGAATCGAGGTTGTTATTCTCTTCAGCTTTCACACTCTCGTCATATTTCTCTTGGTTATCATCTTCATTCAGGGAGACCTCAAAATCTATAGCCCTTATGACCGGACCCTTGAATCTTTTGCCCATATTAAGAAAGAATGATGGCTTTTTAGTCTTCTTCTTATTCCAATTTGTGATGAGTGTCTTCAATTTGTCTTGACCCTTAGCTAAGTCCAAGAACATTTGTTGAAACTGAGCATTTTGCGCTTGAAGTTCTTTCACAGTTTGTTTGAGTGCCATCTTTTATCTATAATAAACAATAAGAAGATTAGAAAACCTGTCTAGAAAGTACCTATTATGTGATGATATGCATGATATGTAAATTCCAGTGCAATGTTTTCAAGGACCTTTGTAGGATTTAAATTTGTTTAAACAAAAAGAAACAAAAGAAATTTTACTAACAAGCTCAAATTATAATTGCCTTCTAGGCTTATAATCATAACAAGAAGAGTAACAAATAAACAAAATATGAATTCAAGTCTCCCATGGGTGCTTACTCTTTGTGTTGACATATGCATTAAGGCTTTGTTCTTCGTGGAGTCGTTTCGTCAGCTCCAGTACTTTCTTCTAACTAGCATAAAGTTGAGTTACAAAGGTATCCCTTTCTTCCTTGAGTTGAATCCAGGACTTTTGTAGTTCTCCGAAGTCATTAGGCATATCAGGGTAAAGAACGATATAAGGAACATCCCCTTCAACAACAGGCTCTACGGTCACTGGTAGGATAGCAGGATATGACATTTTGATATTTTAAGCACGAGACCGCAACCATCTGAGGTAAGGCTCTAGAGGAATGGAATTCTTGGGTCTTAATGTATTGCTATCAATCTTGTTGACCATGCCCCAAGCACGTATAAAACTTTGATGGTAGTTTTGAGGATCGTTCTCATAATAAAACACAATACCCTGGATGAGCATATCATGAGTACTGTCCCTTCGAGCATAACCAAACTGACACAGAGCTAGAGAAGCGTTGTAAATGATGCCCCCTCTTATACCAAGGAGTGGGACATTAGGGAATTCCCCAAAGCGATCAATAATAGTGACATCTGCCTGAGATCGAGAACACCAATGGATATCTGCATGAGCGAGTGACATAAACCTTTGAGACCACCTCAAACCTTGTTCATTCTTTATCACTGATCGGGGTAGGTGCAAAATAAACTAAATGGACAGTAGAGGTATGCAACACATAAGAGTTCATCACTTCTTCATAGTACGAGTGTGGAGGGAATGCAAGACATCTCCAAGCAAAGTAGGCACCAGATTATGGGTGAGAAATATTTTGATGGCATTCACATCTATGAATTGGTCCGGATCATGGAATAATACCAAACCATAGATCAACAAAGCCAAAATATCCTCAATCACGAAAATTCATGGCATCTAGAAACCACTGAGCCTTCTCTATCAGAAATTTATAAGAAAAACCCTTGACTCTATTCCTTGTTTCCCAATTAGATACAATGTCCGATCGTTTCAAATGTAAGGCTACTGCAATGTCTTCAGGTTTTGGAACTTGCTAAGGGTATCTGATCAAGAATAGGAATTTTGAGAAAGTTAGAGAATTCTTCCATTGTAGGCACCAATTGATAATCTGGGAAGGTAAAATAATGATGCTTAGGATCAAAGAACTACAATAGAACACTCATCATGTCTTCTTGGAAACTGGGAGTAACCAAACTGAGTAGATGACCATGTATCTTGGTGAATTGATAATTGTCAAGAAATTTTGAGACTAATTGCTCAATCTTGGAAGGTACCCTTACAATGTTGATTCAAATGGTATTCCTGCGACTAGAAGCCATGACCCAGCAACACAGAACAAAGATAAATCCCCTAGATCCTTGAAATGGTTAGTCATGATATGATATTATGATGTCATGTTTAAACAGATAACAAACACAAACAAAGCATACAAGAGTCTTAGGTTTAAGGCTTGCATGGGGTTTGTAGGTAAGTACCCTCTTAAAGTTTAGTTGCCTCAACCTATCCTAAAGAAGTAACCGGGTTCTAGGGATCTCAATATCACTGATTTTTACCATAGGTTTTGTTTAGCACAACAACTGACTTTCAACTAAACAAAACCCTAGAGTCGAATCATAATGAGCATAGTATCGAGTATCAACCAACTTTGGACTGCACCAAATCCATCTATCTCACTACCTTCTAATGGCTAAGTTGGGTCAATTAAGGTTCTAAAGGTCAGTTAGTGCTTATGACACCACGCGGAAGCCTAGTGTTTTCCCCGACTGACTCGAGGGACACCAATACCAACCAATGTGTCGCACTAACGTAGCCATTACTTCAACCATATCAGTATACGTCGTATAGTTTATGTGATACGGTGGGAGAACTTACTTATTGTTTTGCGTTTGATCGCAAATGTTGCGGATATCAAGAGTCGCCACTGACTTTTCTTTTATCCAATAAGGAAAGGTGAAAAAGCACAGGAAAGACCTTTAGAGATGTTTTCTTGAGTTTGGGGGGTAGATTATGAAAAGGGAAGGTACTAGCACCCTTTTCATCCATGGTTTTCCATGGGATCTTAGTTACTTTCTAGATCACTTGCTTTTGTTTTGAAATGTGCTTTGTGATGTGGGTTTTGAAAGTATTTTGAAAATGTGACTTTGTAATGATCCTCGTCTCTATAAGAATGCGTACAAAGTGTTGGTTTTGAAAATAGTTCAAAGATATGTGTTGGTGTATAAAAATGTTTTTGTTTTGAGCAAGCGAGCAACTAGGAGCGAATCTACCTACTCAAAAGGTTTTATATGTTCTTTTCCTCTTTCTTTAGATGTTGCTATCTTACCATTGATTTGGTAATAAGCCCCATCGTTGGATGTGAAGGGACGGGTGCGGGACATTTTTGTATAGTCATAGAAGGCAACCCATGGAAAGTTTTAGCAATGTCATGTGAGGGACTAGATCGTTTATCGAAGGCAATATCGAGGGTCATCGAGGGACTACGATCTTTTATCGAGAGTCTTTTTCTAAAATGTCCATGTTCGAAGGACATGACTATTTTTCCGATAGGAAACAAGGTGGGATTACCCCAAGGGTGCTAGTGTGAAAGTGTGAAAGTGTGTTTGATTGCATGCATTTTAGTCTTGATTAGGGTCATCTACTTGTCAATTTCATGTCTTGCCATACACACCCTAATTACTAACAATATATGAAAGCAATAAAAGTGCGGAAATATAAAGTCCTACGCTATTACAATATTTTAGGGATGGAGTACATATTTAAAAATGGGGGATTGCAAGAATTTAAATCCTATTTAACTATTACAACCATATTGAAATGTACAATGCAAGAGAGAAAAAGGACTTGTTTAGAAAATAGTTTTTTGTCTTAATGAATTAAGAAAAAGAAATAAATTAATTAATAAAAGAAAAATATTTTTATGTCTTTTTTATATTAATAAAAAAAAGGTATTAATATTGAAAATGATGAAAAGGAAAATAAATGAAAGATAGAAACAGTGTTCTGCTGCAAGCAAAACGACAGGGATCAGAAGTTCTGAAGCCAGGCGCGTGGTGACTCAGAAAGGAACGTCAGTGGAATCAAAAGTTCTGGATTAATACACTCTAAGGTCCTGTAAAAAACGTCAGAGGGAAAGGAAACAGAGGTTCTGGGTGGTATTCAGATAGTGAACCAAAAGTCAGAAGTTCTGTACTGTGCTAAAATAGTGAGTGAACATCAGAAATTCAGTGTGTTATCAGCGTGTGAAAAATCAGAAATTCTAAGTGTTAAGACAGCGAGTGGAAGCATAAGAGGTTCAGTGTGCTTAACAGTAAGAAAGCCTAACGTGTAGGGAGAACTCAAAAGTTATGTGCTGTGCTAAAACAGTGAGTGAGCATTCTAGAAATTTTGTGTGTTAACATGGTGAATGAAAAACATAAGTTCTGTGTTACATTTCAACTTTTTCCTCATATTAATCAGCACATCAGCAATTTAGTCAGTCCTTAACAGCAAATCAGGAGGATAAAAACACAACAGTTTATAGAAGTTCTAATCCTAATTCTGAGCATAGCCTTAATCAAGAAGTTCTTATCCATAATTTTTCTACTTATGCAATGATATGGACAACATCAATACTATGATATTTACATATTTAATGATGTTCTGAATGAAAAGATGCAAAGTGAGAAAGACTTACCTTGAATCTAGAGCGTGTATTTGGAACTTGAACTACTGCCTTCAGATGTTCTGGAGTCAGCAAGAGCAACTGAAAAGAAAATGCCAAGTTCTTTGATTCAAAGGGAAGAACAAAGGTTTGGTTTTCTGTTTGGAAATTCTGGATTTTTGCGAAGGGTTCAAAATTTTCTTTTCTCTCTTTTGACAATTTTCTCTCTCCAAAAGCCAGCCCCTTGAAAGTGTGATGGAGCAACTTATTTATAGGTGAATTTATTGTGGTTTTGGGGGGAAAAACAAATGGGATTTAAACTTTTTGGCACACTGTTCCATTGCTTTTTTATCACAGGTTTTTGTATTCGGTGCAAATATGGGATTTGGGAAAATGCAGGCGTGGACTGGATTAGCTGTTGGTTAGAGTATTGTGTTGTAGCAGTGCAGCAGGTTGTTTAAACGAGGTTTTGGGATTTGGTGATGTTCTGATCGTAGAAGACCAGAATGAGACTCGAAGGGTGATGTTCTGACCGGAGCATTGAACATAGCCTTCACATGTTTAAGAATCATGTTCTGACCAAAGATCATCGCTTCTACATGTTCTGATTGATTTTTAAACATCATGTTCTGAACCGTGTTTGCAACTTCTGATTTTTTGATGAACCAATTTCATGTCTTGATGAAATATAATTGTTGAAACTTAATTTTTGATCTAAAATCCAAGTTTGACTTTTCAATGTGCTTTTGACCATTTTGCCCTTGTGGATGATTTTCTTGAAAAGTTATAATTCAAGAATTGGAACTTGATAGAAGCAAACCTGAGAGTCCAGGATGATCTTTTGAGAAATGAGAGGGCAAATTTTGGGGTACAACAATTTCCATGATCTATTGCTACTTACCTAAGGTATCCCCAGATTCGGGTATAAGAACTTTGCAAGAAAGTAAACCCAAGCCACCCCAAATGTAAAGCAGTCAAAGCAAACAAGTAAAAACAAGTAAAGTCATCCTAAACTCTAAGGTAACCCCTATTTTTAAAAATCCCCAGCAGAGTTATCAGTTCTGTAGTACGGAAGGAGAATTGATTTGGTTTTTATTTTATCGCAAATGTTGCAGATAGCAAGAGTCACAATCGACTTTTCTTTGATTCAAAAAGGAAAAGGTGAAAAGAACAGGAAAGACCTTTGAGATTTATTAAGTTCGGGGGGTAGATTATGAAAAGGGAAGGTGTTAACACCCTTTTCATCCATAGTTATCTACGGGCTCTTAATCGCTAGCTCACTTTGTTTGAAAATGCTTTGTGTTATATGTTTGAAAAATATTTAGAAATGCCAGTAGTAAGGCAAGCTTTGTAATGATTGTCGTATCGGTCCTCGAGAATGCGTACAAAGTTTTTTTGTTTGAAAATATTTTTGAAAGTGTTTGTGTAAAAGATGTTTTTGTTTTGAAATGTTTTTGAGCAAGAGATTAAAAGTATTATACTCTTACTCAAGGTCTTTATTGTACTTTTCCTCCTCATTTAGATAGGGATATCCTACCATTAGTTAGTAGGAAGCCCCTGTTAGAACATAGTTTGATTCTACAACCCTTGATTAGAGTTTTGATGATAACAAAATACAAAGAATAAATAAATTCAAAAATATATATATAAAACAAATATGCTTCTTAAAATTATGTTTTGTATATACAGAAGTTCTGATGGAATCAGCATCAAAAGATCAGTAATATATGCTACACGCTGAAGCTACCATATTATACGCTGAAGCTTGATGACCAGAATCTGCGCATAAACAAATACACTCTGACTCTGATCAAAGACATCTCTACCAAGTCATCAACACTCTGAAGCGCTATCAGCAGTTAAAGCAAAGAAGACTCTGAAGTGTTATTAATTATTCAAGACAAAATTAAATACTAACTGCTTTCTTCAGACAAGATCTTATTCAAAAGGAAAGTGCGTTATTATCATTAAACTTGCTTTATGGACAACATATATTTGCCTTGCCTATATAAACAAGTCTGCTTGAGAAAAGAAGTACGCATGTATTCACACAATTTGCCAAGCCTTCCAAACCACGCATATTCAAAAGCTTTAGCAAATTCATTTTATTCCAAGCTTAATTTGTGTAACTATCACAGTTGTGATATACTGTTTTGTTAGAAAACAACAACACACTCTTGTTCATTTCTTGTAAAAGATTTCCTTGAGATAAATCGGTTTGTAGTTATACTCAAGAAGACTTTAACAGTTGTTAAAGTAGCTGTTGTAATTATTTGAGAATAGTGGATTAAGACCTCGTTGGAGAGAGGCGAAATCACCTTGACGGGTGGACTGGAGTAGTTTGAGATCAAACGAACCAGGATAAAAATATTGTGTCTTAAAGCTGTTTATTATTTGATCCAAGTTTTTCAATTCAACCCCCCGTTTCTTGTGTTTTTCACATCTTCAATTGGCATCAGAGCGCCTGGTTCTGAGCTTATAACACTTAACCGTGTCAGTACAAGATCCAGCGTCAGAAAAACACAATGGCGGGACCAAGTCAAAACATCAGCAATGACAACAATGAAGAAAGGGACAGACAGTGGCAAACCTCCAGTCTTTGATGGAGAGAACTTTGACTACTGGAAAGACAGAATTGAGAGTTTCTTTCTGGCCCATGATGCTGATCTGTGGGACATGGTGACTGATGGATACATGCACCCAGTGGATGGACGTGGTCAGAAGATTGACAGGAAAATGATGTCTGATCAGCAAAAGCGTGAATTCAGAAATCATCACAAGGCCAGAACAATTCTTCTCAGCGCCATCTCTTATTCAGAATATGAGAAGATATCAAACAGAGAAACTGCCAAGAATATGTTTGACTCTCTGAGAATGACGCATGAAGGCAACATTCAAGTCAAAGAAACCAAAGCCCTTGCGCTCATTCAGAAGTATGAGGCATTCAAGATGGAAGAGAGTGAATCAAAAGAAACTATGTTTTCAAGATTTCAAATTATTGTTGCTGGTCTAAAAGTTCTTGACAAAGGGTATTCCACTACTGATCACGTTAAGAAGATCATCAGAAGCTTGCCAAAACAGTGGAGGCCAATGGTCACAGCGCTTAAGCTAGCCAAGGATCTCAACAAAATCTCTCTGGAGGAACTTGTCAGCTCCCTCAGAAGTCACGAGATAGAGCTAGAAGCAGATGAACCTCACAAGCAAGGTAAGCCATTAGCTTTAAAATCTAACAGAAAATCTGAGTCCAATGTTTTGCAGGTTGTGGAAGAAACCTCTGATGGGTCCTCTTCATAAGAAGATGAACTGTCTCTCCTCTCTAGAAGGGTGAATCAATTGTGGAAGTAGAGGCAAAGGAAGTTCAGGAATCCCAGAAGATCAGAAAATCAGAATGAATCTTCCTCCAGATACAGAAGGTCAGAATCCTCCTCTGGACACAGAAGATCTGAAGGTTCTTCAGGAAACAGAAAGCCAAACAACAAAGACATCGTCTGCTATGAATGTAACGAGCAAGGGAACTACAAAAGTGATTACTAAAAGCTTCAGAAGGAGAAGCCCAAAAAGAAGTTTGGCAAGGAAAAGAAGAAAAGTCTCATGGCTACATGGGATGATTCTGACACATCTGAAGCTGACTCAGAATCAGATGATGAAAGAGCAAACATAGCTCTCATGGAAAACATAACTGAAGACAATGAAGCTTCTGAGTCAGACTCTGAATCAGATACATAAGAGGTATTCCCTGAATTTACTATAAACTTTACTAAGGCTGAACTAGCTGAAAGCCTTAATGAAATTCTGGAAAGATATCAGCAGATCAGAGTCAAATTCAGAAACCTGAAAAGCAATCTTGCTTCTGACTCTGATAAGACTGAGAGTCTCAAATTGGAGAATTCTGAGTTAAAAGATAAAATTTCAAAATTAGAAAACCAATTGCAAAACTCTCAGAAGGAAACAATCCCTGAAACTCCCAGCAATGCTGATGAGATCATCAAGGAGTATGATCACAGCTTTCAGAAGTTTCTAGCTAAAAACATAGACAGAAGCAAAATGGCTTCAATGATCTATGGAGTTAGCAGAAATGGCAGAAAAGGGATAGGATATCAAGGTAAGGTACCTACACCAAAAAATGCCATGGATTTAGTTATAAAACATACTCCACTTGATTCACACTTTATATATGGGCACACACATGACATAAAATATACAAGTAGTGATTACTCTGTCAAACCAAAATTCAACCAGAGTTTTGGTAAAACTAACAAATCAGGACCCAAGAAAATGTGGGTACCTAAGGATAAAATAATACATGTGGCAGATATCTTTAGCAGCAAAGCAAAGACACCAATCATGGTACCTGGACTCTGGCTGCTCACGACACATGACGGGGAGAAGGCATATGTTCCAAAGCCTGGAACTTAAGCCCGGAGGCCACGTAGGCTTTGGAGGCAATTAGAGAGGAAAGATCATTGGCTCTGGAACAGTAGGTAATCGAAATCTTCCCTCTATAAGTAATGTTTTATTAGTTGATGGATTAATGCATAACCTGTTATCCATAAGTCAATCAAGTGATAACGGTTATGATATAATCTTCAATCAAAATTCATGCAAAGCTGTTAGTCAGAAAGATGGGACTATCCTATTTAATGGAAAGAGGAAAAACAACATCTATAAAATCAAACTTTCTGAACTGAAAAGTCAAAACGTAAAGTGTCTTCTATCTATTAACAATGAGCAATGGATCTGGCACAGAAGATTGGGACATGTTAGTATGAGAAGAATATCTTAGATTAACAAACTCAATCTGGTCAGAGGACTTCTTAACCTGAAGTTCAATTCAGATACTCTATGTGAAGCATGTCAGAAAGGCAAGTTTTCAAAACCAGCTTTCAAATCCAAAAAACGTTGTTTCCACCTCCAAGCCATTAGAACTTCTGCATATTGACTTATTTGGACCAGTTAAAACTGCTTCAGTCAGTGGCAAGAAGTATGGGTTAGTAATCGTAGATGACTATAGCAGATGGACATGGGTAAAGTTCTTAAGGCACAAGGACGAGTCACACTCTGTGTTTGTTACCTTTTGCAACCAAGTTCAAAATGAAAAGGATCTTAGAATCGTCAAAGTCAAAAGTGATCATGGTGGAGAATTTGAAAATAAAGATTTTGAGTTATTCTTTAATGATAAAGGCATTCTGCATGGTTTCTCTTGTCCTAGAACTCCCTAGCAAAACGGAGTTGTAGAACGAAAGAATAGAACATTGCAAGAAATGGCCAGAACCATGACCAACGATACTAACGTTGCTAAGATCTTCTGGGCAGAGGCAATAAACACATCGTGTTACATTCAGAATAGAATCTCCATAAGACCTATTCTGGAAAAGACTCCATATGAATTGTGGAAGAACAGAAAGCCTAACATTTTCTATTTTCACCCATTTGGATGTACATGTTTTATTTTGAATACAAAAAATTATTTGAACAAGTTTGACTCTAAAGCACAAAAGTGTATTATGTTAGGATATTCTGAACGCTCAAGAGGGTACAGAGTATACAATACATAAACACAGATTATGAAGGAGTCAATCAGTGTTCGTTTTGATGATAAGCTTGACTCTCAAAAGTCAAAGCAGAATGAATTCCTTGCAGGTATGGAAGGTGAACTCACAGGTACTGAAGACAAATCATCAGAAGCTCTCAACAGAGACACTCCCTCAACATCAGAAAGAGTCACTGCAAGCAATCCAACACCTTCTGTTGATCAACTCTAGAAAAGACCATCCAGAAGCAACATGGATCACCCAGAAGAAACAATCTTAGGAAGGAAGGAAGATCCAATCAGAACAAGATCTACCTTCAGAAACTCTGAAGAATCCCTCATGGGACTGGTTTCTCTAATTGAACCAACAACAATTGATGAAGCACTTCTGGACAATGACTGGATTCTAGCAATGCAAGAGGAGCTAAATCAATTCACAAGAAATGACGTATGGGATCTAGTTCCCAAACCAAAAGGATTCAACGTCATTGGTACAAAATGGGTGTTCAGAAACAAACTGAACGAACAAGGTGAAGTTATCAGAAACAAAGCATGACTGGTAGCACAAGGTTATAGTCAGCAAGAGGGGATAGACTATACAAAAACCTTTGCTCCAGTCGCCAAGTTAGAATCTATCAGACTCTTAATTTCATTTGTTGTTAATAAAGGCATCACTCTGTATCAGATGGATGTTAAGAGTGCATTCTTAAATGGCTATATAGAAGAAGAGGTATATGTGCAGCAACCCCCTGGTTTTGAAAGTTCTAAAAATCCAGAATATGTTTTCAAACTAAAGAAGTCACTCTATGGTCTAAAACAAGCTCCCGGAGCTTGGTATGAAAGACTAAGTAACTTCCTGCTAGAAAAGGAACTCACCAGAGGGAAAGTGGACACAACCTTGTTCTGTAAGACAGTTAAGAATGACATTTTAGTATGTCAGATTTATGTTGATGACATCATATTTGGATCCACTAAACCCTTTATGGGAAGAAAGTTTTCTAAATGTATGCAGGCAGAATTTGAGATGAGCCTAATGGGGGAACTAAAATTCTTTCTGGGCATTCAGATTAATCAAACCCCAGAAGGAACTTACATTCATCAGAGCAAATATGTCAGAGAACTTCTGAAGAAATTTGATCTCTCAGAATGTAAGCCATCAAAGATTCTAATGCATCCCACGTGCATTCTGGAAAGAGAAGAGGTAAGTAAAAAGGTAGAATAAAAGGTCTACAGAGGTATGATTGGTTGTCTTCTCTATCTGACGGCTTTAAGGCCTGACATTCTATTCAGTGTTTGCATTTGTGCTAGATTCCAATCAGATCCTACAGAATCTCACTTAACAACAGTTAAGCGAATTTTCAAGTATCTGCAAGGTACTACTAATCTGGGTTTGTTTTATAGAAAATCAAGTGATTACAGCTTGATAGGATATTGTGATGCTGATTTCGCTGGAGACAGAGTAGAACGTAAAAGCACCTCTAGAAGCTGCCAGTTTCTGGGAGAAAATATGATCTCATGGTCCAGCAAAAGACAATCCACAATAGCTCTATCAACAGCAGAAGCTGAATACATAGCAGCAGCTGGATGCAGCACACAAATGCTCTGGATGAAAAGTCAACTTGAGGACTTCAAGATATTTGAGAGTAACATCCCTATCCTCTATGACAATACTTCTGCTATTTGTCTCAGTAAAAATCCTATTTTGCATTCTAGGGCTAAGCATATAGAAATAAAACATCATTTTATTAGGGACTATATTCAGAAAGGGATTCTAAATTTAAAATTTATTAACACAGACCATCAATGGGCTGATATCTTTACAAAACCTCTTTCTGAAGATAGGTTCAACTTCATCCTGAAACATCTCAGCGTGAAGCTCTGCCCAGAATAAAACTGTTTTGATTCCATATCTTAACCTTTAGAACTTTGTTTATTTTTCTGTGAACTACTGATCAATCTTTCTTCAGATCTTTAGAAGTACATATTGTATCAGAATCTATCCATGAAGATCTGCGCGCTTCATTTCAAGGATAAAATGTGCAGTTCACTCAAGCAAACAGGTGTCATCCAGTCATCAGCTACTTTCTGAGGTTGAACACGCGTTCACGTTTCTGAAAGGTCAAAAGCGCTGATTGGATGCATTGGGACACATGTCATGGGTAACCGTTCCAATATCTTTCTAAATCCCCCAAAATCAACTGTCATTAAATGCTCATAATCATTATAATTTATTTCTCTCTCTTGCCGTTTATGTTTTCAAAATCTTTTTTAAAATCTATTTAAACACATTTCTCACTCTTTAAACCTTTTCACTTTCACTTTCATTTTCTCTACAATCTTATTGATTTCAGTTTGCATCCTTTCTCAAAACCCTTTCAATTTCTTCTCAAAACCTTCAGTGTGAACATGGCTTCCTCAAGCAACCCTACTTCCAGTACTCAGAAAACAGATTCCTCCAAACAATATGAAGAACCCTTCAGAACTCTTCTCACACCCATCAAAAATCTAGAAGTACTCTCGGAATTGATTGTGGACTTTAACAGTCTTCAAGAGAACAAGTTTAATCTCTCTAAAGAAGTAAAGGCTCAAGGTTGGGACAGATATTTTGACCGACTGGTGGGTCCAACATTCCCAATCCTTGTGAAGGAATTTTGGATTCATGCTTCATCTTCCAACCACCAAGTTACTTCATACATAATGGGGAAGAAGATAGTCATAACTGAGGACCTCATTGCAAGATTAATATGCTACAATGGTGGTGGTGTATGATGCATTGACATGGCTGAAAGATGTGCTGATGTCGCCCTAATTGCTAGAGAAATCTTCACTCCGGGTCTTCCCTCCAGCAAGATAAGGGATCTAAAAGACCATCACAGAATATGGGCCAAGATTATTCCGGGATGCATAAACCACAGGAAGCCTACCAGCTCTCCTGACTACATCAATATTGATCAGCAATTTCTGATCTACTTCATCTCCCAGAAGATTAAGGTGAATCTAGCTCATCTGCTGTTTAACCATCTAAGGACTAGTGTTAAGGAAACCAGAGAAGAGGAGCGCACAAAAAGGGACTGGATACCCCTAGGAAGGCTTATATCATATATTCTAACAGAGAATAAGCTGATTGATCATCTAACCGAAGCTCAGGAAATCAGCTCTTTGGAAGCTACTGTTGGCAAACAGTTGAATGCAAAGAATCTGAAGAAGATGAAGTTAATTGAGAACATCAAGAAGGAACCCAGTGTCACTTCTTTTGCAACAATCTCCAGCAGAAGAATCCCTCTGGATAACTTTCCCATGTTCTCAGAGATTGATTCTAAACCTGAGATAATAGTCAGATATCTGGATGCATGCAAGGCGAATGGTACAGCACCAGATTTGAACATTCAAGATCTGCAGCAGAAGGCTCCAGAATTTGTGCTGAAGAAAAATAAGAAAAGGAAGGCTGTAGCAGAAGGATCATCCCAGCGGACTCCTAAAAAGAGAGGTAATCCTTCTTCTGTAACTGTTTTAAACTCAATTTCTATATCAACATCTATACTAATTCCCACTCAATCAGAAAACCCCACACCACAAACACTTGATGACTTTGACATTGAATTTGACCCCTCGGAAACCTTAACTCTTAGAGGATCTCACTCCCTACCTCCAAATCCAAATATTGAAGAAACCCAACAAGAACTTGCAAAAGTTCTATCAGATATAGAAACCTTTGACCAACATATTTCTGCTCCCATGCCAGAAAATCCAAACTCTGAAACCACCACAGAAGCACCACAACCAGAAATTCCCCTCTTTCCACAACCAGAAATACCACTACCTCCATCTCCTCAACCAGAAATTCATCCACCTTCTCCAACCTGAACTATTTCAACCAGAAGTTCAAACTTGAGGCTCAACCTTCTGAATCCTGTGAACCAGAACCTAATAACGATCAATCCAACCAAACTGTTGATTTTGATACCATTCCCATTCCTGGAATCACTGAACCTTTGGCCATCCGTATGCCCCTAACCATTCTGGATACTCCCCAAATTCCCTCCTCACTAGAATCAACTCCACCAAACTCCCCAACTAGTCCAATAATTATTCCAAAATCTCCCACTCCCTCACCAAAGAACAATCCATATGACAACGTCAAGACTGTCATTGATTTAACGGTTTTTAAACGTCTTGCTGCCATAACCCACAAAACAGCTATTCCAAAACCAAAACCATCTGAACCCTCTCCAGATGTTGGTACCAGCTTATTGATATTTGAAACAGAAGTACAGAAGTGGATCACTTCTCTGAAGCAAGCTAGTCTTGAGCTGATTGATCCTACTGCATCAGACTACCTTTGGACAAGGTTCAAAAGATGGGTATGTTCTAAAACTCGTAAGATGCAAGAACAGAGCTACGGATAAGTTCAACAGAACTTCAGTAATCTGCTAAAAGTAATTGAAGATCAAGTTCTGATCCAGCTGCTCAAGGAAGAAGTTCTCCCTCTGGATAATGCTCCCTGGACTGAACATCGTCCAGCATACAAAGTTCAACCAGAGTCAGAAGATCTCAATCTGACTGATACTCCAGAGCATATGATTCCTGCTGAAGAACTGGGTCAAAAAGAGGATATTGCAGAATGCTCTGAGAAGCATCCTGTTACTGAAGATTCTCAAGCTTCCTCCTATGAAAGGCAGACTCTAGAAGACCTGAAAAGATCTGATATTTTGATGCAGGAAAGAATGGATAAACAGGACGACAAAATTTCGGAAATCAAGAGCATGTTAACCAAGCAAGAGGAAACAAACATCCAGATCAAGGGCTTGTTGGAAGCTTTGTTCACGCGTCTTCCTCCTCCCTCTTAGAATTTCCTCTTTTTTAAACATGTTTATCTGTAATATTCTTACATTGTTGTTGTTCTGAACTTATCGTTGATTCTGTTTTTAATATAAACACATTTTGGCTCTGATTATATGTTCTTTTTGATAACTGACAAAAAGGGGGAGAAATAATAAGATATTTTTCAATAACGGATTACTGAGACATAAGTCTCAGACATTCTGATCTATTTAAATTTCTCTCTTCTGAAAAGCTTGAACAGGTACAAAACTCTGATGAAAGATACAGTAAGATTCTGATGCTCAAAGACTCATGGAATTAAAGGGAACTTGAACAGGTACAAAACTCTGATGAAAGATACAGTAAGATTCTGATGCTCAAAGACTCATGGAATTAAAGGGAAGTAATCAACTCAGGGGGAGTTTATCTTCTTTATTCTATACTTTTTATTCTTTATTTTTAATTGAAAAATCTGGTTTTTGTCATCATCAAAAAGGGGGAGATTGTTAGAACATAGTTTGATTCTACAACCCTTGATTAGAGTTTTGATGATAAAAAAATACAAAGAATAAATAAATTCAAATATATATATATATATATATATATATATATATATATATATATATATATATATATATATATAACAAATATGCTTCTTAAAATTATGTTTTGTGTATACAGAAGTTCTGATGGAATCAGCATCAGAAGATCAGTAATATGTGCTACACGCTGAAGCTACCAGATTATACGCTGAAGCTTGATGACCAGAATCTGCGTATAAACAAATACACTCTGACTCTGATCAAAGACATCTCTACCAAGTCATTAACACTCTGAAGCGCTATCAGCAGTTAAAGCAAAGAAGACTCTGAAGCGTTATTAATTATTCAAGACAGAATTAAATGCTAACGGCTTTCTTCAGACAAGATCTTCTTCAAAAGGAAAGTGTGTTATTATCATTAAACTTGCTTTATGGACAATGTATCTTTGCCTTGCCTATATAAACAAGTCTGCTTGAGAAAAGAAGTACGCATGTATTCACACAATTTGCCAAGCCTTCCAAACCACGCATATTCAAAAGCTTTAGCAAATTCATTTTATTCCAAGCTTAATTTGTGTAACTATCACAGTTGTGATATACTGTTTTGTTAGAAAACAACAACACACTCTTGTTCATTTCTTGTAAAAGATTTCCTTGAGATAAACCGGTTTGTTGTTATACTCAAGAAGACTTTAACAGTTGTTAAAGTAGCTGTTGTAATTCTTTGAGAATAGTGGATTAAGACCTCGTTGGAGAGAGGCGAAATCACCTTGACGGGTGGACTGGAGTAGTTTGAGATCAAACGAACCAGGATAAAAATACTGTGTCTTAAAGCTGTTTATTATTTGATCCAAGTTTTTCAATTCAACCCCCACCCCCCTTCTTGTGTTTTTCACATCTTCAGCCCCATCATTGGATGTAAAGGGACAGGCGCGGGTCATCGTACAGTCATTTTTGGTTAACATCAACATTTTGAAGTGATATCCATCATTTGATCAAGGGTTGATCATGATTCCCCAAGGAATGATCTCAATTCATCAAGAATCCAAAAGTGCAAAATTAGGGTTTCCTAGAGAAAGTCAGCTGAACTTTGACCAGGCATAACTTTCATATGCTTCATCCATTTTGCCCCAGCCAAAGTTTATTGTGAAGAAAATTCAAATCCCTACAACTTCTCTTTTGTCCTCAAGTCCAAGAAATGCATCATTGGAAAGATATAAGCCAATACATTACAGGTCTTTTTGAAAGTCAACAAAAGGAATTTTTTGCCAAGCATGTTACATCAAGAAAAATTCTCCAAATGAAAAATTGATTAACATAGATATTGTAGGGTACATCTTGAGATTTCTAAAAAGTCCAAGATCATCTCCAAAATATAAAAATTGAGCAAGTTATGACCAATACAAATTGGGTAAATTGGTGAAAATGTAAAAGGTCAACTTTGAGCAAAAATGCATTTTTAAATTCATAGACCTATTTTGTGGGATTCAAATATGTTTATGACTTACTCATGGACTCCTAAATTCATTTTCACCTTACTTTGCATTTTTATATATTTTATTCATATTTATTTTTGTTTTTATTCAATTAAATACAAAATAAAATGGGGTTTAGGGTTTAGGGTGTAGGGTTTGGACATATGGGCTAGTGTGTTGGGTCAGCCTTGGGCCCATAAATTCGTGCAAGACTGTCCAGGTTCATTTCAAAACCGATTTGGCAAGAATTTCTCAAATAAGGGCATTTTTCAAAATTTGATTTTTATGTTTAAACCATGGCTCAATGTGATGATTTCCTTCCACATTTGTTTATTCTCCTCACTCCTTTATATATGTTGCAACAAGGCAGGCCAAGAGGACACACACAAATTGCATAAGGACGCCATACCAAATTTCACAAAAAAATCTCCAAAGTTGTAAAATCCAAAAACACATTTCCAGCTTCGCTCGATCCAATCTAAAGACTCTATCACGTTCCTGAGGGCACCATGGGTCTATCTCATCCAGTTTCAAGGCTCGTAACACCCTCAAACAGCTGGATCGCGCGTCACCGGTCAAACAAGGTTTGCTATATTTGAAACTTTAGATCTATGTGTTGTTGATGTTTTTGATGGTTTGATTTGTGTTCAGCATGTTTATTAGAGCATGTGGGATGTATAGCATGAGAATATTGAGGCCTGAATCATGTGATGCCATTGTTAGGGCATCACAAACAGAAAGCTTCAAAACCCATAACCTAGGGGCTTTCGGACCAAATGAATATCACCATTGAATTTGTAGACCCCAAATTAGGGGGGTAGGGTCATTTTCTTTCTTGTTATGTTTGATTTCCGCATGTTAGATATTTTGAGCAGCCGGAAGGGATGACCGGAGCCACCACTCTCGGTGGCTTGACCAGAGTTGACGCCTGCGTTGACAGATGAAACAAAATGATTGGTTCATTTAAAATATTGGGACCCCACTGGAGCGCGCGCGTTTGACACCTCAACATTTTATGATGTTTCAAATATATTGTTATTTTGTTGTATGTATCAACGAATGACAGGTTGGCTAAGTGGTGAGACAAAAGCGTGCAATAGGGGAGGACTTGGGTTCGATACCCAGGTATGGATTTTTATTTTTCTAATATTTTTTCTGCAGATCTAGTGCTCTCAGGTCCCATGCGCACACCATGTACCATCAGATAATTATCATCTGATCCAGATCTGAAGGCCTCAGATGCGTGCCTCACCATGAACCCTCGAATGGCCAGTAACATAGGATCAGGCGCAGTATTGGGCTCCCTGATTTGGGCCTAACAAAATTCAAACTCCACCCCCTTTTTACTTTGAACACCAGGCCCATCATTTTTTTTGTTTCTTATCTTTTTGTAGTCTTTTTTTAAATTTGTTTTATATTTACTTATCTGCAAAATCATTTTTTAATCATAAAATCATAAAAATGTAAAAAAAAAACTTAGATTTAGGTTTTATTTTATTTAAATTTATTTTTCATAATTAATTTAGTTGATTATTTTTTACTTTTATTTCATTAATTAAAAACAATTAGAACTAGGTTAAATTTTAATATTTCTCAAATAAAAATGCCAAAAATATTATATTTGTTTATTATTAATCTTAAATAATAATCTTTCTTTTCTTTTAATTAATTCAATTTAGATTTAATTTAATATTTTTTCCAAAATAAACAAAACAACAAAAAGATTTTTCTTTTACTTAGAACCTTTTTTAGGGTTTTAGACGTCCTTTCTAATTCACGCGCATTTAGTGTTCTCGCATTATCATTTTCATATTATTGTATCTGATTATGGATTGTAATAGTTAAAACTTAGACTTTATTTACTGTTTTTATTCCCCTTTTTGACTTGTAATTTTCCCCCTCCCCGAAGCCATGTAATAGTTAAATTTAATTTCCGCACTTTAAATTCTTGTATATATATTAACTGTTTAGATGTATGGTAATAGGATTGCATGGCAAGAAATTAAAAACAAAATGTTAGAAAATCTAACATCAAGATAAATAACTGAAACACAATGCACTTGCACTTGCACACGCACACCTCTAGGGTATCACCACTTCGGTTGCCTTCGGAATAAAACAGTCGCAACTCTCGAAACATGAGAGATTTTAGTGACTACCCTCCGGTTTAAAGATCACAAAAATGACCCTCTCGACACTGTCTCGGTATGATCTTAAAACCCTAGGGTGGTTACTAAAGTATCTTGCCCAGTTGCCTTTGTGAATGTATGATGACCCTTCGATTGTCCCTCAAACATCGGATGATAGGGCTACCTACTCACTAATTGTAGGATAACATTGTCTAAAGGAAAAGAGGAAAAGAACGAACCCTTTCGAGTAAAGTAGAAAGTTCTTAGATGCTTGCTCAAAATAATTTTTCACATACACGAAACTCTTTCCAAAAACATTTTCAAAACACTTTGTATACGTACTCAACAATACGAGAAACAATACGAAGTTCGCCGCACTAAGGCGTCTTTTCAAAAAATACTTTTTAAAACACATAAAACACAAGGTATTTCAAAAATGAGCTAGCATCTAAGATCCTGAAGATAACTACGGATGGAAAGGGTGCTAACACCTTTGTGATACAGTGGGAGAACTGACTTGAGATTTTGCGTTTGTGTTTGCAAATGTTTCAGTTTAGCAAGAGTCGCCACTGACTTTTTATTTTATCTAAAGGAAAGGTCAAAAAGCACAGGAAAGACCTTTGAGATGTCTTCTTGGGTTTGGGGGGTAGATTATGAAAAGGGAAGGTGCAAGCACCCTTTTCATCCATGGTTATCCATGGGCTCTTAGTTACTTGTTTAGATCACTTTCTTTGCTTTTCCAATTGTTTGAAATGGTGCTTTGTGGGTGGTTTTGAAAATGTTTTGAAAAGAGGCCATCGTTGTGGCAACCTTTGTAATGATTCTTGTTTGAATATATACAAAGGTGTTTGTCTTTTTGAAAAGGTATTTCAATGTTTTGAAAGTTTGATTTTTGGGAAATGTTTTGAAGTTGTGTTGTGAAGTGTGTTTGAAAATAGCAAGGATGTTTTTGCAAGTTTTGATCAAGTAACTAAGAGTTGTCTACCCTATTTTACTCAAAGATCTTTCCTATACGTTTTTAACCCTTTTGACAGTGTTGTTTTACCATTGCATTTGGTAAACAACCTTGTATTTGGATGTTAAACGGGACAGGCGCGGGTCATCGTATTGACCATGATAGCAATATTGCCAAGCATATTTAGCAATTTTTTGAGGGACTAGATCATTTTGTGTATAGGCAACCAAGATAGCGTCATCGAGGGACTATGATCTTTTTGTTTTGTTTTTGTTTTGCCAAGATACTCAACATACATAACATGGCCATTTTAAAGGCAACAAGTGGATGAAACCCTAGGGGTGTAAGTCTGCATTGTGTTGTCAATTTTCATGCTTCTTTGTCTTTGTATTAGTCAAGCTATTTGTTTTGATTTTAGATTTTTGCATACAAACCCTAATCTCTAATCATGACATATTTGACAGTATAAAGTGCGTAAAATAAATCTACATTATTGCAACATTTGATATGGGAAGGGGGTACAATTTTTGAATGGGGAATATTTGTAAGAAATAAAACTCTAATATTTACTATTACATCCAAATTGAATAATGGTACAAATCAATAAATGAACAATATTTAAATAAATAAATTAAACAAATATGCAAAATATTATGAATATGCAAAAAATGTTTTGTTTATTTTTATGTATGTAAAAATATAATATTTAATGTAAAAAAAAGAAATAAAAAGATTATTATTATTTTTTTATTAAGGGCAAAAACCCTAATTTTCTTTTAAGAAAGTAAATATATATATAATATATTATTTATGTACAATAAAAATAAAATAAAATATGTATGAAAATAAAAGTATATTAGAAAAAATATTATTTAAGTATGAATAATAAAAATAAAAGTATAATATTTTTATGTATTGTTTTTTTTAGTTTTCATTAAATAAAATAAAAGTATGTATTAATTAATAATTATTTTCATGTTAGAAAAATAAAATAAAAATACTAAAATAAAATGTGAAAATTTATAAAAATATTTTTGGCATTTTTTATGTTTGGAAAATAAATAAAATAAAATCAGAAATGAAAAATAAATACAAAAATATAAAAACATAAAGAAATGGGCCAGGGGGTGCAATCAGTAAAAAGGGGGTGTCAAAAACAAAAAGCAGAAGCCCAGCCCAACTCCAAGCTTCGTCTTCAACCTTGGTTCAAAAAATGCGCGCGCCTGACTTCAAACATGAACAACCTGCATACGTGCTCTAATGCAAAAACCCATAACATCAAAGTTGTAGCATTTTTCAAGACGAATCCAACCATGTAAAGAACTCATTCTAACTCTCAAAGACCAGAGAGAATTTCTACGGCCCTAAATCCTAACCTAATTTTTTTAGGAAGTTCATGAATCAAATTCTCTTAACACGTTTAACTTAAATGAAAACTGAGCATATGTACAGCTTCATGGCTATGAATACTACATTTCTTATTCACAAACCTAAGCCTAATTATTCCTAAATAGAGAGATAGGAAGTTGACAAAAACCTGTTTCAGTTGACTTCGTGTCTGACAATGTGGAGCTTTTCAATGAGGCCTGAGATATTTGGGAGCTTGCTTGAACTTCCCCTGACCTTCTTCAATGCCTAGCTTGCCTTGAATGTGCTTGAACAAGCCTACAGAACTCAACCTGCACAAGCTGAAATCAAAAATGGCAAACCTTGAAAATGGAGTTACAGTTAGTGTTTAAGGGTTGGGATAGCTTGGATAGGTTGTATGGAAGGTGTTTGAACAGGTTTGGGGCAAAATGCACGAGCAAATTGTGTTATGGAAACCAAACTGCAGATGCTACCCTGTTTTGCCAATGGAAGATGGTTTTGGGTTATGGGAGGTTTGAGGGCTCAAAGGTTCGTGTTTCTGGCTCAAAGGGATGTGAGAAAATTGTTCCAAATGTTTGCAAAGGTTGGTTTTCACAGATGTGTCTGTTCTCATGTATTTGGTATCTTTCTTGTATATGAAGCAAAAATGAGCAATGATGTAATACAAGCCTGTACAGGATATCTATCATCCTGCCCCTTATGATCTTGGCCCCTCAAGTTGGTGGATCTGATTTGCTTCACAAGATATTGTTCATGGACCAAGAGATGTGGTTTTGACATAAAGCATACTTTGGCAAAAATGGTAATGTACCTTTTACCATTTAGGGATTAATCTTGTGTGCAATGCTCTAATGACCAAAACAAAACCTTAGACCAATGGATTTGCATTTAATTATTGAGTATGGAATGTTTTTGAGGCATGTAATCTAGTACAAAGCAAGCTGATTTGAATTTGTAACTTGTATCAATATGAACATGCCATGGATAAAAAGTGAGTTTTTGCCAACTTCATGCCTTAGATTCTCCCTAACCACAAATTAGTTTGGAGAGTTCTTGGACATTTTGGAAATCTTGCAACATTATCTACAATCCATATTTGAAATGAAACTTGAGATTCCAAGTGAAACTATGTGAAAAATGGCCATGAAGATAGGTCAAAATCCTGCCTAAACTAGGGCAAAATTTCACTAAGTTAAAAGTTCCATGGACCCTTGTTCCAAAAATCATAACTTGAGATCCAAGCTTCTTTTGAGAAAACTATATGAATCAAAGTTGTAGGCTTTGTGGAGGACTACAACTTTCATGTTGGAATATATTTTTGAATCCAATTGCATCATGGTGAAAATGTTGGGCAAAGTTAGGAAAAATCAAGAAAATTTCATAACTTAGAAAAATTCTAAGTTATGAAATTTTTCAACTTTAGACCCTAATTTGCAAAATTGGGTTTCTTGATGAACAAGTTTCATGTTTTGACACATCTTGATGAAAAATGACCCTTGGCACTTGATTTTGACCAAAAAGTCAAAGTTTGACTTTTCAGTGTACAGTCAAATTTGATCAGTTGACTGAAAAATTCATCTATCAATCCAATGCAATTGAGATCTTTTGAACTTTGTGAATATGTCAAGATGATGCCATTGAGTCCTTGAATCCATTCTTGAGCCCAATTTGACATTGGCTAGGTCAAAATTCAGATATTGCCCTTGTGCAGTCAAAACCATAAAAATGACCATTTTGCCCTTTTGATGATCTGATCAAATTTCTTGAGGAGTTGTGGTCCAAACTTGATAAAATGGTTCATATGAGTCTATAATGTGTATGTGGGTCAAAAATAATGAGGTTTGACTGTAAATTAGCCACAATTGACTTTTTTCCCCAATACAGCTGATTTCTAGGTCAACTGTCCAATTGACTGGGCAAAAATTTGATTCAAGGCTTGAAACTTGTTATGGACAAACTTATGATTCCAACATGAAGTATGAAAGTCACTTTGAGTATTAGAAGTCCAAAAACCCATGTGCAAACTCAAACCCTAATTTAGGTCATTAGTGCAAGGAGATGTCTTGAGTAGAGCAAAACCCTAATCCTGTCTGGAGTTCTAGGAGCCTTGTGAGGGGAAATCTTGATAAAATGAGAGGGCAAATTTTGGGGTACAACAGCTTCCCCTGTTCAATCTTCTTGAACCTGAAGAGTTATATTGGCGAGTTTGCCTTCCGTGACTCGAAGGTAAAAGAGGAATGGACACTATAGTGCCCGTAAATTTGCACTCGTCAAAATGTAGCTGAGGGAATGGGCTTAAAGATGCCATTTGGAGATGGTAGAATCTTGCTGGAGATGGGCTTAAAGATGCCATCCAGGATTTGTTTGTTGAAAATCAGGAGAATGAATGTCAGAATGGTATCCGTGTCTGGAACATATCTGAGTTGTATCTAGAGATTGGATCTGTATGAGCAAGGGAATAGTGTCCGTGTCTGGAGTGTATCCAAGTTGTAACTGTATTTGATTCTTGAATGAATATCAGAATGACTTCCGTGTATGGAGTGTATATGTATTATATCCCAAATCTGAAATCCGAATAAGCGACAGAAAGACATCAGTGTCTGGAGTATCTCTGGGCTGAGGAATAGGTTTGAATGAGTGATAGAGTGGCAACCGTGTCTGGAGCGTATCTAGACTGTATCTGAAGTCGAGGTGTGTATGAGTAGTAGAATGACTTCCGTTTTGGGAGTGTATCCATACTTTAACTGGGATCTGGACAAGTGACAGAATGACTTTCGTGTCTGGAGTGTATCCGAACCTGAGGTTGATAGTTGAATCTGAATGAGAAATAGAATGGCTTCCGTGTATGGAGCGTATCTGGACTGTATCTTGACTTTAAATTCTGAATGAGTAATAGAATTACCTCCGTGTCTGGGGTGTATCCATACTGTATCTGAGACCTTTGAATATTTGTTAAAGATAGCTTTTAATCTTATCCTGAAAAGGGTAAAATGTTAGCTGAAAACACAAAGTTATGTTGCATGAAAAGTATGATGCAATAAATGTGTTTTATCAATGTTCATGATATGTGGATGTAATGTATGTGCATGTAAGCTGATTAGTTGTCTTGCTGAGGAAAATAAATCCTTGATAGTTGGAGATAATGAAATCTTTGACTACTGTCGGGGAAAATAAACCCTTGAATGCTGCTGGAGATGATGAAATCTTTGATTGTTGAGACTGAGAAATCCTTTGGACTACTGCTGGGGATTGAGAATCCTTAGTGACTTGTGGGGATTAACAAGAGCTTTGACAACTTCTGCGGGAAATTGAGAATCCTCCATGACTTTCCTGGGGAATAAGGAAAACTCTGACGATCTCTACTGGGGAATTAAAACCTGGGAGGCTTCAACTGGAGAAATGAGAACAAGAATCTTCGTTCTGCTTGGGAAATAACTCTGTGGGGAGAATGCTTATCCTATTGGAGAGTTTTCGAAAGCTTGGGTTGTATGCCAATCTATTGAGGAAGCAAGAATGAGAATCTTCATTCAGGCGTTTGGGTCAGGAGGTTGGGTGTATGCCAATATTCTGAGATTTTAAGAATGAGAATCTTCATTCTGTTAAGGGTATCAGGATCTTGGGAGTATGCCAATCTTCTGGGCTTTTATCCTTGGTTGGGGATAAAACAAAAGTTAACTGTTATCTGGTTGATTTCCAGGTTTTAAGATAACTTGCTGGAGGATTTGGAGAAACCAGATGATTTCCACTGTGGTTTAGAGGTTGAATTTTTGGACTCCGTTGGGGAAGAAAGTTTTATCTTCACTGGGGATTTGTAGTTCAAAGTTTTCTAGCTCCGTTGGGGGTATGTATTTCAAGGTTTTAGCTCTGTTGAGGATCTGAATGACATACTGTAGGGGATTTCTTCTGGAATAGCCTAAAGATGTCTTCCTATACTTTCAACCTATCAATAATTATTCTTTCTCATTTAGTTTTATTTGTGAGCAGTGATTATATTCAAATGCATATGCTCATTTTAACAAATCATTGGACGTTTTCAAATAAAACATAAGTGTAAAAAAAGAAAGAAAAGACAAGCAAATTTCTGCACTTTGACGTATCTTTGTATTAACTTTGTGTAAGTATTTTGTACAAAGGAGACAGACATCCTAGTAAGATAATGTTGTCATAAAAATGAGAAAAATTTATACAAAGAAAGATGGCTATGTGTAACAATTCCATGGGGTTCCCATTCTGCTATAGCCTTCACAACTCTGAGTATCTTGTCCATTCGTTGCTTCGTTCGCAGATGATTGGATTGATCAGAAGCTTGGAGCTTTTCCGTGAAGAGATTGTCCTTAAAGTGATCCGACGAGACATAGTCATACGCTTTAATTCCCTAACTTTTGCCTGGATCGCCCTTTCGGGTTTTCGATCCACCGGGAAACCCTTTTTTTGCTTAAGTCGCCCTTTCGGGTTTTCAACTTGTCGGGTGTATAAATTTTTATATTTATCCCTAATTTTTGCCTGAACCGCCCTTTTGGGTTTTCGATTCACCGGGATGCCCAATTTTGCCCAAGTCGCCTTCTCAGGTTTTCGACTTGTCAGGTCATTTATGCGTAGTATCTTTTAACTATGTCTGCGTTCGCAGGGTGCGGCAGGTCATCACCGTCCATGGTGGTCAAGATCATTGCCCCACCAGAAAAGATGTTTTTGATCACAAATGGTCCTTCGTAAGTAGGAGTCCACTTGCCCCTGGGATCGCTTTGCAGTAAGATGATCCGCTTGATTACAAGGTCCCCGACTTGATATACTTGTCTCTTGACTTTCTTGTTGAAGGCCTTGATCATACGTTTCTGATACGCCTGACCATGGCAAACAGCAGTAAGTCGCTTCTCGTCAATCAAGTTAAGTTGATCAAGCCGGGTATGAATCCAATCGTCTTCACTCAAACCAGCATCCTTCATGATTCTCAAGGAGGGAATCTGAACCTCGATAGGTAAAACAGCCTCCATGCCGTATACCAAAGAAAAGGGGGTTGTCCCAGTTGAAGTGCGTGCCGTGGTACGGTACCCGTGCAGAGCAAACGGTAACATCTCATTCCAGTCCTTGTAGGTGACTTTCATCTTTTGAATGATCTTCTTGATATTTTTGTTCGCAGCTTCGACAACACCGTTCATCTTAGGCCGATAGGGAGATGAATTATAATGTTGAATCTTGAACTGCTTGCACAGAGCGGTGATCATAGTTTTGTTCAAATTTGTATCGTTGTCAGTGATGATCCTGTCGGGGATACCATACAGGCATATGAGGTTCTGCTTGATGAAGCGGGCAACCACATTCTTTGTAACGGAGGCGAAAGAAGCTGCTTTGACCCACTTGGTAAAGTAATCAATGGCCACCAGGATGAAACGGTGTCCATGGGATGCGGTAGGCTTGATCTCTCCAAGCATGTCGATTCCCCACATCGTGAATGGCCAAGGAGATGTTAATACATTGAGAGGAACTGGGGGAATATGTACCTTGTCAGCATAGATTTGGCATTTGTGACAAGTACGGGAGTGTTGATGACAATCAGCTTCCATGGTAGACCAGTAGTAGCCTGCCCGTAGAATCTTCTTAGCCATCGTATGACCGCTCGAGTGGGTGCCAAAGGTGCCATTATGCAGTTCAGCCATGATCTGCTTAGCTTCAATCTTGTCCACACAACGGAGTAGGACACAATTAAGATTGCGCTTATATAGGATACCATTGCTCAGAAAGAACTTGACCGCGAACCTCCTTAAGAACTTTTTGTCGTTGACTGAAGCCCCTTCAGGGTATTCTTGTACTTCGAGATACCTTTTGACGTCATGAAACCAAGGTCGGTCCGTCACTTCTTCGGTATTAATCTCGTGACAATGTGCAGGTTTATCCATTCGCTCAATGGTGATTTGAGGTGCCTCATTATCCTAGTTAAGTTTAAACATGGATGACTTTGTATCTAGCACATCTGCTAGCTGATTCTCTTCTCGCGGGAAGTGCTCGAAGGTAATCTGCTCGAAATGTGGTAACAATGTCGGGACATGTTCTTTGTAAGGGATGAGGTTAGGGTGTTTAGTATCCCACTCTCCTTTAATTGGACTGATAGCCAAAGATGAGTCCCCAAATACAACCAGAGATTTGATTCCCAAGTCAATAGCATCCTTGAGACCAAAGATACAAGCTTCATACTCGGCCATGTTGTTGGTGCAGCTGAAGCAGAGTCTAGCAGTGAAAGGTGTATGGAAACCTTCTGGAGAGATAAGTACCGTGCTGATACCGTTGCCAAGTTCATTTGAAGCACCATCAAAGTACAGGGTCCATCGGGATCCTTGTTCAGGTCCGTCATACGGTCCGTTACCTTTAATGTTGTCCAATGTCATAATATCCTCGTCAGGGAAGTCGAACCTCATAGATTGGTAATCTTCGACGGCTTGATGAGCTAGATGGTCAGCTAGTACACTCCCCTTTATAGCTTTTTGGGTTGTGTACTGGATATCATACTCAGTCAGGATCATTTGCCATCTAGTGATTCTTCCGGATAAAGCAGGCTTCTTGAAGATATACTTAATCAAATCCATTTTAGAAATCAACAAAGTGGTATGTGTCAACATATACTGCCTTAGCCGGCGAGCAGCCCATACCAAAGTGCAACAAGTTTTCTCGAGCAGTGAGTAGCGAGTCTCACAGTCGGTAAACTTTTTGCTAAGGTAATAAATGGCATGCTCTTTTCGGTCAGACTTGTCATGTTGGCCCAGTACGCACCCCATTGAGTTATCCAAAACAGTCAGATACATGATTAAAGGTCTTCCTTCGATGGGTGGCATCAAGATAGGAGGTTCCAGCAAATACTCCTTGATCTTATCGAAAGCAGCTTGACAGTCTTCTTTCCATTCAACCACCTGATCTTTCTTCAATAGTTTGAAGATTGGTTCGCAGGTAGATGTTAGGTGAGAGATGAACCTCGCGATGTAGTTTAGGCGTCCCAAGAAACCTCTAACCTCCTTCTCTGTGCGAGGGGTAGGCATTTCTTGTATAGCTTTGACTTTGGCAGGATGAACCTCGATGCCTTTGTTACTGATGATGAATCCCAAAAGTTTACCGGACCTGACTCCGAAAGTGCACTTGCTAGGGTTCAGTATGAGCTTGTATTCCTTTAACCTGACAAACAGCTTTTGCAGATGGTCGATGTGTTCTTCTTCTGTCTGTGAACGGGCTATCATGTCGTCTACGTAGACTTCAATATCATGATGTATCATGTCATGAAACAAAGCTACCATGGCTCGCTGATAGGTTGCCCCGGCATTCTTCAGTCAGAATGGCATCACTTTATAGCAGAAGGTATCCCACTGTGTAACAAAATTAGTCTTATCCACGTCTTCGGGGGCCATTTTAATCTGGTTGTACCCTGAAAACCCGTCCATGAAAGAGAATACCTTGTGTTGAGCTGTGTTGTCAACCAAGATGTCAATATGTGGTAGTGGAAAATCATCTTTAGGGCTAGCCCTATTTAAGTCTCTGTAGTCCACACACATTCTTACTTTTTCGTCCTTCTTAGGCACGGGCACAATGTTAGCAACCCATTGTGGATAGGAAGTAACAGCCAGAAAGCCAGCATTAAACTGTTTCATCACTTCAGCTTTGATCTTTTCGGACATGTCGGGTCTTATTCGGTGGACTTTCTGTTTGATTGGTGGATAGTCTTCTCATGTATGGAGACGGTGAACCACAATATCTGTATCCAGTCTCGGCATGTCTTCATAGGACCAGGCAAAGATCTCAACATATTCATTCAACAGCTGAACTAAGAGCTCTTTGACATTTGGCTCTAGGTTGGCACCTACTTTAACCTCTTTTCTGTCTTCGGCGGTACCTAAATTGATAGTCTCCAACAACTCTTCATGGGGCAGAATAGCCCTTTCTTCTTGTTGCAAAATTCTAGCCAACTCTCCAGGCACTTCACAGTCTTCATCACCTTTGTATTCGGCATGATTGACCAGATCTTCAGAGTCACTGAAGGCCATAGCAGAATTGTTACCCATGGAATCCGGAGTGGATGGGTACCTGCATTTTATGAGTGTGGGTGTGTGTAAGGGATAGCCGCCTTTAAACAAAATAAGATGTAAAAAAGAAAGAAAATGAACACAAAAGTTTATAGATGAAAACGTCCATGATTCATTAAAAATGGCATATGAAAATGAAGAATCAAAACCCTTACAAATGGACCTATATGCCTCGGGTAAGGAATAAGGCAAAAAGTGTACGAATTGTTTTAAAAGTTATTACAGACCAAACAGGAAATGTTCAAAAGATAAATTACTGACTGATGAAAGTAATGGGAACGAAGTCTTTCGCCTCCCATTTGTTCAGTCCTCCTTCAATGGTTGGAAAGATCCAGTCTTCAAAATTGCTTCCTTCTTCACCCTCTTCTAAAGCATGAACTCGATGATGAGTGATTTTCAGTGGTGGTCCTCCAGCCCGGGAGCGACACACGGCTTTCTGGCTAGCAGCAGTGAAACCCAATCCGTACTTATCTGTCTCGTAAGGAAAATCTGGTAGTTGACCCCACACTGTACTTCCTCCTTCCTTGATTACAGCCTCCACATCTTTAAGGGATGAAATCCGGGACACAGGCTTGGTAATGATGGGTACATCAGTCATTGTCTTGGCTACCGCAACTTCATGAGAAACCTCTTCAAAGTGTTGGAAAGGTGTTTCTATGAATTCACCATCTAACTCCACATAGCGGAAAGAGTTAAGGTGGCTTATCATATACTCCTCCTCACCATGAACTGTGATGATCTTACCCTGGACTGGGTATTTGAGCATCTGGTGTAGAGAAAAAGTGATTTCCCCAGCGTTGTGGATCCATGGCCTTCCCAATAAGCATGAATATGAAGGACGGGTGTCCATCACATAAAAAGTAGAGTTGAAAATTTCCGTTCCCACCTTAATTGGGATGTCCACTTCTCCGTGAACCATCCGCTTAGAACCGTCGAAGGCTCTAACAATGATATTACTGGACTTTAGGGTCAAACCTTCACAGTCCAATTTGTCCAATGCTTTTTTTGGTAGAACATTTAAAGATGAACCGATATCAACCAGAACATGAGCAAGTGTGGTCCCTCTGCACTCTACCGAGACATGCAGCGCATCATTACGCTTTCTTCCCTTAGACGTCAAATCGGCATCAGAGAAGCCAAGACCATTTTCGGCTGTAAGGCTGGCTACACACTCTTGAAACTGATCCGTAGAAGTTTCTTGAGGCACGTGTGCCGTCTTCAGGAATTTGATCAAGGCTTTGGCATGAGCCTTGGAGCAGAGCAATAGAGCCAGCATAGATATTTTTGAAGGGGTTTTCCCTAGCTGCTCTATGATATCGTAGTCACTTTTCTTAATTATCTTTAAAATCTCCTCCATTTCCTTTTGGGTGGTTTCGGGGATAACCAAAGTCAGAGCCCTCGTCCTGACGGGCGCTTCTTGGATCCCCTTACCTTTATCAGCAGTAACAGCAGAGGGTACAACTTCAGGAGTAACAATTTCTTCAATCATTGGACTTCTCACAAATATCTTGACAGGCACAGGAGCACTTGAGCGTCCGAACACTACCCGTGGAGGAGCAATCTCCGGAGAGAAGATTCTTCCGCTACGAGTGACCGTACTTGTCCCCACAATATTCCCCACATCAGGAGTCTCTTAATTGGAATTTTCTTCAACTGATTCGATTTGTTTCACACAGTGATAGAAGATCTCTCCTCCATAATTCCACGGTATTGTCTTATTGGACTTATATGGGATAGGCCCCGGCATGGTAATCTTTAGCGGTACAAACTTTGGATCAGGTGTAATCTTAACAGGCCTTTTGCAGGTCTTAGAAAGATTGTCGAAAATGGTGATTATAGCAACATCATTGATTGGAGTAACAGGAGTAACATGAGTTTTCTGAAATAGGACCTCTTGAGTATCCATCAAGCGTTGGATGCCCGACTTCAACAGCGGACAGTCGGATTGCAAGATCGAACAAAGGTAACAATCTTTTTCACAGCCTGGGAAAATCCCGACTTTCAACAGATTCATCTTGATTATTAGCAATGGAGTCATTAAGTCATCAACAGCGGTAACATGAAGATCTTCTACAATAGCATGCACATTATGACCATGCTTTGGCATAGGAGCGGATATCACATTAGGTTTTTCGGGGGCATCAAACTCCACCTCCTTGGCATCTATTAAATCTTGGATCTTGTTTTTAAGGGCCCAACAGTTGTTGGTGCCGTTCCCCACACTGTCTGAATGATATGCACATTTTACATTTGAATGATAATAGGGAGAAGAGGTATATAGGTTTTTCGGCGCTTCTTTCAAGTTGGTAAGGTTTAACTTTAACAGATGATGGAGGACCTGAGCCGGTGTCATATTGATCCAAGTGAATTACTGTTGTGGCCTTTCTACCCTTTGCTGGTTAGCTCTGGGTTGACTGCTTCGAGGTTGATCGGCTGAGGAGTTCTGGATCATCACAGCCCCCACCGCTGGTCGGCGCTCCATTCTACCTTGATTTCTCTGGGTGTGAACAGCAGAAACATCCTTCTTGGCTGGGAAGGTCTTCTTGATAGTAGTGGAAGCGGAGGCATCCTTCTGAATTTTACCACTCTTAATGCTAGCTTCGACCCTTTCACCGATCAGAATTAATTCGGTGAACCCTGCAGATGAGCTCCCGATCAAGTGATTAAAGAATGAACCTGACAGGGTCCCCAAAAACATGTCAACCAGCTCTCTATTCGACAATGGTGGCTGCACCCTTCCAGCCAAATCCCGCCACTTCTGGGCATACTCCTTAAATCCCTCATTAGAGGCCATACCCATAATCTGTAGTTGAGTACGAGTAGGCGCTAAATCATCATTATATTGGTATTGTCGATAGAAAGCAGCAGCCAAATCCTCCCAGTTATGAACATTAGATCTCTCAAGTTGATAGAACCAGTCCAATTGCGTACCCGACAAACTATCTTGAAAAAAGTGGACCCATAGATCCTTATCAGAATAGTGAGGTTGGGTCTTCCTGACTTAGGACCGCAAATGCATCTTCGGACAGGACAAACCGTCGTATTTAGAAAATGTAGGCACTTTGAACTTAGGGGGAATGACGATCCCAACAACCAACCCTAGTTCTTCGAAATCTAGCCCAGGTACCCTTTGTACCTCCATGGCTGCCAGCCGGTCCTCTAGATTCTTATACTTATCATCCGCCGGAGGGTACTGCTGTTCGGAGTAATCTTCACCCTCTTCTTCTTCTTCCTCTCCAGCTTCAGACTTGGAAGGTACCGCAACTCCTTTTCCTTTACCAACCCCTTCTTCAGACGTCGAGGGGAAATCGAGGACCCTTCTAGCCTGGTTCTCAAACCTTCTTCCCATAGTGGCCACACCAATTCTTTTCTTTTTCTTCTTTTCCTTTTCCTTCTCTTTCTCTAACAATGCTTTAAGGTCCTCTTGACCCTTTGCCGAGGTCATGAGGAGTTGTTGGAATTGCGAATTCTGTGCTTGCAGATCTTTGACCGTCTGCTTTATATCCATCTTGCTGAAATAAATAACAGAAAGATAAGGAAACCTGGTGTGAAGACATGTTTATGCATATGATGAATGATATGTTATTCATGTAATGCATTCAAGGATTCAGAAATTCAAATTTGTTGCAAACAAAAAGAACACACGTCATATTAATAAGAAGAAATTTGTTAGTACATAAATGCCCCATGGGCAAAATATTACAAAATTTCTTAATGTAAAAAGACGTTGCGCATCCTCTTTGGCGCGATGTAAGTGTTGAGATTCTGCTCTTCATGGAGTTGGAAGGTAAGTTCCAAGACCTTCTTCTTGCTGGCGTAGAAGTTGGCTTCAAAAGTATTTCGTTCTTCCTTGAGCTGTATCCAACTCTTTTGCAAATCTTCCAATGATGTTGGCATGTCTGGATGTAGGAGGGTGTATGGAACCTCTCCTTCCACAACAGGCTCTTTGATCACGGGGAGAATGTGGGGGTAAGGCATCATAAGACTCTGGGCATGGGTTCGTACCCACTTGAGATAAGGCTCAAGGGGGATGGAATTCTTGTGTCCCAGTGTCTTACTATCCACTTTGTTGGGCATCCTCCAAGCTCGGATAAACCTTTGTCGAAGTCCTTGAGTGTCGTTGTTGAAGTCAAAAACCAAGTCAGGAATCAGCATGTCATGAGGGCTATCCCTTCGGGCATACCCAAATTGCCTCAGAGCTAAACAGGGGTTGTAGGTAATGCCTCCCCTAATGCCAAGTAGTGGGACTTGGGGAATTCTCCGCAACGATCAATGATAATGACATTTTCTCTGGACTGAGAACACCAATGAACATCAGAATGTGTGAGGGTCATCAACTGTTGTGACCACCTTAAACCCTGCTCATTCTTCAAAACTGACTGGGGAAGGTGAGAAATAAACCACCTTGCTAGAAGAGGAGTACAGCACATGATAACACCTCTTTTCCTCATTGTTCGTGTGTGAAATGAGTGTAGGATATCCCCAAGCAATGTAGGTACAGGATTCCGAGATATGAAAATTTTGACAGCATTCACATCTATAAGCTGATCAGGGTTTGGGAACAATACCAACCCATATATGAGAAGTGCTACAATCTCCTGAAAGGCTTGCAGATCTAGAGAATTCCAGCAGTCTTATGCCTTCTCAAACAGAAACTTTTCCAAGAAACCCTTGACACCACTTCTGGTTTGCCAATGACCTTTGATATCAGATGGTTGCAAGTGTAAGGCTTGAGCAACATCTTCAGGCTTTGGTTCTCTTTCCGTACCGTTGTAGGGTAATTGATGAAGAATAGGAATCCTCAGGAGTTGAGAAAATTCATCCAAAGTAGGTACTAGTTGGTAATCAGGAAATGTAAAGCAATGGTGTAGGGGGTCAAAGAACTGGAAGAGAACTTTCACCATGTCTTCTTCAATGTTGGAGTTGACCAAGTTGAGAAGTCTACCATGTCTTTCACTGAAGAGAGAATTCTCTGGAATCTTGGAAGCAAGCTCCTTGAGTTGAGGGGGGATTCTCACAAGGTTGACCTGAATTGTTTTTCTGCGGAGTGATTCCATAACCTACAAAACAAGAACAAAGATGAAGATCCAAACCCTTGAAATGGTTAGTGGATTCATATGATGCTTTATGATGTTCATGATGTATGCACAAGTATATGTACAAGAAAGTCACACAAGTTCCTAGTTTCAGGCTTGCATGGGGTTTCATAGGTAAGTACCCTATTGAAGCTAGTTGGCTCAACCTCTCCTATAAATAGTAACCGGGTTCTAAGGAGCTCAATATCACTGGATTATTTTCTGTGTTCATTGTTTCAGTTTAGCCACTTAACTGGCGACCGAAATATTCCAAGAAAATAACCCTCAATGAGTGTAGTATCGAGTATCTACCAACTTCGGACTGCACCAAAGCCGGTCATCTCACTACCCCTAATAAGGCCAATATGGTCAAGTAAAGGTTTTAAGAGTTCATTAGTGCTTCATGACATCACTCAGCGGCCCCGTATTCTCTTTGATTGACTCAAAGGCTACCAGTACCCACAAATATGTCGCACTAATATAGCTATTGCTTCAACCATGTTGGCATACCCCACACAGTTTCCACAATGTATTGCTATTTACCTATGAATGTTTCCCAAAAATCCGGGTGGAGGATTTAAACCCAAACAAGAGAACCAAATGTAAAGCAATCAAAGAAAACAAGATAAGCATGTAAAGGTGATCTAAACCCTAAGGTTACTCCACTTTTAGAATTTCCCCAGCAGAGTCGCCAATTCTGTGATACGGTGGGAGAACTGACTTGAGGTTTTGCGTTTGTGTTTGCAAATGTTTGGGTTTTTCAAGAGTCGTCACCGACTTTTTATTTTATCCAAAGGAAAGGTCAAAAAGCATAGGAAAGACCTTTGAGATGTTTTCTTGGGTTCGGGGGGTAGATTATGAAAAGGGAAGGTGCAATCACCCTTTTCATCCATGGTTATCCATGGGCTCTTAGTTACTTGTTTAGATCACTTGCTTTGCTTTTCCAATTGTTTGAAATGGTGCTTTGTGGGTGGTTTTGAAAATGTTTTGAAAAGAGGCCATCTTTGTGGCAACCTTTGTAATGATTCTTGTTTGAATATATACAAAGGTGTTTGTCTTTTTGAAAAGATATTTCAATGTTTTGAAAGTTTGATTTTTGGGAAATGTTTTGAAGTTGTGTTGTGAAGTGTGTTTGAAAATAGAAAGGATGTTTTTGCAAGTTTTGATCATGTAACTAAGAGTTGTCCACCCTGTTTTACTTAAAGATCTTTCCTATACGTTTTTAACCCTTTTGACACTGTTGTTTTACCATTGCATTTGGTAAACAAACTTGTATTTGGATGTTAAACGGGACAGGCGCGGGTCATCGTATTGACCATGATAGCAATATTGCCAAGTATCTTTAGCAATTTTTTGAGGGACTAGATCATTTTGTGTATAGGCAACCAAGATAGCGTCATCGAGGGACTATGATCTTTTTGTTTTGTTTTTGTTTTGCCAAGATACTCAACATGCATAACATGGCCATTTTAAAGGCAACAAGTGGATGAAACCCTAGGGGTGTAAGTGTGCATTGTATTGTCAATTTTCATGCTTCTTTGTCTTTGTATTAGTCAAGCTATTTGTTTTGATTTTTGATTTTTGCATACAAACCCTAATCTCTAATCATGGCATATTTGACAGTATAAAGTGCGTAAAATAAATCTACACTATTGCAACATTTGATATGGGAAGGGGGTACAATTTTTGAATGGGGAATATTTGCAAGAAATAAAACCCTAATATTTACTATTACATCTAAATTGAATAATGGTACAAATCAATAAATGAACAATATTTAAATAAATAAATTAAACAAATATGCAAAATATTATGAATATGCAAAAAATGTTTTGTTTATTTTTATGTATGTAAAAATATAATATTTAATGTAAAAAAAAAAGAAATAAAAAGATTATTATTTTTTTTTTATTAAGGGAAAAAAACCCTAATTTTCTTTTAAGAAAGTATATATATATATATATATATATATATATATATATATATATATATATATATATATATATATATATATATATATATATATATATATATATATATATATATATATATATATATATATATATATATATATATATATATATATATATATATATATATATATATATATATATATATATATATATATATATATATATATATATAATATTGTTTATGTACAATAAAAATAAAATAAAATATGTACAAAAATAAAAGTTTATTAGAAAAAATATTATTTAAGTATGAATAATAAAAATAAAAGTATAATATTTTAATGTATTATTTTTTTTAGTTTTCATTAAATAAAATAAAAGTATGTATTAATTAATAATTATTTTCATGTTAGAAAAATAAAATAAAAATACTAAAATAAAATGTGAAAATTTATAAAAATATTTTTGGCATTTTTTATGTTTGGAAAATAAATAAAATAAAATCAGAAATGAAAAATAAATACAAAAATATAAAAACATAAAGAAATGGGCCAGGGGGTGCAATCAGTAAAAGGGGGGTGTCAAAAACAAAAAGCAGAAGCCCAGCCCAACTCCAAGCTTCGTCTTCAACCTTGGTTCAAAAAATGCGCGCGCCTGACTTCGAACATGAACAACCTGCATACGTGCTCTAATGCAAAAACCCATAACATCAAATTTGTAGCATTTTTCAAGACGAATCCAACCATGTAAAGAACTTATTCTAACTCTCAAAGACCAGAGAGAAGTTCTCTGGCCCTAAATCCTAACCAAATTTTTTCAGGAAGTTCATGAATCAAATTCTCTTAGCACGTTTAACTTAAATGAAAACTGAGCATATGTACAGCTTCATGGCTATGAATACTACATTTCTTATTCACAAACCTAAGCCTAATTGTTCCTAAATAGAGAGATAGGAAGTTGACAAAAACCTGTTTCAGTTGACTTCGTGTCTGACAATGTGGAGCTTTTCAATGAGGCCTGAGATGTTTGGGAGCTTGCTTGAACTTCCCCTGACCTTCTCCAATGCCTAACTTGCCTTGAATGTGCTTGAACAAGCCTACAAAACTCAACCTGCACAAGCTGAAATCAAAAATGGCAAACCTTGTAAATGGAGTTATAGTTAGTGTTTAAGGGTTGGGATAGCTTGGATAGGTTGTACGGAAGGTGTTTGAACAGGTTTGGGGCAAAACGCACGAGCAAATTGTGTTATGGAAACCAAACTGCAGATGCTACCCTGTTTTGCCAATGGAAGATGATTTTGTGTTATGGGAGGTTTGAGGGCTCAAAGGGTCGTGTTTCTGGCTCAAAGGTATGTGAGAAAATTGTTCCAAATGTTTGCAAAGGTTGGTTTTCACAGATGTGTCTGTTCTCATGTATTTGGTATCTTTCTTGTATATGAAGCAAAAATGAGCAATGATGTAATACAAGCCTGTACAGGCTATCTATCAGCCTGCCCCTTGTGATCTTGGCCCCTCAAGTTGGTGGATATGATTTTCTGCACAAGATATTGTTCATGGACCAAGAGATGTGGTTTTGACATAAAGCATACTTTGGCAAAAATGGTAATATACCTTTTACCATTTAGGGATTAATCTTGTGTGCAATGCTCTAATGACCAAAACAAAACCTTAGACCAATGGATTTGCATTTAATTATTGAGTATGGAATGGTTTTGAGGCCTGTAATCTAGTGCAAAGCAAGGTGATTTGAATTTGCAACTTGTATCAATATGAACATGCCATGGATAAAAAGTGAGTTTTTGCCAACTTCAAGCCTTAGATTCTCCCTAACCACAAATGAGTTTGGAGAGTTCTTGGACATTTTGGAAAGCTTTCAAAATTCTCTACAATCCATCTTTGAAATGCAACTTGAGATTCCAAGTGGAACTATGTGAAAACTGGCCATGAAGATAGGTCAAAATCCTGTCTAAACTAGGGCAAAATTGCACTAAGTTAAAAGTTTCATGGACCCTTGTTCCAAAAATCATAACTTGAGATCCAAGCTTCTTTTGAGAAAACTTTGTGAATCAAAGTTGTATACTTTGTGGAGGACTACAACTTTCATGTTGGAAGTTTTGTTTGAATCCAATTTCATCATGGTGAAAATGTTGGGCAAAGTTAGGAAAAATCAAGAAAATTTCATAACTTAGAAAAATTTAAGTTATGAAAATTTTCAACTTTAGACCCTAATTTGCAAAATTGGGTTTCTTGATGAACAAGTTTCATGTTTTGACACATCTTGATGAAAAATGACCCTTGGCACTTGATTTTGACCAAAAAGTCAAAGTTTGACTTTTCAGTGTATAGTCAAATTTGATCAGTTGACTGAAAAATTCATCTGTCAATCCAATGCAATTGAGATCTTTTGAACTTTGTGAATATGTCAAGATGATGCCATTGAGTCCTTGAATCCATTCTTGAGCCCAATTTGCCATTGTCTAGGTCAAAAGTCAGATATTGCCCTTGTGCAGTCAAAACCCTAAAAATGACCATTTTGCCCTTTTGATGGTCTGATCAAATTTCTTGAGGAGTTGTGGTCCAAACTTGATCAAATGGTTCATATGAGTCTATAATGTTGACGTGGGTCAAAAATCATGAGGTTTGACTGTAAATTATCCACAGTTGACTTTTTCCCCAATACAGCTGATTTATAGGTCAATTGTCCAATTGATTGGGCAAAAATTTGATTCAAGGCTTGAAACTTGGTATGGACAAACTTATGAGTCCAACATGAAGTATGAAAGTCACTTTGAGCATTAGAAGTCCAAAAATCCATGTGCAAACTCAAACCCTAATTTAGGTCATCAGTGCAAGGAGATGTCTTGAGCAGAGCAAAACCCTAATCCTGTCTGGAGTTCAAGGAGCATTGTGAGGGGAAATATTGATAAAATGAGAGGGCAAATTTTGGGGTACAATAACCTTCCCTTTCCATAATCTACCCCCTTACTCAGAAATAATCTCGAAAGGTCTTTTTTGTTCTTTTCACCCTTTCCTTTATTGGATAAAAGAAAAATCAGTGGCGACTCTTGCTTATCGCAACATTTGCGAATAAAAAATGTAACACCAGTATAACAATCGGTTCTGCCACCGTATTACAGAACTGGCGACTCTGCTGGGGAAAAAATAAAAAAAGTGGGGTTACCTTAGAGTTAGATCATTTTACATTTGCTTTCCTTGTGTGTTTTGTATGCTTTATTTTTTAAAGGGTTTGCTGGGGTTACTGTTAAAGATCCTATACCCGGATCTGGGGCACTTTTAGGTAAGCATCAATAGATCATGGATACTGTATGGCATAGACTGATATGGTTGAAGCGATGGTTGTGTTAGTGCGACATATTTGTTGGTACCGGTATCCCTTGTATTAAATCGAGGAGAATATGGGACCGCTGTGTGGTGTCATAAAGCACTAACTGACCGTAGAATCTTAGTTGAACAAACTTGGCCATTAGAAAATTAGTGAGATAGTCGGCCTCCGTATAAAGCTGAGGATTGTTTGATACTCTATACTACACTAATTGAGATCGGACTTTCGAGATATTTCATCCGCGAGAAAAGATCGCCTGAGCTGAAACAATGCCTGATAAAGAAAGATCGATGATAATGAGACTCCTTAAAACCCGATTACTTTTCTAGGACAGGTTGAACCAACTAAACTTCAAGAGGGTATTCACCTATAAACCCCATGCAAGCCTAAACCTAAGGTTTTGTGTGTTTTTCTTGTGTATGATTATATTGTTCAAACATAACATCATGCATCATAAACATCCATATTCGTTTCACTAACCATTTCAAGGACCAAGGGAATTTATATTTGTTCTGTTTTGTAGATCATGGCTTTCGTTCATAGAAACACCATCTGAATCAGCTTTGTGAGAATACCTCTCCAACTTAAAGAGGTGGTATCAAGGGGTCCTGATACTTCCTCATTCACCAAGAAATATGGTCGACTTCTCAACCTGGTTACCTCAAGCTTTAATGAGAAGATGGCGGGTGTACTCTTTCAGTTCTTTGACCCTAAACACCATTGCTTCACATTTCCCGATTATTAGTTGGTACCCACCATGGAAGAGTTATCTCAATTATTGGGTGTACCTATTCTTGATCAGATACCTTTCACCTATTTAGAGTAAGCTCCAAAGCCAGAGGTCATTGCAGCAGCCTTGCATCGGAAATGGTCCGATGTTATATCCAACTGGGAATAAGAAGCTAAGTCAAGGGTTTCCTAGTCAAGTTCCTATTAGAAAAGGCCCAGTTGTTTTGGGATGATTTGGGTTTCCAAGCTTTCGAAGAAGTCATAGCTCTTCTAATCTATGGGTTAGTACGGTTCCCTAATCCGGACTTACTCATCGATGTGAATGCTGTCAAGGTTTTCCTCTCTCGTAACCCTGTGCCTACTTTTCTTGGAGATATCTTGCATTCCCTTCATACTCGTACCATGAAAATAAGAGGGGTTCTTATATGTTGTATACCATTGCAGTCTAGGTGGTTTATTTCGCACTTTCCTCAATCAGTATTGAAGAATGAAAAAGGTTTGGGTTGGTCGCAAAGGATAATGTCACTTTCTCACTCGGATATTCTTTGGTACTCCCGGTCTATGGGAGATATTTCTATCATCGAGCGCTGTGAGGAATTCCCTAATGTCCCACTCCTTGGCATTAAGATAGGTATCACTTATAATCCTTCTCTGGCTCTACGGCAGTTCGGTTATGCTCGAAGGGATGGTCCCCATGATATGCTTATCCAAGGCATTATGTTCAACTACGAGGATAATGTTCAAGCATATCGTCAATGGTTTGTACGAGCTTGGGTCATGGTAAACAAGGTTTATAGCAAGACTTTGGGGCATAATAATTCCATTCCTATGGATCCTTATCTCAAATGGTCACGAGCTCGCGCCCAAAACCTTATGATGCCATATACAGCCATCTTGCCAGTGATCGTGAAGCTTATCACCGAAGAAGATGTTTCTTATACAGTTCTCCATCCTAGCATTCCCACTGATCTTGAAGAGTTGCAGAGGTCTTGGATTCAGATGAAAGAAGAACGAGATACCTTTAGAGCTTAATTCTACACCAGTGAGAAGAAAGTGTTGGAGATCACGAAGCAACTTCACAAAGAAAAAGTCTTAATGTCTATCTCGACACGAAGAGGAAGAGTCCAGTGAGGGTTTCAACTTCAAAGCATGTCTATGTGTTCTAGTGAGGGTTTCAAAGATAATGCCCAAAAGTGAAGAGATCTTGCAGGAAGAGTCCAGCCTCCTCTTTTTGATAGAGAGCTGGTAGATATGTTCTTGGATACTTTATCAGGCCCATTTTTCAACCATCTGATCAGGAGCTCTTCATATGGATTCACCGAGCTGATATTAACAAGAGAACGAGTAGAAGTTGTCATTAAAAGTGGAAAAATTCAAGGGGTTGCATCTTCAAGTGCTGTGAAGAACCCTTTCAATGGGAAGCAGGAAGTTAGTGCTGCATATGGCCAGAGAAATCAGGGTAAAGCCGAACACCGTCTGACGGTAGGAGCTGTGATGATATCCAACCCTGCATCAACTCAATGGCAAAACAATCAGTGCAGGTTGGATGCACCTAGAAGACAATTATACATACTCAACATGCCCTTATCCCAGGTATTGAAGCATCTGATGAAGGCTAACTTGGTCACTCTGAGGGAGCCTCCTCAAAATCCAAACATTACATCTCCCCATTATAATCCAAATGCTCGGTGTTCCTACCACTCCAATAGTCCATGGAATGCTACGAATGATTGTTGGGCTCTGAAGAATAAAGTTCAGGATATTGTTGACACAAAGGAGATTGAATTTGACCCTCCTGAGACTCCCAATATGATAACTGCACCCATGCCCAAGCATGACCAAGGTATCAATGTTGTTGATGGTGACCTGTTTGTTTCTTATGTTGATGAACTAGCTACTCCTCTTCCAGTGGTTAAGGAGAATCTCTTACAAGCCAGTTTATTTCCAGGTTGTAGTGAAGATTGCTACCATTGTACGTCTCTGCCTAATGGTTGTTTATTACTGAAAATAGGCGTTCAACATCTGATTAATGACCAGGAGGTCCTCTTTAAGAAGATTCCCTTTACAAGAAGTTTATGTAAATATGTGTCAATTATTACCATTTCCAACAATCCTCCTAGGGTCTCCTCTAAAGGTCCTGTCAGGATTACATCCACTCCTAAGGTTGCTACTTTGATTATTACCTCTCCTGGGACAATACCATATTCCTCCGACAAGGTTGTTCCTTGGAACTATGGAGCTTACGTCTACTACCATAGCGTCAAGCAAGACCTATTGTTTATCAAAAATGAAGTTAATGAGGATATTGATCCTAACATTGACAACATTGTTGGGACCAGTAAGATTACCATAAGTGGAAGTATTTTCTCTACTAAAATCTCTCCAAAGACTGTTGCCACTCCTGTTACTATTCTTACTAATACTTTTATTGCTACTCCTATTGCTACTCCTATTGCTACTCATGTTAATACTCCTGTTGTTATTCCTGCTATAAAGTCAGTTGAGACTCGGGGCAAAGAAGTATCGGTTGAGCCTGCCCGGACGGAGGAGCCTAAAGAATCCATTCCAGAGGCCTCCTAGCATTAAATGGATGAAATATTTTAAAAAAAATCATACGGAAAAGTGAATACAATGTTGTGGAACAATTGGGGCATAACCCCTCAAAGATTTCAATGTTGGCCTTGTTGTTATGCTCTGAAGCCCATGCAAAGGCTTTGGTGAAGTTCCTTAAGTCTGCTCATGTGCCGCAAGAGACTTCTGTCGACCAATTTGAGAATTATGTCGTCAGTCTGACTGTTGACAATGGACTCGGTTTCTCCGGAGCTGATTTTACGCCAAAAGGAAGAAAGCATAATGATGCCCTGCATGTCTCTATTGAGTACAGGGCCACTACTCTGGCGCATGTTTTAGTTGATAGGGTTCATCTATGAATGTTCTACCCAATAATGCCTTAGACAAATTGGATTATGAAGGACTTACATTGAAGCCCAAGAATATTGTGGTGAGGGCTTTTGATGGCTCCAAGAGAATGGTACACGGGGAGGTGGACATTCCTATTAAAGTTGATTCCCAGACTTTCGATTCTACTTTCTATGTGATAGACATTCACCTGTCTTACTCTTTCTTATTAGGACGCCCTTGGATTCATGGCGCCGATGATGTCACTTCCACTTTGCATCAGATGTTAAAATATTCAGTTAATGGAAAGATTGTTACAGTCCATGGCGAAGAAGAGTATATGGTAAGCCACTTGAACTCTTTCAGATATGTTGAGATGGACGACGAGTTCATTGAGACCCCCTGTCAGAATTTTGAAGAGGTTCCTCAAACGATTGTTGTTACCAAAGTTGCTACTGTTGTTCCAAATATTACCAGGCCTCCATTGAAAATGACTTCTCTAAAAGATGCTAAGGTTGTAGTTGAAGAAGGTGGGTGTACTATTTGGGGCCAACTACCTGACATCCCCTATAAGTCTGACAAATTTGGTTTGGGTTTCACTTCAGGAGCTCAAAAATTTGTTTGTCGTGCTCGCGCCGGAGGACCACCACTACGCATCAGCAACCATGAGGTAAATACTGTAGAAGACGCTGACTGTGACTGTGACCTGGAGAATTGGATCTTCCCTACTACCAGCGGTGGAATCAATAATTGGACATCTAGATACTTTGTGCCTATTTCTTTTATCCAGGAGTAATTGTTTTTCTGTTTTTAAGGATGTTTAATTTTTGAACAATTTAAACTCTAAAGTCTTGTGTCTTACCCAAGGCACAATAGTCTATTTTTGAGGGTTATCACTTCATATTCATATGTCATTAATAAATCATTGTATGTTTTGAATAAAAGTTTTACGCTCTCTGTTTCTTCTTTTTACTTTATTTTTGTCAAAATAACTATACTCTCTTACACACACTCACATATCAAATTGCAGATCCACATCCACCCTGGATCCCATTGATAACAGTTCTACTATTGCCAATTATGACTTTGAAAATCCAATTTGCCAAGCCGAGGATGAAGGTGAGGAAGATTGTGAAATACCAGGAGAACTTGCTAGACTATTACAACAAGAGGAAAAAGCAATACAGCCTCATGAAGAGCCGGTCGAGATAGTAAACTTGGGTACTGAAGAGAATAAAAAGGAAGTCAAGATAGGTGCCAACTTGGAGAATGGTGTTAAAGAACGGTTAATTCAGATGTTACGTGACTATGTTGATATCTTTTCCTAGTCATACAAAGACATGCCGGGGCTGGACACTGATATTATGGTTCATCGTCTGCCAACGAAAGAAGATTACCCTCCAATGAAGCAAAAGGTTCGTTGTATGCATCCTGAGATGTCAGAAAAGATCAAGGATGAAGTCATGAAACAATTTAACATAGGATTCTTAGTTGTTACTTCTTATCCACAATGGGTTGCGAACGTGGTACCAGTACCTAAAAAGGACGGTAAGGTGCATATGTGTGTGGATTACAGAGATTTGAATAGGGAAAGCCCCAAGGATGACTTCCTGCTTCCCCACATTGATGTTCTGGTTGACAATGTCGTACAACATAAGATATTCTCCTTCATGGGTGGTTTCTTTGGTTATAATCAGATCAACATGGCACCTAAATATATGGAGAAAATAACTTTCGTTACACAGTGGGGGCACCTTCTGTTACAAAGTTATGCCATTTGGGTTGAACAACATCGGGGCAACCTATCAGCATGCTATGGTAGCTTTCTTTCATGATATGATCCATCACGAGATAGAGGTCTACGTTGGCGATATGATAGCCAGGTCTCAGGCTGAAGAAGAGCACCTTGATCACCTGCAAAAGCTGTTTGAAAGACTGAAGAAGTACAAGTTAAGGATGAACCCAAACAAGTGCACCTTTGGGGTAAAATCTGGTAAGCTCTTAGGTTTTATTGTCAGTGGCAAAGTTATTGGATTGGACCCTGAAAAGTTTAAATCTATATAAGAAATGCCAACTCACCGCACTGAGAAGGAGGTTAGGGGATTCTTGGGACGCCTAAACTACATTTCCAGATTCATTTCCCACCTAACCGCTACTTGTGAACCAATCTTCAAATTACTGAATAAAGATCAAGTAGTGAAGTGGAATGACGACTTCCAGACTTCCTTTGACAGAATCAAGGAGTATCTTCAAGAACCTCCAATTTTGATGCCACCAGTTGAAGAAAGACCTCTGATCATGTACTTAACAGTATTAGAGAATTCAATGGGGTGTGTACTGGGGCAGCATGACGAGTCTGGTCGAAAAGAGCATGCAATATACTACCTTAGCAAAAAGTTTACCGACTGTGAAACGAGATACTCACTGCTCGAGAAAACTTGCTTCCCTTTGGCATGTGTTGCTCGCCGACTGAGACAGTATATGTTGACTCACACTACCTTGTTGATATCTAAAATGAATCCTATCAAATACATATTTGAGAAGCCCGCTCTCTCCGGAAGAATAGCAAAATGGAAAATGGTCCTGACCGAATACGAAATTTAGTACACTACCCAAAAAGAAATCAAAGGGAGTGTACTAGCTGATCATTTGGCTCATCAGGCTGTAGACGACTACCATACAATGATTTTTGAGTTCCCGGACGAGAACATTATGCTAGTAATTGATTGTGAAAAACCTGGACTGGATGAAGGACTTGAAAAAGGATCCTGATATTGATTTGTGAATGGCATCAGTGTTGTGATTATCTCTCCAAAAGGCTGTCATACACCCTTCACTTCCAGACTATGCTTTAACTGTACCAACAATATGGCTGAATATGAGGCATGCATTATGGGTATCAAGGCTGCTATTGATTTGTGAATCAAATTCTTGAGCGTATATGGAGATTCGGCCTTAGTAGTCAGTCAAATTAAGGGAGAATGGGACACGAAGCATCCTAATCTCATCCCATACCGAGAGCATGTATTAACATTGATCCCATATTTTGAAGAGATTACCTTTGAACATATTCCACGAGAGGAAAACCAATTAGCAGACGCGCTAGCTACCATGTAATCTATGTTCAAGGTTAGATGGGATAATGAAGCCCCTCATATCACTATTGAAAGATTAGACGAATCGACCCACTGTTATGAAATTGATGTTGAGAGAGTAGGAGAAAAGCCTTGGTTCCACGAGGTGAAAAGGTATCTCAAAGATCAAGAGTACCCTGAGGGAGAATCTATTAATGACAAAAAGTTCTTAAGAAGGTTCTCTGCCAAGTTCTTCCTTTATAACGGAATTCTCTACAAGCGTAACCATGATTCTACCTTACTGTGGTGTGTGGACAAAAAAGAAGCGGAGAAGATTATGGAAGATATGCACGAAGGTACCTTTGGAACCTATTCTAGTGGGTATACAATGGCTAAAAAGATCCTACGGGCAGGATAATATTGGTCCACTATGGAAGCAGATTGTCATCATCACTCCCGAACTTGTCACAAATGCCAAATCTATGCTGACAAAGTACACGTGCCTCTTGTTCTGCAAAATGTCTTGACTGCTCCTTGGCCATTCACAATGTGGGGTATTGATATGATTGGAGATATTAGACCTACTGCTTCCAATGGAAACCGTTTCATCCTTGTCGCCATTGATTACTTCACGAAGTGGGTAGAGGAAACCTCATTTACTTCCGTTATTAAGAACTTCATGGCTCGACTCATCAAACATAATTTTATTTGTCGGTATGGTGTCCCCGAAATAATTATCACAAATAATGGTACCAAACTCAATAATACTATGATCACCGAGCTCTGTATGCAGTTTAAAATCTAACATCATAACTGTTTTCCTTACCGGCCGAAGATGAATGGTGTTGTGGAAGCTGCCAATAAGAATATAAAGAAGATTATACAGAAGATGACGGTGACATATAAAGACTGGCATGAAATGTTACCATTTGCTCTCCATGGTTACCGTACCTCAGTGCGTACGTCAATAGAGGCAACCCCATTTTCTCTCGTATACGGTATGGAAGTTGTCTTACCCATTGAAGTCCAGACCCCTTCTTTGAGAATCATGAAGGATGCAGGTTTAAACGAAGACGAATAGATTCAGACTCGACTTGACCAATTGAACCTAATTGACGAGAAGAGGCTCACAGTTGTTTTTCATGGCCAGATGTACCAGAAACGCATGATCAAAGCTTTTAACAAGAAAGTCAGACGTCAGGTATATCAAGTGGGTGACGTAGTAATCAAGCGCATCATCCTGCCACAAGGTGACCCCAGGGGCAAGTGGAATCCTACATATGAAGGACCATTTGTGATCAAAAAAATATTTTTGGGTGGAGCTATGATATTAACCACCATAGATAGTGACGATCTTCCGCACCCAGCAAACACGAACATAATTAAAAGATACTATGCATGAAAAGAGACTCGCTAGGTTGACTGGCCTAGACAAAAATAAGGGCATCCCGGCGAACCAAAAGGGTTCAGGAAAAAATTAGGGATATATATATATATATATATATATATATATATATATATATATATATATATATATATATATATATATATATATATATATATATATATGAAAATTTGTACACCCGACAAGTCGAAAACCTGAAAAGGCGGCTTGGGCAAAAAAGGGTATCCTGGTGGACTGAAAACCTGAAAAGGCGGTCCAGGAAAAAATTAGGGATTAAAAGCGTATGACTATGTCCCGTTGGATCACCTTACAGCCAGAATTCATTATCAAATTGACAAATTTGAATGGTACGAATCAATCCAGTTAGCTTCTTCCAAAGCAGCAAAGTGATGAGATGCTCAAAGATATAAAGGCAATAGCCGAATTGAAACCCAATGGGATTATTTCACATAGTTGTTTTCTCTTTGTATACTACTTTGTATAACTTTCATTTACGACGACATTCTCTTATTAGGATGTTCGTCTCCTTGTATAAAGACGTCTGTTATAGGCAGATTTCTTGAAATTAATACAAAATCATCTCTTTGAAAGTGCAAAACTACTTGTTTTTTATTTTTCTGTTTTGTTTACAAAAAACGTCCAGTGATTATTTTTGAACATATGCATTTTGAATGTGATTACCGTTTACAAATACACGCATAAAAACATAAAGATAGTTGCTAAGGGTTTTTAGGAATCAGGATAATGTCGAAAAGCCATCTGTAAATCCCCATAGAACACCCCTAGGGGATCATTTTCACAAAATTCATCTTCAACAAGGATACATTCCTCAGTAGGTACAGAAATAGGGGCATCTTCCCGCAGGTCACCTCCATATCTTCAGTGTATAGCCTACTGATTTCAGATATTCCGGCATCTTTTAGACAGATAGAGAGTTTCATTCTTCATCCCCGACACCTTGGAGCTTTCCTCAACATGGCCTATAAGTTTCTTGGGTCCCCAGCGGGGTTTCCTAAAATCCCTAAGAAGTTTACGAAGTTTTTCTTTCCCCAAGTAGAGTTTATTTCTCTAGCTACAGAAACCCATCTCCCAGCAAATTCAACTTCAACGCATAGCGAGGAACTATATTCTTCATCTCCAGCAGCAGTCTGAGATTTATTTTTCCCAGTACAACGACACTGCAAAGAACAACTGATTCGTTCACATATTGCATTCATACATAATTTTACAAACGTCATAGCATATACATACAAAATGCATATAACACAGTCTCATTTATTTTGGGAACATCATTACCCAATGCATTTCACGCATCATGACATTGCATACAGCTAACTCTATTCATCAAATTTTCAACAGTTTACGAATATCATCAACAATTTTCAACACATTGCATACAGTTTACGAATATCATCAATAATTTTCAACAGTTCCAGATTAATTCCTGAAACCAGAAAGGGCAACTATCTCTGAACAAATGATTGTAGGTCAATTCCTGAAACAAGACGGGGTGACTATCTACAATACCAGGTTAGAGATTAATTCCTGAAACCAGACAGGGCAACTATCTCAACAACCAACAAAAGTAGGTTCCAGATTAATCCCTGAAACAAAACAGGGCAACTATCTGAGATAACAAGTTAAAACTACTGTGAAGCCTGAAATACAACCAGATAATAGTTTAACTTCTTCAATTACTGCGAAGCCTGGACCCGACCAGATAGCATTTTAATTTCATCTAAAACACTATGAAGCCTGGAATCCGACCAGATAACAGTTCAAACACTGTGAAGCCTGGATTTCGACCAGATAACAATTCAAGCTGCTGCGAAGCTTGGATTTCGACCAGATAATAGTTCAATTTGCTGCGAAGCCTGGAATATGACCAGATAACAGTTTAACTTTGTTTCTATGTAAAGCCTGGAACCCGACTAGATAAAAGATTAATTTCAGTAAGTTATTACGAAGCCTGGAATCCGACCAGATAGCAATTAGCTTCATCCTTTCATCTAAGTTACTGCGAAGCCTGGAAACCGACTAGATAACAGTTAATCTCATATTCCCCAATCAGTCGCAGTGAAGCCTGGAATACAACCAGATAACAGTCAACTTTATTATCCTCAGCAAGTTACTGTGAAGCCTGGATTTCAACCAGATAAGAACTAACTTTCATCTCCCTGGTCAAGAGATAACTCCCCAGTATAGTAATAGACAACTAAAGCTCCTGTACTATATTCACCAAACAGAAATCAACATTCCCCAGCAGAGTCCTTCTCAAACGACAAGAACATGATTCCCACAAAGAGACCCCTAATGGCTCAGAGTAAATCGACCAAAGATTTATTCCGATGTTTCTTCCAGTTCCAAGTCAGCATTTATTTTGGATGGCATCTATAAGCCCATATCTTGTGACTCTCTGTCATCTTCTCTAAATGTCATATGTAAGCCCATTCCCGATATCATCAACCAGTAGCGTTACTTCATGTATATGCGAGTGCAAATTTCTGGACACTCTAGTGTTCAATCATCTTCCACCTTCAGATCACGAAAGGCAGATAAGCCAATCTAAATCCTCAAGTTTAAGAAGATTGAATAGGGGCAGCTGTTGTACCCCAAAATTTTCCCTCCCATTTTACTCAAGACATACTCATTGAGGTCCTCAATTTCTCAAGGATGACCAAGAATTGGCTAGACAAATCCTCCTCATAAGCAATGGATTTCCAACTAGGGTTTCACTTATCACAAATAATTTTGGGTTTCAAAGGCTTTAAGTGATTTCCATGGTCCCTAAAATGTCCTCAAGAATGTCTATGCCAAGTTTCATGCCTTGCACTACAAGCTTGATCAATCAATTGCTCAAATGCATGGAAATCAACTATACTAGGTCAAAAGTCAACTGTGACCAATAACAGTCAAACTTCAAAAAATTTGCTCAACATCAACATTTTGAAGTGATATCCGTCATTTGATCAAGGGTTGATCATGATTCCCCAAGGAATGCTCTCAAATCAACAAGAATCCAAAAGATCAAAATTAGGGTTTCCTAGAGAAAGTCAACTAAACTTTGACCATGCATAACTTTCACATGCTTCATCCATTTTTCCCCAACAAAAGTTCATTATGAAGAAAGTTAAAATTCCTACAACTTTTCTTTTGTCCTCAAGTCCAAGAAATGCATCATTTGAAAGATATGAGCCAATACATTACATGTCTTTTTGAAAGTCAACAAAATGGAATTTATTGTCAAGGCAAGTTACATCAAGATAATTTCTCCAAATGCAAAATTGGTCAACATAGAGATTTTGGGGGACATATTGAGATTTATAAAAAGCCAAAGATCATCTCCAAAAGATAAAAATTGAGTAAGTTATGACCAGTACAAATTGGGTAAATTGGTGAAAATGCAAAAGGTCAACTTTGAGCAAAAATGCATTTTTAAGTTCATAGACCTATTTTGTGGGATTCAAATATGTTTATGACTTACTCAAGGACTCCTAAATTCATTTTCACCTTACTTTGCATTTTTCTATATTTTATTCATATTTATTTTTGTTTTTATTCAAATAAATACAAAATAAAATGCATAAAATAATAGATCAATGGTTTGGACATATGGGCTAGTGTGTTGGGTCAGCCTTGGGCCCATAAATTCGTGCAAGACTGTCCAGGTTCATTGCAAAACAGATTTGGCAAGAATTTCTCAAATAAGGAAATTTTTCAAAATTTGATTTTTGTGTTTAAACCATGGTTTAATGTGATGATTTCCTTCCAGATTTGTTTATTCTCCTCACTCCTCTATATATGCTGGATCAAGGCAGGCCAAGAGGACACGCACAAATTTCCTAAGGAAGCCATACCAAATTTCACAAAAAAATCTCCAAAGTTGTAAAATCCAAAAACACATTTCCAGCTTCTCTCGATCCAATCTAAAGACTTTATCACGTTCCTGAGGGCACCATGGGTCTATCTCATCCAGTTTCAAGGCTCATAACACCCTCAAACAGCTGGATCGCGCGTCACCGGTCAAACAAGGTTTGCTATATTTGAAACTTTAGATCTATGTGTTGTTGATGTTTTTGATGGTTTGATTTGTGTCCAGCATGTTTATTAGAGCATGTGGGATGTATAGCATGAGAATATTGAGGCCTGAATCATGTGATGCCATTGTTAGGGCATCACAAACAGAAAGCTTCAAAACCCATAACCTAGGGGCTTTCGGACCAAATGAATATCACCATTGAATTTGTAGACCCCAAATTAGGGGGGTAGGGTCATTTTCGTTCTTGTTATGTTTGATTTCTGCAGGTTAGAGATTTTGAGCAGCCGGAAGGGATGACCAGAGCCACCACTCCCAGTGGCTTGACCAAAGTTGATGCATATGTATATGGACAAAAAAAAATGATTAGTTCATTTAAAATATTGGGACCCCAATAGAGCGCGCGCGTTTGACACCTCAACATTTTATGATGTTTCACATATATTGTTGTTTTGTTGTTTGTATCAACGAATGACAGGTTGGCTGAGTGGTGATACAAGTGCGTGCAATAGGGAAGGACTTAGGTTCGATACCCAGGTTTGGATTTTTATTTTTCTAATATGTTTCCTGCAGATCCAGTGCTCCCAGGTCCCATGCGCACACCATGTACCATCAGATCATCACCATCTGATCCAGATCTGAAGGCCTCAGATGCGTGCCTCACTATGAACCCTCAAAGGGCTAGCAACATAGAATCAGGCACAGCATTGGGCTCCCTGATTTGGGCCTAACAAAATTCAAACTCCATCCCCCCTTTTACTTTGAACACCAGGCCCAACATTTTTTTTTGTTTCTTATCTTTTTGTAGTCTTTTTTTTTTAATTTGATTTATATTTACTTATCTGTAAAATCATTTTTTAATTATAAAATCAGAAAAATATTTTAAAAAAACTTAGATTTAGGTTTTATTTTATTTAAATTTATTTTCATAATTAATTTAGTTGATTCTTTTTTACTTTTATTTCATTAATTAAAAACAATTAAAACTAGGTTAAATTTTAATATTTCTCAAACAAAAAAGCCAAAAATATGAGATTTTTTTATTATTAACCTTAATTAATAATCTTTATTTTCTTTTAATTAATTGAATTTAGATTTAATTTAATATTTTTTCCCAAATAAACAAAACAACAAAAAGATTTTTCTTTTACTTAAAACCTTTTTTAGGGTTTTCGACGTCCTTTCTAATTCGCGCGCATTTAGTGTTCTCGCATTACCATTTTCATATTATTGTATCTGATTATGGGTTGCAATAGTTAAAACTAGGACTTTATTTACTGTTTTTATTCCCCTTTTGGACTTGTAATTTCCCCCCTCCTCGAAGCCATGTAATAGTTAGATTAAATTTCAGCACTTTAAATTCATGTATATATATGAACTGTTTAGATGTATGGTAATAGGATTGCATGGCAAAACATTAAAAACAAAATGTTAGCAAACCTAACATCAAGATAAATAACTGAAACACAACGCACTTACATATGCGCACCTCTAGGGTACCCCCACTTCGGTTGCCTTCGAAATAAGACAGTCACAACTCTCGAAACGTGAGAGATTTTAGTGACTACCCTCCAGTTTAAAGATCACAAAAATGACCCTCTCGACGCTGCCTCGGATGATCTTAAAACCCTAGGGTGGTTACTAAAGTATCTTGCCCAGTTGCCTTTATGACTATACGATGACCCTTCGGTTGTCCCTCAAACATCCGGCAATAGGGCTACCTACTCACTAATAGTAGGATAGCATTGTCTAAAGGAAAAGAGAAAAAGAATGAACCCTTTCGAGTAAAGTAGATAGTTCTTAGATGCTTGCTCAAAACAAATTTTCACATACACAAAACTCTTTCCAAAAATATTTTCAAAACACTTTGTATACGTTCTCAACAATATGATAAACATTATGAAGTTCACTGCACTAAGGCATCTTTTAAAAAAATACTTTTTCAAACACACAATACATAAGGTATTTCAAAAATGAGCTAGCATCTAAGAGCCCGTAGATAACTACGGATGGAAAGGGTGCTAACACCTTCCCTTTCCACAATCTACCCCCTTACTCATAACTAATCACAAAAGGTATTTTCTATTTTTTTTCACCCTTTCCTTTATTGGATAAAAGAAAATTCGGTGGTGACTCTTGCTTACCGCAACATTTGCGAATAAAAAATGCAAAACTAGTATAACAGTCAGTTATGCACCGTATTACACTATCCCTCTAATTAAGGGTCTACGATTTCAATGAGATGATTATTTTGGCCTGAATCACAAGGGATTTTGAGTTATGGTGAAAATTGCATGGATCAGTGCAGTTATGGTATTTTACAATTTGGCCAGCATGAGACCTCCACGATGGTTCTATCCTGCACTATCAAACCTCAGAAACACAGTGATATCATTAGTATGTCTTAAAGCAAACGAAAAACTAAAAAAATACAATTTTGCAAAAGTATGAGATCAGAGATGTATGCGATGGTGTTTCATGCATTTTAGATCATCGAACTTGGTCCATTATTACTTTGTATGATTGCTGGGAGTGAAAGGAGTGGCTAGTTTGCCTTGGAAACAATTGTGTTAAGGATTTGAAGGTTGCCCTAAACTTGAACAATTTTGAGTTTTTTGGAGGTGATTCTTGGACAAGGGTTTTGTGTCCTTTTGTGTCTGAATGAGTGTAGTTAAATAGCACGAATTAGATCAAAGATATGGGGTACATGAACAAGATCTGAGGTGTATAAGGAGTGTAATACACGTTTGGACCTTTATTGACAAGCCTTGTATTTTTATCTTAATTATTTTGAATTATTAATGAATAAATAAAAATAATTAAAATAAAATAGATAAAGGGGTACATGAACAAGATCTGAGTTGTATAAGGAGTGTAATACACGCTTGGACTTTAAAGCAATGGCCCAATAGCCCGAAATATCAAGTTTGCTCAATTTGAACTTCATGCATTTGTTCAAAATTTCCTAACTTGCACTGGTCATAACTCTCTCAATTTTCATCCTTTGAAAGTGATCGTGGACTTTTCGGAAAGCACAAGGTGTCCTCTACAATCTCTATGTTTATCATTTTTTTCATTTGAAGGCTTTATCTTGATGTAAATTTCCTTGACAAAAAGTATCTTTTTGTTGACTTTTGAAATGACCTATAATGTTTTGACCCATATCTCTCAAATGAAGCATTTTTTGGACTTGAGCTTAGACAGACAAAGTTGTAGACAATTGAATTTTCTTCAAATTGAGCTTTGGTTGGGGAAAAACTGATGAAGCATGTGAAAGTTATGCTTGGTCAAAGTTCAGTTGACTTCTTCTAAGGGAAACCCTAATTTAGCAACTTTTGACTTTTGATGATTTGAGAGTTTTCCGTGAGGAATCATGATCAAACCCTGATCAATGATGAATTTGACTTAAAAATATTGATGTTGACCAAAAATCTTGAAGTTTGACTGTATGTTGACCATATTTGACTTTTTACCCAATACAATTGATTTTTTAGTCATTTGAGCAATTGACCGAGCAAACTTGTGATGCAAGGCTTGAAATTTGGCATGAGAATTCCTTGAGACATATGAGAAACCACGGGAATCACTTGAGGCCTTAGAAACCTAAAATTTCTTGTGAAAGATGAAACCCTAGTTATGGACCCTTTGCTTAGGAGGAGAATTTGTCTGATCAGTTCTTGGGCAACCTTGAGCATTTGAGAACCCTAGGAGAATGTCTTGAAGAAAATGAGAGGGAAAATTTTGGGGTACAACAGATGCCCCTGTTCAATCTTCTTTAACCTGAAGAGTTATATTTACTTGTCCTCCATTCATGATCTAAAGGTAGAAGAGGATTGAACACTTAAGTTCCCCAAAATTTGCACTTGCCGGTGCATAAAGTGATGCTGTTGGTTGATAATACTGCTTGAATGGGCTTAAAGATGCCATTCGGAGAGGTGACAGAGAGTCTTCGGAGATGGGTTATGGATGCCATCCAAAGTAACCGTTGATAGAAGTATCAGGATGAGTCTACACTTGACTGTATCTGAAGAATACTTTCTAGGATGGCTCTCTGGGGAAAAGGCTTAAGTAGATGCTTGTAAGATTTAGTCTCTGAGGGAAATGCTTGTCAGATTTAGTTTCTGATGGAAATGTTTGTGATGTAGATATTCGCCACGTCCTATTTCGAGAACTGATCCATAATCTGCTTTTGTTGGTAAACCCGTCTTATTTCTGGAATTCATACCACCTGGTCATATTGACAGTTTCTCTGTCCTGTTTCGGGAGTTAATCTTTGCCTGGTTATAAAGATAGTTTCCCTATCTTGTTTCGAGAGTTAATATTTAACCTGCTTTCTGTTGGCGAACCCATCTTGTTTCTGGATTTCATATTGCCTGGTCGTATAAATAGTTGCCCTATCCTATTTCGTGAATTAATCTGCGACCTATACGAGAATTGTTGATGATATCTATTTGTTTGTAGACTTTTACCTGAAAAGATAAAAAGTTTGTTGTATGCAATATCATGATGTATGTAATGCACTGCGTAATGATGTCTCAAAGTAAATGAGAGTGTAATATGCTTGTCATATGCATATGCTATTATACTTGTAAATGATGTATGGATATGAGATGTCGTTGAAGTGTATTGGTAGCTTTGTATAACATCTCCGATTTGGAAAATAAATCTCTTACTGCTATTGGGGATAAATAATATGTGTGATCTTCAATCTTGTCTAAAATGTCTCCACTGGGAATTCCTGCTTTCTATTTTGGGATACTCTACTTGGGAATGTTGACTTTTGTTTGGGGAGGAGAGTTCAAGAACATTGGCCGTTCATCGCTCTACTGGGGAATTTAATTCTTATATACCCTGATTGGGGATAAAAGTGATAGATCACCTCCCGAGGTGCTATCTTATCGATTTTCCGATATGGATGCCGACTCGTCTATGGAGGACAACATTAAACGATATCTGGTATGGTTTCAAATTTCGTAGCAACTCTATGGAGATTGCAGCTTGGGCTGTCCTTCACTAGAGAGAGGAATTTTTCTGGTGATTTGTAGTAGTCAGAGAAATAGACTCAAGCTGGGGAGACTAAATTCTGTTGGGGGAAATAAACTCTGCTGAAGAAATATACTCCACTGAGGAAATGAACCTTCTTGGAGAAATATATTATGCTGAGGAAATGTGCCTTGCGGGAGAAGAGATTTTGCAGGGGTTTTTATAGTTTTAGAGAAATAAACTCGACTGGGGAAGATAATTTCTATAAACTGTGCTGATGACATAATCTCTTATGAGGATTAGGACTCCGTAGGCTGGCAACATTGTCGTGGAAAAGATCATACTCCTTCTCTGCTAGGGGAATCTGTTGGGGAGTATGATCAGGTTAATTGCTGGAAGACGCCCCAATTCCTATCTTGAAAGCATATAGGACTTGCAGTGAATGTATCTTTGTTGAAGATGAGCTTGTGAAGATAGCTTTATGGGGATCTCTGTGCATAGATTTATGGATAACTTGGACCTTATCCCAACTCCTGAAGTCTTTAGCAAAAGCTTGTTCCTGTTTTTATGCATTTATTTGTTAACAATAACCATATTCATATGCATATGTTTATTCAATTTAATCATTGGACGTTTTTGCGAACAAAACAAAAAAAGTAAAACAAAATTTGAATTTTTGAAATGATATTTGTATTGATAATTTGCCTATAAACAGGCGATTTTTGTACAAAGAGACAAAAATCCTAGTAAGAGGAAGTCGTTGTGAAAAGAAAAGAGTATAAAGAAGAGCAAAGAAAAACAGCTATGTGGAAATAATCTCGTCGGGTTTCAACTATGCTATTGGCCCTATGTCTTCGAGCATCTCATCCCTTACTGTCAGAAGAAGTTGACTGAATTGATCTGCACTATTCGAACTTGGCATTAGTAACAAAGCTAGTTGTAAGTGATCCAACGAGACATAGTCGTACGCTTTAATCCCTAACTTTTTCCTGGACCTCCCTTTCGGGTTTTCAGCCCAACGGGATACCCTTTTTTCCCGAGCCGCCTTTTCGGGTTTTCGACTTTTCGGGTGTACAATCTTTATATATATATATATATATATATATATATATATATATATATATATATATATATATATATATATATATATATATATATATATATATATATATATATATATATATATATATATATATATATATATATATATATATATATATATATATATATATATATATATATATATATATATATATATATATATATATATATATATATCCCTAATTTTTTCCCGAACCTTTTTGGTTCACCGGGATGCCCTTATTTTTGCATAGGCCAGTCAACCTAGCGGGTTTCTTTCATGCGTAGTATCTTTTGACTATATTCGTGTTCACAGGTGCAAAAAGTCTTCACCTTCCATGGTGGTAAGTTTCATAGCACCGCTGGAAAATATCGTCTTGACTACAAATGGCCCTTCATATGTGGGAGTCCACTTACCCATGGGATCACCTAGCGATAGGATGATGCGCTTTATTACCAAGTCACGAGCCTGATATACTTGATGCTTGACCTTCTTGTTAAAGGGTTTGAACATGCACTTTCGGTGCATCTGGCCATGACAGACAGCCGCAAGCCTCTTCTCGTCAATCAAATTCAACTGGTCCAACCTAGTCTGAATCCATTCGTCTTCGCCTAAATCTGCATCTTTCATAATTCTCAGAGAAGAATCTGAAGTTCGATAGGTAGGAAAGCCTCCATGCCGTAGACCAGAGAGAATGGGGTTACCCCAATTGATGTCTGAGCTGAAGTGCGATATCCATGAAGAGAAAATGGTGACATCTCGTGCCAATCTTTGTACGTCACTGTCATCTTTTGTATAATATTTTTTATTTTCTTATTGGCGGCTTCCACTGTGCCATTCATCTTTAGTCGATACGGAGAAGAGTTGTGGTGTTTGATCTTGAATTTCATGCAGAGTTGCGTGATCATGGTGTTGTTGAGATTGGTGCCATTTCCTGTGATAATCCTTTCGAGGTTCCATACCAACATATGAGGTTATGCTTAATGAACCGAGCCACCACATTCTTGGTAACGGAGGCAAATGAGGCCGCTTCAACCCACCTTGTGAAATAATCGATGGCGACAAGGATGAAATGATGTCCATTAGAGGCAGTAGGCTTAATTTCTCCAATCATATCAATGCCCCACATTGCAAATGGCCAAGGAGCAGTCAAGACATTAAAAGGAATCAGAGGCACATGTACTTTGTCAGCATAGATCTGACACTTGTGACAAGTTGTTGAGTGGTGATGGCAATCAGTTTCCATAGTCGACCAATAGTATCCCGCTCTCATAATCTTCTTAGCCATCGCATGTCCACTGGAATGAGTACCAAAGATGCCTTCGTGCATATCTTCCATAATTTTCTCAGCTTCCTTCTTGTCCATATAATGATGCAGAGTCGAATCATGGTTGCGCTTGTACAAAATTCCATTGCTTAGGAAGAAATTGTCAGAGAATCTCCATAGGAATTTCTTGTCATTGATAGATGCTCCTTTAGGATATTCTTGAGCCTCAAGGTACCTTTTCACTTCATAAAACCAAGTCTTCTCTTCTACTTCGTTAGTGTCAACTTCGTAGAAATGTGTCGGTTCATATAGTCTTTCAATATTAAGTCGAGGAGCTTCATTATCCCATCTAACTCTGAACATAAATGACATTGTAGCCAATGCGTCCACCAACTGATTCTCTTCTCTTGGGATGTGCTCAAAAGTGATTTCCTCGAAGTACGAAATTAAGGTCAGCATCTGCTCTCTGTAAGGAATGAGATTCAAATGCTTCATATCTCATTCTCCCTTGATCTTACTGATTACTAGGGTTGAGTCCCCATATACGCTCAAGAACTTGATTCTCAGGTCAATGGCAGCTTTAATACCCATGATGCACGCTTTTTATTCAGCCATGTTCTTGGTACAATTAAAACATAATATGGCGGTGAAGGGCGTACGATAACCCTGGGGATATATAATTACAACACCGATTCTATTGCCAAGTGCATTAGAAGCTCCATCGAAAACCATAGTCCATCGGGATCCTAGATTAGGTCCTTCATACGGTCCAGGTTCTTCACAATCTGTGACTAGCATAATATTCTTGTCCGGGAACTCGGAATTCATAGACTGGTAGTCGCCTACAGCTTGATGTGCCAAGTGATTTGCCAATACACTTCCTTTGATTTCTTTCTGAGTTAGTGTAATGAATATCGTATTCTGTCAAGACCATTTTCCATCTGGCTACCCTTCCCGAGAGAGCTGGATTCTCGAATATGTATTTAATGGGATCCATTTTAGAGATCAACAAAGTAGCATGAGTCAACATATATTATCTTAGTCGGTGAGAAGCCCATGCCAAAGCGCAATAAGTTTTCTCGAGCAGTGAGTATCATGTTTCATAGTCAGTAAACTTTTTACTAAGGTAGTATATTGCATGCTCTTTTCGACCAGACTCGTCATGTGGCCCAGTACACACCCCATTGAGTTCTCTAACATTGTTAGGAACATAATCAGAGGGATTTCTTGAACTGGTGGCATCAGAATTAGAGGTTCTTATAGGTAATCCTTGATCTTGTCAAAGGCTATCTGACAGTCGTTGTTCCACTTTACTACCTGATCTTTTTTCAGCAGCTTGAAGATTGCCTCACAAGTAGCAGTCAAATGAGAATGAATTGAGCAATGTAATTCAGTTGTCTCAATAAACCTTTGACTTCCTTCTCAGTATGGGGAGCATTGATTTCTTGAATAGCTACGACCTTGGCGGGATAAACTTAGATACCTTTATCGCTAACAACAAAACCTAGTAGTTTACTGGACCTCACCCTAAAGGTGCACTTGTTCGGATTCAACCTCAGCTTGTATTTCTTCAACCTTTCAAACAGCTTGTGTAAATGGTACAAATGTTCTTCTTCAGTCTGGGATCTGGCTATCATGTCATTGACGTAGACCTCTATCTCGTAATGGATCATGTCATGGAATAAAGCTACTATGACACGCTGATATATGGCACCGACGTTCTTCAACCCAAAAGGCATAACCTTGTAACAGAAAGTTCCCCACTGTGTGATGAAGGTTATTTTCTCCATGTCTTCATGTTCCATCTTGATCTGATTATAACCCGAGAAAGCGTCCATGAAGGAGAATACCTTATGCTGAGCAATGTTATCAACCAGAACATCGATATATGGAAGTGGGAAGTCATCCTTAGGGCTTGCCCTGTTCAGAACCCTAATATACACACATACGTATTTTGCCATCTTTCTTAGCACATTTGCAACCCATTAAGGATATGATGTGACTGCTAAGAAACCTATATTGAATTGTTTCATAACCTCAGCTTTGATCTTCTCTGACATCTCGGGACGCATGCGATGGACTTTTTTCTTTATTAGAGAACAACCCTCTTTCATCGGCAGACGGTGAACCACAATATCAGTATCTAGCCCTGACATGTCTTCGTATGACTAAGCAAAGATCTCAACATAGTCATACAACATATTAATTAACCTGTTTTTGATACTGCCCTCTAGATTATTCCCTATCTTTACTTCTTTTCTGTCTACTTCAGTATCCAAGTTTACAACCTCGACCGGCTCTTCATGCGGTTGTATAACCTTTTTCTCTTGCATTAACAGTCTGGCAAGTTCTCCAGGTATTTCAGAATCTTCCTCACCTTCATCCACAGCTTGGTAGATCAAATTTTCAAAGTCATAAGTGGTAATAGTAGAGTCGTTATCAACGGGATCCAGAGTGGATGTGGATCTGCAATTTATCGTATGGGTGTGTGTAAGAACGCATAGCTATTTGAAAAATAATAAAAGTAAAAAAGAAAGACAGAGAGCATAAAATTTGGATGTAAAATGTCCAATGCTTTATTAAATGAAGATATGTTTATGAAATGACAGCCCTTAACAAATGGAACATTGTGTCCCGGGTAAGGCACAAGGCTTAAAGTCGTTGTTTAAATAAATTACATAACCAAAACTTTGTAAGAAATAAAACAGAAAGTAGCTATTACTCTTGACTAAAGGAGATTGAGATAATGTCTTCGGTCTTCCATTTGCTGAGCCAGTTGCCGATGGTGGGAAAGATCCAACTGTCAAGGTCATAGTCGCTGTCAGCATCTTCTATGGTGTTGACTCCATTGTTGCTAATGCGGAATGGTGGTCTTCCAGCACGAGCGTGACAAACAACCCTCCGACCCTCTGCACTGAAACCCAAACCAAATATTTCAGATTTATACGGAATGTCAGAAAGCTAACCCCAAATAGTACAACCACCTTCTTCTACAACAGCTTTAGCATCCTTCAACAAAGCCATTCTGGGCAGAACCCTGGTAACTTTGGGAATAGTAGAAACATCTTCAGTAGTGGTATGAGGGATTACTTCAAAAGTATGACAGTGAGTCTGGATGAATTCGCCGTCCATCTCTACATACCAGAATGAGTTCAAGTGACTCACCATATACTCCTCTTCGCCACAAATAGTAACAATCTTTCCCTGCACGGGATACTTCAGTCTTTTGGTGTAGGGTTGAAGTAACAGCGCTTTCCCCATGGATCCAAGGGCGTCCTAGTAAGCAAGAATAAGTTGGTCAAATCTTTGTCTTGTATTTGCATTGTTACCACGTTACGAGTCTACCTTTCCTTATATTGGCATCACCGCCACGTTACAAGTCCAATCTTTGTCTTGTATTGGCATTGTTGCCACATTACGAGTCTACCTTTCCTTATATTGGTATCACCACCACGTTACAAGTCCAATCTTTGTCTTGTATTGACATTGCTGCCACGTTACGAGTCTACCTTTCCTTGTATTGGCATCACCTCCATGCTACAAGTCCAATCTTTGTCTTGTATTGGCATTGTTGCCACGTTATAAGTTTACATTTCCTTGTATTGGCGTCACCTCCATGTTACAAGTCGTTAGCTTTCCTTGTATTGGAGTCACCGCCATGTTACAGGTCATTACCTTTCCTTGTATTAGCATTGTTACTACGTTACAAGTCAACCTTTCTCTTGTATTAGCCTTTGTTACTATGTTATAAGTCTGATCTTTGTCTTGTATTAGTATCTTCGCTACGTTATAAGTTACCCTTTAAACCCTTCTCACCCGGAAAAACAGAAAAGTTCTTTCCCCAACAGATATCACAAAAATAAATAACACTCACACTTTCTCTCAAAACAAATTGTTGGCATTGGTATTTAATCATCTTCTACCTCAAATGTCTGAAAGGCACGCGCCAATAGTACTTTCGGGTTTAAGACGATTAAATAAGGGAAGCTGTAATACCCTAAAATTTTCCTACCTCTTTATAAGGATCATCTGGCTTATGCATCTCGCGTCCTTCATGTACATACCCTCCACTAGGTCATCTAACACACCATGCATTCATTAATAAATAAAACATAGCATGAGATCAAAGATATTGAGGAATTAGGGTTTCTATATGCTTTAAGCTCTTATCTTCACTCAGATGCCTCAATAGCGAGTGGATTAGGGTTATGATAATGACATGGTTTCTTGCAGCACTTCAAAGAAGGATATTGTGAGCTAGTGTTATGTTTTAACAAGTACTCTCATTAATCAGAGATAGAGATTCACTTCCTTATGCCAATTGGTTATCATAAGGATCTTAAGGGTTTGGTTTCATGGCTTTCATATGACGCATTTCTCACATCTAGGGTTTCTTTTGTTTATCATCATCGAAAGTTTGGTTCACTTGGTTATTTGCATTGCAAGACAATATCGTGGACTTGATGCACGGATTGAGATTCATTTGTTGTCTTATGAATTATTTCAAGTTTGAAGGCATTGGATAATTTCAAAGTCCATTTTGAACTCTTAGGCTTTTCATATGTGATTTGTTCATAAAGGTGCAAACATGAATATGTTCTCAATTAGTTAGAAATGTAACTCTTGAAGGATGACTTTTGTAGGCCAAGTCATGTGGACCTTTGTACGGGTACTTTGCCATTACGGTCATTTTATGCATTCATTTGGATTTGTATTTGGCATTTGGAAGTATTTAAGTATGAAGAACATTGAAGTGCAAAAGGAAGGGAAAAGACTTTCAAATTTCCTTTGAATGAAAAATAGCATTACTATGTACATTTCATGATCAATACCATTACACATTTCCATCTCCTTTACACGAGTTACATAGAAACTACCAAAAGTTACAAATTATACTTTACACTAAACCTATTGTCCTAAATCTTCAAGCCTTGCTTCATCTTAAAAACTTCCATGACTCCATTTTTTGGGTCATTATTCAAATTCCAACTGTGCCACATGTTCCAAGCTATTGTATCCAAGCTTGCAATGAGATAACCAAAAGCTTCATAAACTAGAGAAACATCATAAACAATCTGGCATAACATACAAACAGTTCACACATTGGTGTACACATAAAAGAAATCTGTACAAACCACATACAAATCAAAGCATGTCAAGACAGGTCATGATCGCAATCAAAGTTCAACATGAGGCAATGTAATCCAAACCAGACAAGAGGTAAATTTGAAGGCCGATGTTAAAGGGAACTCGACCAAGCTAGTTCACCTATTCTGTTCAGATTCAATACATGCCTTTTAAATAGAAAATGACCAAAGAAAAAGCATCAGTTCCCAAATGATCATTCAAAACAAAATAGTCCAGACCATAAGAACCTGCATTCTAGTTAACAAAGCAAAAACAATTCATCATGTATTACACAAAGTAGTCATAACTTCCAACAAACAGAAAAAACGGAAGGAGCTTCACAAAAGCTGATGCAAGCTTGTTACCTACATGATTGTACCAATTGTACCCTGCAAAAACCAGTCCATTTTAAACCATACTATCACTAATAAAAAATCAGTAAAATCATAATAACTACCTTCACTAAACAAATAACTTATAACCGATGCCAGCTCAGCAATAAACTGAAGTAACAGAATTTGACATCTCACTAACAAACTCTTAAACGAATTGATCTCTGCCCTCCATCTCATAACCAACTGTCACAGATCCAAGGGCTGATTTTTCTCAATCTCTAACAAACTTTGGGTAGTTACTTAACAGAAATTTGTTCACAGTGAAAGAGGACGATTTGAGATTCACAAAGAAAAACTCAGAAAATTACCTCCACTTTCTCTCCTCCAATCTTCACCAATATCTTAAATCTTCTACGCATTCTCTCTCTCTGCTTCGACCTTCAAGATTCTTCAATTCACAGAAGAATCACCAAAAATATCTGAAAAAATCTCTCTTCTCTCATCTTCATCTTTATCATTCTCTATTTTTCTAGAAGAATCGCCACAAAATTCTCAACAAACTCTTTCTAAATTCCTCGGCACAAGCTTCCTCGATTCTTCAACGTCCATCATCAAAATCTTCATCAATCTCACTTCAATCTTCTGCAAATTCTTAAACATTGCTCTGTATCTCATCATCTTGTTCTGCAACGATTCATCAACACTTCTACATCTTCACTTCTTTAATAATCAACGCGCATCTGCAATCATATTACATCAAATCCGCAGTAACAACAACTTCAACCAACCACACATAAACGCATCGCAGAATCGAAGACGAAATCGGATAAGAAGAGATGAAGAGCAAAAAAAAAAGAAATACATGCTTACCTAATTTGATTCATCAGAGTTTCATCATGCTTGTGACGATCTATTAAGACGGAGATCGCCGTTGTGGAAGCTATAAGGGTTCGATGGTTAGGAGTGAACGCCATTGGAGGTTTGGTTTGTTGGATCCACTGCGAGTTCGATTGAAGGAGAAAACCATTAGACAACAAACAACGGAGAAAAGAAGACGAACGCAGAGGGGAAGTGGGTGAGGGTGATGATGTCGCTCTCATCATTGTGAGTGTTGAAGTCACGGCGAGGAATAAAGAAGAAGAAGAAGCGCGGTGTCGTCGAGTTGAGAGAGGGAAGAGGAATTTCGCCCTTGAAGATGTATCGTCAATCTCCCTTGCCTTATCCTCTCTGAACGTTATCATTCTCCAATCTACTCTACTTTATCAATTGTTTTCTTGTTATTTCCTTTTTATTATAACAATTTAGAATAACAATCAAAAATCTTACTTCTGGACTGTATGTGATTGAGCCTTGCATTTTTCTGAACATACACTAGATTTAGGTAGCATGCCCCTGATTCTTCTATTTCTTTGTTAGATTTAAGACTTTTTCTTTGTTAATTTTTCCCATGACAAAATTGTAAAATCAATAAAATTTGTTAGATCTTCTTAGTTGATTTTAGGAATAAATTTTTTAGTTTTTGATAATATTTTCCTCACATAAAAAATTAATAAAAAATACTTTTCCTTTTAATTTTTTGTTAATATTTACACTGTTTTGCCTTGTTATTTTTGACGCGTTTATTCATTGTGCAAGGTACGTTTTGGTGTTTTCGATCATGTAACATAACAACTGTTATGTGATCGAAGCATACGGATTATGCTCGCTTCCGATGCGACATGCCTTATTTCTCATCTATCATATTAAATGTTGTCTAGATACATGTGATATTTTGTGATACTTTGTGCAGGAACTTTTGATTATGCATTGCATTCGTAATATGTGTGTGTTTGTATCTTAGTTGGATATCGTTTCTGACTTTGTTTGTTTCTTGGTGAAGCTTGCTCGACGCGTACTCCTTGCTTCTCCATTTCTTTCTTCCACTTTTGACGATCCGCTTGCTTTTGGTAGTCACCACTACTGCCTTTTCATTTTCCTGCACTTTATCGCATTTCTTTATCGCTTTTCTAAGATATAATGAGAAGTAGGAAATAAAGAGTGTAAGTCGTTGTTTAAAGACCTTTAGCAAGTACTCCATAATTGTTTGATAATTGTGCTTGTGTTTGCTTTCATGTTTTGACGACTGATGATGTCAATCAATTTTGAGATAACGACTTCAGTTTTTGCATGCTCCCCCATAGGCTTTTATTGCTTTCTTTGATTGATGATCGATGATGTCACTCAATTAGAATTGAGATAACGACTTTTATCTTTGCATGCTCCCTTAGGATTTTATCGCTTTCCTTTGTTGACGATCGATGATGTCACTCAGTTAGAATTGAGATAACGACTTCGATCTTTGCATGCTCCCTCAGGGCTTTATCATTTTCCTTTGCTAATGATCGATAATATCACTCAATTAGAATTGAGATAACGACTTTGATCCCTTTGCATGTTCCCTATAGGATAATTATCCTCACCCTTAGGTCTTTTGCATGCTAATGTAGGTAGACTTTTCCCTTAGCATTTCTTTCTCTTTTGCATATGCATTAAAACTAAAATCTTTTTTCTTGGCAAATCATAAAACATCTTAATCATACTTAAACCCTTTTCCCAGGTAAAAAAACACAAACCAATCAAATGTGGCATTTGGCCTTGAGGGCGTAAGTCAAAACCATTTTCATAAGGGTTCGTCACCCATAAAAAACACAAAACAAACAAAGCATGTGAGCCAAACTACGACGCTCTGATTCCTCGAAAGAGATACATATGCAACGGGTCGCGGGGCCTAACTGAGCAAAATTCGTAAACACTTCCTTCTTTTCCCCGTATTTCTTTTGCATGCATTCTTCCTCAATGGTAAGCAGTAGACATGGATTTTACACACCCATAAAATAGATAACAAGAGTGGATACGTAGAGTACTACGGGCGTGTGGGGTGCTAAAACTGTCCCCTTGCGTAATATACTACCTTACCCGATCTCTCGGTCGCAAGACCGTGACTTCTCCCTTCTCAGGTTTTCTCGATGTTCTCCTTTCCCTTCATGTGTGATAAAAGAAGTTCTATGGCAACTTCATTGTTTGATGATTTTCAGCCAGTTTTTTCCGTCACATATCCCTTTTACTGCAAGGTTTACATTTTATTGTACCAATAACATGGCGAGTATGAAGCTTGTATCACGGGTCTTCAAAAGGCTATAGATCTCAGAGTAAAAGGAGAATGGGAGACTCGCCACATTGGCTTGGTTCCCTACAAAGATTATGCTAGAAGATTATTACCTTTCTTCAATAAAGTTAAACTCCATCATATTCTCAGAGATGAGAATCAGATGGCAGATGTTTTAGCCACTTTGGCTTCCATGTACCAAGTGAATGCTTGGAACGATGTACCTTATATTACAGTTTGATTCCTTGATAGATCAGCTCATGTGTTTGCTACAGAGAGGACGTCAGATGAAAAACCTTGGTATTATGATATCAAACATTTCCTCCAGACTAAAGAATACCCGTTTGGTGCATCGAACAAAGATAGGAAGACGTTGAGAAGGTTGGAAGGTAGCTTTTTCCTTAATGGAGATGTGTTCTACAAGAGATATTATGACATTGTCTTGCTCAGATGCATGGATATACACGAAGCGAATATGTTAATGCATAAGATCCATGAAGGTTCATTTGGTACCCATGCCAATGGACATTCGATGGTAAAGAAGATGCTTAGGGAGGGATACTATTGGTTGACAATGGAATATGACTGTTACAAATTTGCGAAAAAGTGCCATAAATGTCAGATTTATGCTGACAAGATTCATGTGCCTCCAATGCTTCTCAATGTTATTACTTCCCCATGGACTTTTTTTATATGGGGTATTGATATGATTGGAATGATTGAACATAAGGTGTCGAATGAATATCATTTCATCTTAGTGACAATTGACTACTCCACCAAGTGGATGGAAGCAACATCCTATGCTAATGTCACCAAACAGGTAGTAGTACGCTTCATCAAGAAAAATCTATATGTCGGTATGGTGTACCAAGCAGGATTATCAATGATAACGGCTCAAATTTGGATAATAAGATAATGACAGAACTTCGTGAAGAATTCAAGATTGTCCATCACAATTTGTCTCCTTACAAGCCTAAGATGAATGGGGATGTTGAAGCTGCTAATAAAAATATTAAGAAGATCATCTAGAAGATGGTTGTTACCTATAAGGATTGGCATGAGATGCTCCCTTTTGCTTTGCATAGGTATCATACATTCGTCCGTACTTGAATAGGGGAAACCACGTCCTCTCTTGTGTGTGGTATGGAAGTAGTGCTCCCCATTGAGATTGAGATTCCTGCTTTGTGTGTAATAATGGAAACCAAGTTGTCAGAGGCTGAATGTGTCCATAACAAGTTTGACTAGATGAATTTAATTGAAGAAAAGAGAATGACAGCCTTGTGTCATGGTCAGTTATATCAAGAAAGAATGAAGAAAGATTTTGATAAGAAGGTCAAGCCTCGTGAATTTAGAGAAGGAGACCTCGTGCTCAGAAGAATCATGTCTTTTAATGCTAATTCTAAGGGCAAGTGGACTCCTAATTATGAAGGCCCATATGTTGTCAAGAAAGCCTTCTCTAGCGGTGCAATGATTCTTGAAACTATGGACAGTGAGGAGTTCCCGCGTCCCATGAATATTGATGCAGTCAAGAAATACTTTGCCTAAAATAAATAAAAGAACAACTCACTAAGTTGAAAACTCGAAAGGGCGGCTTAGGAAAAAAAAGAGCGTCTCGGTAGGCTGAAAACCCGAAAGGGAGGTCTAGGCAAAAGTTAGAGACATAAACAAAATAAATTTTCCCGGTAGGTTGAAAACCCGCAAGGGAAACCTAGGCAAAAGTTAGGGATTTCCCGAAAAGTAAATGCGTCAGACAAGACTTGATCATTGAAGCAACAGTCTTCTCAGATTCTCATCACACTTCAGCTGAAGCCTCTGCTCAAGAGTTCAAAGTTGTTAGGGAGAATAGTGGTCATTGTGTTTCAATGTATCTTTTCCATGTATTTACCATTTTCCAAAACTTTGTAATCATCCATGGAGTCACTCCATTTGCAGACTACCATTCTATTAATAAAGTTTTAGCCTTTATCCAATTCTTTGTAGTTCTTATTTTATTCTGTTTACAAAAAATTTATTTATTATTGATAGTAATTTTCAAAACAAAAAGACTTAATAATAAAAACATATTTTTGAAAAGAATGTGCAAATTACTTTTTACTTCAATTTTGTGATTCAAGTGGGACAAAAGTAGTGGTTCCGAGGATGGACAAACTTCGAATGAAAAGATTCCCCAAGAAGTATCCCGGATTACAATTGCTAATATGTGCATAGTTTATCTGTGATTGTTTTCTTAGATAGTTGGATTTCATACCAATTGATATGTGGTGCAGTGTTGGGTTTGTGATCCCATTTTCCCCAGCTAAGTCTTGATTCATATTTTCTCCATATTGTTATATGGTTTTAGATTTGGGTGGTTTGATACCTCTATCCCATATTCCCTAGTCAGGTCTTGATGCAGATTTCTCTAGTTGAGTGTGGTTCTTTCCCTAGCTAGGTTGTGATCAAGCGAAGATTGTAAATTTATGAAGCCTTTGCTCATTTTATGGAGTCATTTTTTTGTATGTTGAGAATTGATGTAGAATCTCTCGCAGAGCATTGCTCTCTCCAGTTATGACATTGTTGTTGTTAAGTGCTCCCCAAGTAGCCAGATACTGGCAGTATCTTTTCTGAGAAGTGTTGAGACAACCGTCAACTTTTTGGGTTTTCTCTCGCCAAGTGTTTAGTTTGATTTAAAATCCCCATAATTTTGACTTCTTATTATGATGTTAGCTTCTTAATTCCCTAGATGAATCAAAGATGATGCTTCCCTCTAAAGTTATTGTTCTCGTGAAGTTTCATAAACTTTCCCTAGAGAAGTTTGCACAACCACTACTCTTGATATTGAAGAATGTATTTGAGCTCCCCTCGACGTGTGTGGTTTCATCTCCCCTAGTGAAGTCAATATAGAATCCCCAATTGAAGTCTAGACGATGTGGAATTGTGTTCCCTAACAAAGTCTGTATGATATTCCCCGATGAAGCCTGGAGGAGTTTATTATATTCTTGCAACTGTATTAGTTTATTGCTATTAGATTTTGCTTTGATTATTTTTCAAACCATGTTTCTTCTCGGTGAAGTTAAGCCTTGAAGTAAGACTTTGTTTCCTCAATTTGTGCTTACTCTCTTATGGAATCTTCATCCAGGATGTGATTTAGCTGAGTGCTATCTTTACCCAAGTTGGTTTTGTTTGGTTATCTCCAACGCAACATGTTTATTTTGTTAGCATATACTTGATAACATTCATACACTCATACATACATCATACATAGCTGAATTAAAACTCATGGTTCATTTGCACTCATTGATGTTTATGTTGGCATATTATCCTCTTTGTAGAGTTATGTTATCCTCTCTCCAGTAGAGTGTCAACCTTAAGCAAAAAGTGTGTATCTTTTCATTTCCCCACTAAGTTGTCCATCGTGGAAGAATTTTGTTTAGCCTTCCTACCCAGCGTATTATATGGATGGAATTTGATCTCCATTTAAGTTTATTCCTCGTTGGATGGCGTCTTGGTTGATTGTTTCACTCTGGTTTGTTCCTGGTTTGAATTTTTGGTCCCCGACAACAATATTATTTTGATCCCTATAGGCTTTAAGCCCTGGATTGAGAATGTGAATTTATTTTTCACGTGAAGACTTTATCCCCTTAGCAGGAATGTGTTGGTATTTCCCCATGAAACCAAGATTCATTTCCCAGCAGTGTTATCGAAATCCTTTTCTTAACAACAAGTGGCAGTCTCTTTATTTGAGCAACTTGTGCTTCCCCAGTAAGTCTGTTAATGCCAGAGAAGATGTTTTTACTCTGATGAATGGTAGTCTCTACATTATGGGAAATAGTTTGTTGTTAAGGTTTGATCTATACTTCAATGGATGGTAGTCTCTTCATTATGGGAGATGGTTTGTTGTTGAGATTTGATTTATACTCCAATTGATGGTGGTCTCTTTGTTATGGGAGATAGTTCATTGTTGAGGTTTTACTTTGATGAAGGGTAGTCTCTTCATTATGGGAGACAGTTCGTTGTTGATGTTGGCTTTACTCTGATGATAAAAACATTTGGTTGAAATATTCTTACAACAATTATTACCCTTTTCAAGTGATATCTTGATCAAAGAAGAAATTGTTACCGTTCTCGGCGAACTCTAGAAGTTGGTAAAAAAATTTTCCCTTTCCAAGCATAATGCTTCGGTTATAGAAGAAGTTGAGACCCGTTCTTGGTGGAATACAAAAATATTGGGGAAATTGTTATTGTTCTATGTTTTTTCTAACTTCACCCCTGAGTTGGTAGTTCACCGTCATTCATTAGTTGACATTTATCTCTTTCTCCTCATTGAACTTTGCCCCAATAGAGTTGAACTGTTCTCAACCATAAGTGCTGATGTCAAACCTTTGTTCCAAGCCATAAGTGTTGATGGCAACCCCTTGTTTCCATCCATAAGTGTTGATATCAACCTTTGTTCCCAGCCATTAGTATTAATGTCAACCATTTGTTCCCATCCATAAGTGCTGATGTCAACCTTTGTTCCCAGTCATGAATGTTAATGTCAACCTTTCTTCGCAACCATGAGTGTTGATGTCAAACCTTTGTTCCCATCCATAAGTGTTGATGTCAACCCCTTTTTCTCAGCTATAAGCGTTGATGTCAATTATTTTTTTCCAGTCATAAGTACTAATGTCAATCATTCATTTACTAGTCTTGAGGTTGATGTTTACCATCATCTCTGAGCCGATATTGTCTTACCATTTCTATTTGCATCCTTCAGGTCGGTAGTTTCTGATCCCCTGTGATTCGATGTTACTCTCTTTTTGCTATCTCCTCTATGAGGTGGTAGTTCATAGTTATATATTAGTCGATGTTACCCATTATTTTTTTTCCTTATTTTGTTGAGTTGATGATATTTTGTATCTTCTTTGGGCTTTACCCCAGTAGATTTGAGTCTTCTTTTCCCCAGCGGAGTTGATTTCCCTCCAACGAAGTTAAGTATCATTCCTCAGTCGATTCGGTAACTCTTTTTTTTGTTACCTCCTTGTTATCTTGTTGCTTGCATTTCTAAGAACTTCCGTCGTTGAAATCTTACTATGCATTTGGTTTATTTATTCGTGATTTTTGGTTTTGCCTATTTATGATTAATCCCCAGAGTCCTGTAGTTCCCCAGTGTTGTACCCCAAAATTTTCCCTCCCATAATCTTCAAAGTTTTGCCAAGCATCACCTCAAACGGGTCAAGGCTACTCCAAAGATTGCACAGTCAACCATCCTCCTGAAGCCAGTCAAACTAGGGTTTTGGTTCTCACAAGGAAGCTGAAGTTTTCAAGAGCTCAATCAAGCCTCCCATGCTCATACACATTGTCAAGCACCTACATGTCAAGTTTCAAGGCTCACAAGGTCAAGTTGCACAGTCAAAAACCCTAATTGCTCAACAGTCAACTGTAGGGGCAAAATGGTCATTTGGCAGTCAAAAGTCAAAATTTTTGGTCAACATCTTATTTTGAAGCCACAAACATCATTTGATCAATGCTTGATCATGGTTATCAAAGTATGGCTCAAAAAGTCTCAAGATGTAAAAGTTTCTATTTTTGGACAGTTGAAAAGTCAACTGTAACTTGACCAAGGCATAACTTTTTCATGGTTCATCAGAAAAATCCCATCCAATGCTCATCTTGAAGGGGAAGACATTTCCTACAACTCATCTTCACACTCCAAGTCCAAGAAATGCTCTCACAAAAAGTTATCAATTTCAACATTATAGGTCATTTTCAAAAGTCAACAAAAGGGGACTTTAAGTCAAAGACCATAACTTGAGATTGGTAAATCAAAATGACATGGGACCAAAGACATTGGTTAGAGGACTTCAAGACCTTTCTAAAATGTCCAAGAACATGATCAAAGCTTAAAAATTGAGCAAGATATGCATTGGAGAAGTTGGGAAATTTTTGTGAAATGGCCAAAATCATTTATCCTTGAAACTTCATTTTTGACAAAAGGGCCCCACTTTTTTCACTTGAATCAGCTTGGCCATGCTTCCCACGTGTCCCACATTTTATTTCAAATTTTAAATTTAATTTTTTCATTTTTATTTGATTTTATTGGATTTAATTCATTTTAAATCCTTTAAAATCAAATAAAAATCAAGAAGTTTAATTAAGGGGGATATTTGGTCTTAACTAGCTTTGAATCGTCATTATGCAACATCCCAATTTCGTTTCAAGGCCTAATCAAGCAAGAATTCAAGATTGGTGCAAAAATGGAAAGTTGGTTAAGGGAGTTTATATCAAAATCTCAAGCTTGAATGCATGGTATTATGGGCCTTAATACTGATTGGAATCACTTACATAACCTAGATACAAACCATCACAAGGCATTGGAACGAGAGAGAGAGGCAGCCAAGATAAATTTCTTTTCAAAATTCCAAAGAATTGCACCAAGATCGAATTCAAAGGCTCAACCATCCACAAGACTTCCCACCCATCCTATCGTGATCTACAGGTAAAACAAGGTATAAACACACTCTTTTCACATAACCATGCATACTGAAACTGTAGATACATGAACATCCATTTTGCAGAATTTCCATAGATCGAATTTTCACTTATGGCTTGATTTAATCCCTACTGACCATACCTTTGAGTTCCAGTGAATGTTTAGAGCAGGTCTGGGCTATCGCTTGGGATTTTTCATGGCCAAAACATAAACCTCCATGGCTAGGGTTCAGATTATGTGGAGTTTCGTTTTGATGGGAATAGGCAATATTAAACTATGAAAACATCACCATGAGGATCGCCATGCCCTAATCATTTGATCTGGCTATTTTGTTTGCTTCAATTTCTTTGTTTTCGCAGGTTTTCAGAATCGCCCTCACCGGAGAAGACGACCGGAGCACTGCTCCGGCGTCATTGACTTCGTTTGACTCGGTTTGACGCAGGCGTGGCTCTTTCTTGTGTTTTGATTGGCCATTCAAGTTGTTGATTCAGTTACTTCATGCTGACTGGGCTAGTGGATTCCATGTGCTTCCATTTTCAATCCATACCATGCGCTTGTGAGATCCAGCCGTCAGATTGCTCCCTGATCCAAATCCAACGTCTCACGTGCATCCCTCCATCGTGGGCGTTAGTCAAGGCAGGCATATGGAATTGGAGAAAGTCAAAGGAGGCCCCCAGCGTTTGGGCTCAGCTTTGCCATCCACACCCCCTTTTTGCTACAAAGAACAGGCCCATTTCTTTTTTCCCTTGAATTTTTTTTTCTTTTCTATTTTATTTTAATTTATTTAATTTGCTTTTTATTCACAAAAATTAACTTTCTTTTTTATTTCAAAAAATCATAAAATATTCTTACCCAAATAAATTTCAGACTTTTCCTTTTTTTTTCTAAATTTAATTAATTAATTAGTTTTTTTTTATTATAGGAAACTCTAAATTATTTTTTTGTAATATTAAAATTGATTAGATTTAATTAGGTTCTAAATACTAATTTAATTAGTTTTACTTCTTAAAATAATATAAAAAAACAAAAACATGCCATAATTTATTTTAATTATTTAATTTATTAACTTAATTTAGTTCTTTAATTTAGGCTTAATTTCCTTCTTAATTTTAAAACTCAAAAATACAAAAAAAATAATTGTTCTGTCATTAAATTAATTCAATTTAATATAAAAACCCAAAAAAGATCAGAAATCACAAAAAAAAATGAAAAAAATGTTTTATTTAATTTAATCCATTATTAGTTTTATTTTTGTAAATAAATTTCATAATTAATTTTAGTTTTACTATTAGGTTTTAACTTTAATGTATTTATTTTAATAAATTAAAAATAATTTAGAACTAGAGTTATTTAACTTTTAATTCCAACTTAATTTTCTTTAATTCCATAAATCCAAAAACATCCAAAAAAATAAGTTATTTCTTTTGTTTAATTTAATTAATTTAATAATTTCAATGTAATTTCTTTAAAGGGTCCAATGCCCTCGCATTCGATTATAATTTCCTTTCGCGCGTTTATTTTATTTCTTTCATGAATGTAATGTATTTGCCCCAAAGCCCTGTAATAGTTAATTAGGCATTTACTTTCTGCATTTTATTTCAAATCGGGTCTTGGTTTAATTTGGCGATGTAGACCCGCGCCTTTGTAATAGCGTAGGACCTTTATCTTTTCCGCACTTTAAATTCCCGCACCTTTTAACTGTTAACAATCATATGAAAGAATGAATGCCCAAAAATAAAATCAAAACGTAGATCACCAATGCATGACAAGATAAATAATAACTGAAAATGACACACAATTCACACACCACTCCTAGGGTACGCCTCACTGTTGCCTTGCCCCTCGAAACGTGGTCGTCGAGTACAGGACGTCTTAGTAAGTCCTTATGTCCATGAACATGGCATAAGGGTAGCTTCTAAGGTGTCCTACTGTTGCTCTGGTGATCACATTGTTGCCTTGCCCCTCGAAACGTGGTCGTCGAGTATAGGATGTCTTAGTGAGTCCTTATGTTCCATTGATCTAGTTGCCTCGAAATGGTTGCCTCGAAACAAGTTGCCTCGGAACAGTTGCCTCGAAACGGTTGCCTCGGAATAAAAAGAACAATGGCATAAGGGTAGCTTCTAAGGTATCTTACTATTGCTCGGTGACCACACTGTCCCTACAAACGAATTGACCCGAACACCTCCAACAGTGGTGCTACCTACCTCTCAATGGTGGGATGGCACTACCTCAAGGACATTTACACAGACTAATTCCTTAGGGTAGGTAGATGACTCGTAGATACTTGCTCTTTTCAAAAACAAATCAAAAATTCTTTTCACACCGACACTTTTCAAAAAGCTTTCAAAACAACTTTTCAAACACTCTTGAGGACTGATACAAGATTCGATCTGAAACTTTCAAAGAAACTTTTTCAAACCCACTCACCTTAACAAACAAACATTTTGAAAACACAAATGAGCAAGTATCTAAGAGCCCATGGATAACCATGGATAGAAAGGGTGTTAACACCTTCCCTTTCTATAAATCTACCTCCCGAACCGAGAACTAATCTCAATAAGGAATTTTTCTGTGATTTTGTCCTTTCCATATTGGAGAAAATAAAAGACGGTGGCGACTCTTGCTTACCGCGACATTTCGCGAAACCAGCTAAAAACAGTCAGTTCTCATTTCCACCGATCACAGAACTGGCGACTCTGCTGGGGACTTAATCTTATAAAAGTGAGGTGTACCTTAGGACTAAAATCATTGTGTTTTCAATTGCTTTGACTTGTTTGCTTTATTATCGTGGGACTGTCTCGGGAGTTCTATAGATCCTAACCCGGATCTGGGGATACCTTCTTAGAAAGTAGCAACAAGGCTGTGAGGGAACTGTGTGGGGTATACCGACATGGTTGAAGCAGTCTTCTACATTGATGTGGCACTTTGGTGTGTACCAGTAACCCTTAAGTTCAGTCAAGGAGAGTACGGGGCCTCCGCGTGGTGTCGTGAAGCATCAACAGACCTTAGGAACCTCAATTGAACCATCTTGGCCTCTTTAGGGTAGTGAGATAACTACTTTGGTGTAGTCCGAAGTCGGTTGATACTTGATACTACACTCAGTTGAGGGTTATTTTCTTGGGATATTTTGATCGCCAGTCAGTGGCTAAATCGAAACGATGAACAATGAAAGCAATCCAATGATATTGAGATCCTTAGAACCCGGTTACTTTGATAGGACAGGTTTGAGCCCACCAACTTCAAGAGGGTAGTACCCCTAACCTCGTGCTGGCCTAAACTCTAAGGGCTGTGGTGTGACTTGTGTGCCTTATCATGTTTGCTTTTTGTGAATACTTGTGGTATGCCCTTATCATAGCATCATAACATCATACAGCATCATATGCATCCACTAACCATTTCAGGGGTTCGAATCTTCATCTTTGTTCTTGTTTGTTAGTACATGGAAACTGTCCGCAGAAAGACAATTCAGATCAACCTTGTAAGGGTCCCTCCTCAGCTTAAGGAGCTTACATCCGGGATTCCCGAGAACTCGTCATTCAGTGAAAGGCATGGTAGACTCATCAGCCTGGTCAATGCCAATATTGAAGAAGAGATGGTAAAGGTCCTCTTCCAGTTCTTTGACCCTTTGCATCACTGTTTTACTTTCCCGGATTATCAGTTGGTGCCTACTTTAGAAGAGTTTTCCCAGCTTCTGAAGATTCCCATTCTCAATCAACTACCCTACAACGGTACGGAAAGGGAACCAAAACTTGAAGAAGTAGCTAAAGCATTATGCCTACAACCATCTGACATCAAGGGGCATTGGGAAGCCAGAAATGGTATCAAAGGGTTCTTGGCAAAGTTTCTGTTTGAGAAGGCCCAAGAGTGTTGGAATTCCCTTGACCTACAAGCCTTTGAAGAAGTTGTAGCCCTGCTTGTCTATGGGTTGGTGTTGTTCCCTAAGCCAGATCAGCTTATAGATATCAGTGTTGTCAAGGTCTTCATGTCTAGGAATCCTATACCTACGTTGCTGGGGGACATCCTTCACTCATGTTACACTCGAACCATGAGAAAAAGGGGTGTTCTTATGTGCTGCACTCATCTCCTGGGAAGGTGGTTTATTTCGCACCTTCCACAATCGGTTTTGAAGAACGAGCGGGGTTTGAGATGGTCACAACGATTGATGACTCTTACACATGCAGATATACATTGGTGCTCTCGGTCCAGAGAGGATGTCACTATCATTGATCGTTGCGGGGAGTACCCTAATGTTCCTTTACTTGGAATCAGAGGAGGTATTACTTACAACCCGTGCCTGGCTTGGAGACAGTTTGGTTATGCTCGGAGGGACGGCCCACATGACATGTTAATTCTTGACATAGTTTTTGACTTCGACAACGATGCACAAGGACTTCGCCAGAAATTTATCAGAGCTTGGAGGATGCCCAGCAAGATAGACAGCAAGACCCTGGGGCACAGGAACTCCATCCCTTTAGAGCCTTATCTCAAGTGGGTACGAGCCCGCTCCCAGAAGCTGGTGATGCCATATCCTCATGTTCTCCCCGTGATCAAAGAGCCAGACTTGGAAGCAGAGGTGTCCTACACCATTCAACATCCTGACATGCCCACGTCCTGGGAAGAGATGCAGAAGAGCTGGATCCAGCTTAAGGAAGAACGGAATTCTCTGGAGACCAGTCTACATGCTAGTGAAAAGAAGGTCTTGGAGCTCACCCGCCTACTGCATGAGGAAAAAACTCTCAACACCTACATAGCTCCAAAAAGGATGCGTAGTGTCTTTTGGGATTGATTTGCTTTGTAATATGTGCCCATGAGGCTTTGATGTACTGAACAATTATTTCCTTAATGATAATGTGTGTTCCTTTTTGTCTACAACAAATTTGAATTTTCGAACCCTTGAATGCATTGCATAAACACATATCATTCATCATGTGCATCACAGGTACTCTTCTTTTCAGGTTGCTTACTGTTCTTCGCTGTTTATTTCAGCATCATGAACCCTGAATCATCTACCGAGCTGACTATCAAGGCCCTTCAGGCGCAGAACGCACAATTTCAGGAGCTGATCATGGGTTTGGCTCAAGGTCAACAAGAGCTGAAGGCTATGCTCCTGAAGAAGAGTAAGAAGAAGAAGAGGACTGTGCTATTTAACACTGGGCGCAGGCTCGGGAATACTTTGCAAAATGAAGCTGAGAGGACTACTCCATCTGTGGGGGAAGGTAGTCACCAAGAAAGGGAGGTCCCTACTCCTGTGGTCTCTGATACTGAAACAAACTTCAACGACGAATAGTATCCTCCTGCTGAGGACCGGTACAAGCAGCTGGAGGACAGGTTAAATGCTATGGAAATTCAGCGTGTGCCTGGACTGGATTTCGGAGACTTGGGGTTATCTACTGGGGTGGTGATTCCACACAAGTTCAAGACACCTGCCTTTGTGAAGTATGAAGGGGCTTCCTGTCCCAAGATGCACCTCCGTTCTTATGTAAGGAAGATCCAGCCTTACACAGCAGACATGAACTTATGGATCCACTTCTTCCAGGAGAGTCTTTCAGGGACTCACCTCGAATGGTTCTATCAGCTGGATGGAACCAACATTCGTAACTGGGAGGATCTGGCCACTGCTTTTTACAAGAAGTATCAATATAATTCCGACCTCGCTCCTACGCGTACCCAACTCCAGGGTATGTCACTAGGGTCGGGTGAAGGTTTTAAGGAGTACGCACAGAAATGGAGAGATCTGGCTGGCAGGGTGCAGCCACCATTGACGGACCGGGAGCTTGTGGATATGTTCTTGGGGACCCTATCTGGTCCATTTTTCAATCATCTCATTGGTAATTCCTCTGCTGGGTTTACTGATCTGATCCTGACTGGTGAGAGGATCGAGGCTGGTATAAAATCAGGGAAGATACAGAAGGTTGCCTCCTCAAATGCTGAAAAGAAGCCCTTCAAGAAAGAGGCTAGCGCTGTGTATGGCCCAAGAAGGCAAAACAAACCTGAACACCGCCAAGCTGTCAACGCGGTGGTTATTTCTAAGCCTGCTACTGCTCCATAACAGTACAACCAACCCAGAGCTGAGAGGCCCAAACGGCAGTATACTCGACTCAGCATGACTCTCTCTCAGATCCTGCCGCAACTGTTATCAGCCAGCTTGGTGACTGTTAGAGAGGCCCCGAAGGTTGTGAATACTACATCCCCCAGGTTCAACCCCAACGCCCGTTGCGCTTATCACTCTGATAGCCCGGGGCATAACACAGATGACTGTTGGGCCCTAAAGAATAAGGTTCAGGACCTTATTGATGCAAAGGAGGTACAGTATAAGGCACCTGAGAAGCCTAATGTGGTGACTGCTCCCATGCCTAACCATGGAGTAAATGCTATTGGGGATGAAGATGAAGTGGAAGAATCTGAGTTTGACAGCTGGATTTCCCCGGCAACTAACGGTGGGCCTAGCAATTGGACTACCAAAGACTACATGCCTGTTACTCTTGTCACGAAGTAATGAACTTCTTTGTTTTGAAATTGTAATAAACAATAATTTGAAACTGTATGGCCCAGTGTCTTACCCGGGGCACCGTGGTCTTATTTATGAGGGCTTTTGTTTGTCACTGTCATATATCATAAATAAAAGCATTGGACGTTTTTCACATTTCAAATCTTGCGCTCCTTTTCTTTCCTTTCTTTATATATTGCAAAACAACTGTATTTACACACACTCACTCATACAGGTTTCAATCCACTATGAATCTCACTGGTAACGACTCTGCTACTGCCAGTTATGACTTTGAAAATCTGATCAACTTAGCCGAAGACGAAGGTGAAGATGATTGCGAAGTGCCTGGCGAGCTTGCAAGACTGTTACTCCAGGAAGAGAGGGCAATTCAACCACATGAAGAGCCAGTGGAGACAATAAATCTGGGTACTGAGACCGACCGTAAGGAAGTCAAGATTGGTGCCAACCTAGAGCTCAGCGTGAAGCAACGGTTGACTCAGATGTTACAGGATTATGTGGAGATCTTTTCCTGGTCCTACGAAGACATGCCTGGGTTGGATACCGACATTGTAGTTCATCATTTGCCTACCAAAGAAGACTGCCCTCCGGTTAAGCAAAAGGTCCGCCGTATGCGTCTAGAGATGTCTGAGAAGATCAAAGTCGAGGTTATGAAACAGTTTGACGCCAGGTTTCTTGCAGTGACTTCTTACCCTCAGTGGGTTGCTAATGTGGTGCCGGTACCAAAGAAAGACGGTAAGGTCAGAATGTGTGTCGATTACAGGGATCTGAACAGGGCCAGCCCCAAGGATGACTTCCCTCTACCTCACATTGATGTCCTTGTTGACAATACAGCTCAGCATAAGGTGTTCTCCTTCATGGATGGCTTCTCAGGTTACAATCAAATCAAGATGGCTCCTGAAGACATGGAAAAGACTACCTTTGTTACTCAGTGGGGCACCTTCTGCTACAAGGTCATGCCTTTTGGACTGAAAAATGTTGGGGCAACCTACCAACGTGCCATGGTTGCTTTATTTCATGACATGATCCATCATGAGATAGAAGTATATGTTGACGACATGATTGCAAGGTCCCAAACTGAGGAGGAACACCTTAACCATCTGCAGAAGCTATTCAACCGTCTGAAATTGTACGAGCTGAGGTTGAACCCGAACAAGTGCACCTTCGGGGTTAGATCTGGAAAGCTGCTAGGCTTCGTTGTAAGTGATAAGGGTATTTAAGTGGACCCTGCCAAGGTTAAAGCCATTCAAGAGATGCCAGTTCCTAAGACAGAGAAAGAGGTCAGAGGCTTTTTAGGACGCCTGAATTACATTGCTCGATTCATCTCGCACCTAACTGCTACTTGTGAACCAATCTTCAAGCTGTTGAAGAAAGATCAGGTAGTACGTTGGAATGATGAATGTCAGGCTGCTTTTGACAGAATCAAAGAGTATCTCCAAGAACCACCCATTCTTATGCCACCGGTTGAAGGGAGACCTCTGATACTATACCTGACAGTACTTGACAACTCAATGGGGTGTGTGCTGGGGCAGCATGACGAGTCTGGCCGAAAAGAGCATGCCATTTATTACCTTAGCAAAAAGTTTACCGACTGTGAGACCCGATACTCACTGCTCGAGAAAACTTGCTGCGCTTTGGTATGGGCTGCTCGCCGGCTGAGACAGTATATGCTGACTCACACTACCTTGTTGATCTCAAAGATGGATCCTATAAAGTACATATTTGAAAAGCCTGCTCTGTCTGGGAGAATAGCAAGGTGGCAAATGATCTTGACGGAATACGACATCCAGTACACGACCCAGAAAGCCATCAAAGGAAGTGTATTGGCAGACCACTTGGCACATCAAGCAGTAGACGACTATTAATCAATGAACTTTGAATTTCCTGACGAGAGTATCATGATAGTGACTGATTGTGAAGTACCTGGACCGGATGAAGGACCTGAGGAAGGATCCCGATGGTCTATGCACTTTGACGGAGCCTCCAACGCTTTGGGCAACGGTATCGGCGCTGTGATAATATCCCCTCAAGGCACTCATACTCCACTTACTGCCCGGCTATGTTTCAATTGCACCAACAACATGGCGGAGTATGAGGCATGCATCATGGGTCTCCGAGCTGCGATTGACTTAAGGATCAAGTTTCTGAGTGTCTTCGGAGATTCCGCTCTCGTGATCAACCAGATCAAAGGCGAGTGGGATACGAAACATCCGAATCTTATTCCTTATAGAGAATGTGTGTTGACATTGATCCCCCATTTCACAGAGATAACTTTTAAACACTTCCCAAGGGAGGAGAATCAGTTGGCGGACACGTTAGCTATGATGTCTTCCATGTTCAAAGTCAAGTGGGATAATGAGGCCCCCCGGGTCATCATCTGGAAACTGGACGAACCAGCATACTGTTGTGATCTTGAGACTGAATTAGTGACTGAGAAGCCTTGGTACCATGAGGTGAAGAGATACTTGGAAGCTCAGGAATACCCTGAAGGTGCATCTATCAACGATAAGAAGTTTCTAAGAAGGTTCGCAGCGAAGTTCTTCCTTAGCAACGGCATTCTGTACAAGCGAAACCATGATTCGACCTTACTATGTTGTGTGGATAAGACTGAAGCAGAAAGGATCATGGAAGAGCTACATGAAGGGACCTTCGGAACACATTCCATTGGACACACTATGGCAAAGAAGATCCTCCGGGCAGGGTATTTCTGGTCCACAATGGAAGCCGACTGTTACCAACATTCTCGGACGTGTCACAAGTGCCAGATTTATGCTGATAAGGTGCATGTTCCTCCAGTTCCTCTGAATGTCCTGACTGCACCTTGGCCTTTTGCAATGTGGGGCATTGATATGATCGGTGAGATCAGACCTACGGCATCTAACGGGCATCGCTTCATCCTTGTAGCGATTGATTACTTTACAAAGTGGGTTGAAGCAGCTTCCTACGCTACGGTAACCAAGAACGTTGTGGCACGGTTCATTCGGCATAACCCGATCTGTCGATACGGCGTCCCTGAAAGAATCATTACAGACAACGGTACCGATCTCAATAACAAGATGATCACTGAGCTCTGCGAGCAGTTCAAAATACAGCACCACAACTCTTCTCCTTATCGACCGAAGATGAATGGGGCTGTAGAAGCAGCGAATAAGAATATCAAGAAGATTGTGCAGAAGATGACAGTGACTTATAAAGATTGGCACGAGATGTTACCGTTCTCTCTTCATGGGTACCGTACCTCAGCAAGGACGTCAACCGGGGCATCTCCTTTCTCCCTGGTCTACGGTATGGAGGCAGTCTTACCGATCGAAGTGCAGATACCCTCTCTCCGGATAATGAAGGATGCAGATCTGAGTGAAGATGATTGGATCCAGACACGACTTGATCAGCTAAATCTGATTGACGAAAAGAGACTTGCTGCTATTTGTCATGGTCAAACGTATCAAAAACAGATGATCAGGGCATTTAACAAAAAGGTCAGACCACAAGAATATCAAGTTGGGGATCTGGTAATCAAGCGCATCATTCTCCCTCAGAGTGATCCAAGGGGCAAATGGACCCCTATGTATGAAGGGCCATTTGTGGTTAAACATGTGTTCTCAGGAGGAGCCATGATTCTAACCAATATGGATGGTGACGACCTTCCTCACCCCGCCAATGCAGACATAGTAAAAAGATACTACGCATAATAAAGACCCGCTAGGTTGACATACCTAGGCAAAAATTAGGGCTTCCTGGCGAACCAAAAGGGTTCGGGCAAAATGAAGGGATGAAAAGAAAAAAATCTGTACACCCGGCAAGTCGAAAACCTGAAAAGGCGACTTGGGCAAAAATGGGTATCCCGGTGGACTGAAAACCCGAAAGGGCGGTCCAGGCAAAAGTTAGGGATAAAGCGCAATACTATGTCTCATTGGATCACTTTGTATCCGGAATCCGGTATCAACATCAAGTTCAGACGGCATTGATCAATTAGCTTCATCTTCGGTTAGGTCATCAAGTGATGAGATGCTCAAAGATATAAAGGCGATAGCAGAGTTGGAACCCAGTGGGATTATTCTTTTCACACAACTGTTTTATTTTCCTTTGTACAAATTTGTATAAACTCTTATTCGGCGGAGTTCTCTTACTAGGACGTCAGCCTCTTGTACATAAACGCCTATTTACAGGCAATTCAAAAATCAATACAAATACACTTTTCAGTTAAAATTGCTAATTATTTGCCTTTTCTGTTTTGTTTTGTGAAGGACGTCCAAGGTTCAATATGTGATATATGCATTTGACAATAACTGCTAACTCATAAATATTTGCATACGAAACAAAGGATTAATTACAGGTAACATTAGAAACAGGGGCAATGATGAGTGGTCTAAGCGATCTAATTGTTCTTTCCACCAAGGTATCAAGGTAGGTTCAGCCAAAAAACATAACCAATATACCTTAATTCCCCAGAGAGTGAGCCAGCAAGTCAGCGCACTCTCCCCAAGCAAAACTATACAATCAGTCTTAAGGAAGTTGGGTATCCCCAGCAAATCTCAATATTCCCCAATAATATACGAGCATTCCTAACAAGCATCCCCGGCAGTCTTGACCTAAAGATTGTTCCCCGACGGCATGTCAGACATTCAGTGGAGTTACTTCCAGTACATCTCAAAATTTCCCCAGGAGAATCCAATCCAGTTTCCCCAGGGAAGTTGGAATCCATCTCCCCAAGCAGGAAGCTTATCCCCAGTAGATTCTGGAAGCTTATCCCCTACAGAGCACGAACGCGTCTCCCGGCTTTATTCAAAGGTTATGCTCCACCAGAGCTTATAACTGGGTTATCCTCAGCCAAATGCCACAGAAAGATCGTCCTCGGCAAAGTCTTCTTATCCCCAGCGGAGTCTATTAAAACTTCCAATATAACGACGGTATCCCCAGCGAAGTTACTACCATCATCTCAACAAGAGTACCTCTCTTCCCATAGAGTATTGTTCCCCAGCCAGATCGCTAGAATAATTTCTCCCCGCAGAGTAATCTCTCCAACAAGTTTATTCCCCCAACGGAGTCATCTTCTCCTACCGGTTTATTCTTGCAACCATCACTCCCCAGTGGAAACACTATTCTCTAACATCAGCCCAGGATGTGACTTCCCGGCACCCGTCAAGGATTTGTTTCCTAAGACGAAAACATACATTCATAAACAACACATCTTCATACATTATAGCATGCATATACGCATCATGAACATACAATCTCATTCATTCTGAGAGCATCTCGCATGTCATGCATCATGACATCACATACAACTAACGTTTTGTCTTTTCAGGACAAAAGTTAATACAAAGATAATTGCTGTCAACTGTCGTGATTCCAGATCCAATTCCTGTATCTTGCCAGGGAGTATCTGTTGACGACTACAGTACCAGACTCGATTCCTGTATCTTGACAGGGCACGTCTGAAGAGTTCGAAGATCCGATTCCTGTATCTTGCCAGGGAGTATCTGTTGACGACTACGGTACCAGACTCGATTCCTGTATCTTGACAGGGCACGTCTGAAGAGTTCGAAGATCCGATTCCTGTATCTTGCCAGGGAGTATCTGTTGACGACTACAGTACCAGACTCGATTCCTGTATCTTGACAGGGCACGTCTGAAAAGTTCGAAGATCCGATTCATGTATCTTGCTAGGGAGTATCCGTTGACGACTACAGTACCAGACTCGATTCCTGTATCTTGACAGGGCACGCTTGAAGAGTTCGAAGATCCGATTCCTGTATCTTGCCAGGGAGTATCCGTTGACGACTACAGTGCCAGACTCGATTCCTGTATCTTGACAGGGCACGTCTGAAGAGTTCGAAGATCTGATTCCTGTATCTTGCCAGGGAGTATCTGTTGACGACTACAGTACCAGACTCGATTCCTGTATCTTGACAGGGCACGTCTGAAGATTTCGAAGATCCGATTCCTGTATCTTGCCAGGGAGTATCTGTTGACGATTACAGTACCAGACTCGATTCCTGTATCTTGACAGGGCACGTCTGAAGATTTCGAAGATCCGATTCCTGTATCCAGCCAGGGCACGTCTACATAAAGAGTTTGAAAGTCAACTCCTGTAATAGACCAGGTAATTTTCTTTCTTTCTCAGGTACGCAAGTTCTCGCTAAGGAATCTCTTACGCGATCGACACCTCCAGATGGCATCTATAAGCCCATCCTCCTATCCACCACCTCTCCAAATGGCATCTGTAAGCCCATTCCCACTATCACACTGCTGATACTCTACTATGTGAGTGCAAATTTCTGGGCACTCTAGTGTTCAATCATCTTCCACCCTCGGATCACGAAAGGCACACACGCCAATCTACATCCTCGGGTCTAAGAAGATTGAACAGGGGAAACTGTTATACCCCAAAATTTTCCCTCCCATAATCTTCAAAGTTTTGCCAAACATCACCTCAAACGGGTCAAGGCTACTCCAAAGATTGCACAGTCAACCATCCTCCTGAAGCCAGTCAAACTAGGGTTTTGGTTCTCACAAGGAAGCTGAAGTTTTCAAGAGCTCAATCAAGCCTCCCATGCTCATACACATTGTCAAGCACCTACATGTCAAGTTTCAAGGCTCACAAGGTCAAGTTGCACAGTCAAAAACCCTAATTACTCAACAGTCAACTATAGGGGCAAAATGGTCATTTGGCAGTCAAAAGTCAAAATTTTTGGTCAACATCTTATTTTGAAGCCACAAACATTATTTGATCAATGCTTGATCATGGTTCTCAAAGTATGGCTCAAAAAGTCTCAAGATGCAAAAGTTTCTATTTTTGGACAGCTGAAAAGTCAACTGTAACTTGACCAAGGCATAACTTTTTCATGGTTCATCAGAAAAATCCCATCCAATGCTCATCTTGAAGGGGAAGACATTTCCTACAACTCATCTTCACACTCCAAATCCAAGAAATTCTCTCACAAAAAGTTATCAATTTCAACATTATAGGTCATTTTCAAAAGTCAACAAAAGGGGACTTTAAGTCAAAGACCATAACTTGAGATTGGTAAATCAAAATGACATGGGACCAAAGACATTGGTTAGAGGACTTCAAGACCTTTCTAAAATGTCCAAGAACATGATCAAAGCTTAAAAATTGAGCAAGATATGCATTGGAGAAGTTGGGAAATTTTTGTGAAATGGCCAAAATCATTTATCCTTGAAACTTCATTTTTGACAAAAGGGGCCCACTTTTTTCACTTGAATCAGCTTGGCCATGCTTCCCACGTGTCCCACATTTTATTTCAAATTTCAAATTTAATTTTTTCATTTTTATTTGATTTTATTGGATTTAATTCATTTTAAATCCTTTAAAATCAAATAAAAATCAAGAAGTTTAATTAAGGGGGATATTTGGTCTTAACTAGCTTTGAATCATCATTATGCAACATCCCAATTTCGTTTCAAGGCCTAATCAAGCAAGAATTCAAGATTGGTGCAAAAATGGAAAGTTGGTTAAGGGAGTTTATATCAAAATCTCAAGCTTGAATGCATGGTATTATGGGCCTTAATACTGATTGGAATCACTTACATAACCTAGATACAAACCATCACAAGGCATTGGAACGAGAGAGAGAGGCAGCCAAGATAAATTTCTTTTCAAAATTCCAAAGAATTGCACCAAGATCGAATTTAAAGGCTCAACCATCCACAAGACTTCCCACCCATCCTATCGTGATCTACAGGTAAAACAAGGTATAAACACACTCTTTTCACATAACCATGCATACTGAAACTGTAGATACATGAACATCCATTTTGTAGAATTTCCATAGATCAAATTTTCACTTATGGCTTGATTTAATCCCTACTGACCATACCTTTGAGTTCTAGTGAATGTTTAGAGCAGGTCTGGGCTATCGCTTGGGATTTTTCATGGCCAAAACGTAAACCTCCATGGCTAGGGTTCAGATTATGTGGAGTTTCGTTTTGATGGGAATAGGCAATATTAAACTATGAAAACATCACCATGAGGATCGCCATGCCCTAATCATTTGATCTGGCTATTTTGTTTGCTTCAATTTCTTTGTTTTCGTAGGTTTTCAAAATCGCCCTCGCCAGAGAAGACGACCGGAGCACTGCTCCGGCGTCATTGACTTCGTTTGACTCGGTTTTACGCAGGCGTGGCTCTTTCTTGTGTTTTGATTGGCCATTCAAGTTGTTGATTCAGTTACTTCATGCTGACTGGGCTAGTGGATTCCATGTGCTTCCATTTTCAATCCATACCATGCGCTTGTGAGATCCAGCCGTCAGATTGCTCCCTGATCCAAATCCAACGTCTCACGTGTATCCCTCCATCGTGGGCGTTAGTCAAGGCAGGCATATGGAATTGGAGAAAGTCAAAGGAGGCCCCCAGCGTTTGGGCTCAGCTTTGCCATCCACACCCCCTTTTTGCTACAAAGAACAGGCCCATTTCTTTTTTCCCTTGAATTTTTTTTTCTTTTCTATTTTATTTTAATTTATTTAATTTTCTTTTTATTCACAAAAATTAATTTTCTTTTTTATTTCAAAATATCATAAAATATTCTTACCCAAATAAATTTCAGACTTTTCCTTTTTTTTTCTAAATTTAATTAATTAATTAGTTTTTTTTATTGTAGGAAACTCTAAATTATTTTTTTGTAATATTAAAATTGATTAGATTTAATTAGGTTCTAAATACTAATTTAATTAGTTTTACTTCTTAAAATAATATAAAAAAACAAAAACATGCCATAATTTATTTTAATTATTTAATTTATTAACTTAATTTAGTTCTTTAATTTAGGCTTAATTTCCTTCTTAATTTTAAAACTCAAAAATACAAAAAAATAATTGTTCTGTCATTAAATTAATTCAATTTAATATAAAAACCCAAAAAATATCAGAAATCACAAAAAAAATGAAAAAAATGTTTTATTTAATTTAATCCATTATTAGTTTTATTTTTGTAAATAAATTTCATAATTAATTTTAGTTTTAATATTAGGTTTTAACTTTAATGCATTTATTTTAATAAATTAAAAATAATTTAGAACTAGAGTTATTTAACTTTTAATTCCAACTTAATTTTCTTTAATTCCATAAATCCAAAAACATCCAAAAAAATAAGTTATTTCTTTTGTTTAATTTAATTAATTTAATAATTTCAATGTAATTTCTTTAAAGGGTCCAACGCACTCGCATTCGATTATAATTTCCTTTCGCGCGTTTATTTTATTTCTTTCATGAATGTAATGTATTTGCCCCAAAGCCCTGTAATAGTTAATTAGGCATTTACTTTCTGCATTTTATTTCAAATCGGGTCTTGGTTTAATTTGGCGATGTAGACTCGCGCCTTTGTAATAGCGTAGGACCTTTATCTTTTCCGCACTTTAAATTCTCGCACCTTTTAACTGTTAACAATCACATGAAAGAATGAATGCCCAAAAATAAAATCAAAACGTAGATCACCAATGCATGACAAGACAAATAATAACTGAAAATGACACACAATTCACACACCACTCCTAGGGTACGCCTCACTGTTGCCTTGCCCCTCAAAACGTGGTCGTCGAGTACAGGACGTCTTAGTAAGTCCTTATGTTCATGAACATGGCATAAGGGTAGCTTCTAAGGTGTCCTACTGTTGCTCTGGTGATCACACTGTTGCCTTGCCCCTCGAAACGTGGTCATCGAGTATAGGATGTCTTAGTGAGTCCTTATGTTCCATTGATCTAGTTGCCTCGAAACGGTTGCCTCGGAACAAGTTGCCTCGGAACAGTTGCCTCGAAACGGTTGCCTCAGAATAAAAAGATCAATGGCATAAGGGTAGCTTCTAAGGTATCTTACTATTGCTCGGTGACCACACTGTCCCTACAAATGAATTGACCCGAACACCTCCAACGGTGGTGCTACCTACCTCTCAATGGTGGGATGGCACTACCTCAAGGACATTTACACAGACTAATTCCTTAGGGTAGGTAGATGACTCATAGATACTTGCTCTTTTAAAAAACAAATCAAAAATTCTTTTCACACCGACACTTTTCAAAAATCTTTCAAAACAACTTTTCAAACACTCTTGAGGACTGATACAAGAGTCGATCTGAAACTTTCAAAGAAACTTTTTCAAACCCACTCACCTTGACAAACAAACATTTTGAAAACACAAATGAGCAAGTATCTAAGAGCCCATGGATAACCATGGATAGAAAGGGTGCTAACACCTTCCCTTTCTATAAATCTACCTCCTGAACCGAGAACTAATCTCAATAAGGAATTTTTCTGTGCTTTTGTCCTTTCCATATTGGAGAAAATAAAAGACGGTGGCGACTCTTGCTTACCGCGACATTTCGCGAAACCAGCTAAAAACAGTCAGTTCCAAGATCCACCGATCACACCCAGTGATTTATTTTCCCAGTCGAACTCTCTTTTTGGATCTCTAGTTTTATTTTCTGCTTCCCCAGTGGTGTTCTGTGTCACCTTTGGAGTTGGTCGTTTGCATTCATAAGCATAAGCATTACATGACATCTTAGGTCCAAAAATAGGGTTTGTTTTGTATTTAAGTATATTCAATCGCGTCGAGACAAAGATTTTAACCTTCGTATCTCCGAATAGAAAACACTTAAATAAGGGCAGCTGTTATACCCCAATTTTCCCCTAAGATCTATCATCATCTCATATTATAAATACATTAAAATCACACATTAGGGTTGGTTCTCCCTTCTACTTTATCATTTCTTTAAGTTTTCTCTTGAGGGATCACCAGGCACTTTGAATTGTGTATCTCGTACATGTGTTTTTTTAGGTGGATTAACTTTTAACTAACATAAAAATATGTATATATGTTCTTTGGATGTTCATATTGTAGGTGATGACACTAGTGCATCCATCTCACCATCTGACCTAGGGTTTTTAGGGATGATCCTCAGTCAAATTATTCTTCAATGGATTGAAAGAGCTTAAGCTTCAAGGCTATGTCTATGATATCAACAAAAAAATGGTTGAAAGAGCTCTCTCACTTTATTTAGGTCAAGTTTTCCTCAAGGTTGGTGGTGGCATTCATTAAGAAGATTCATAGGTTCATGTGTTTATTTCCATGCCTTCTTTAACAAGTTTCATTGAGATTCCATCTCCATTTTTGAGTACTCTCCAAGACAACATCATTTCAAGGGATAATGTTATTCATCATGCTCTATTGTGCATAGAAAGTTCAAAATATTAAAGGTGGATTCAACAAGTTTGACCTAATTGAGCAAGTGTTTGATTCAGTGATCACAAGTGCATAACTTTCTCAATTTTTAATATTTTAAGTTGGTTATTTTTATATGGATTCTTATCATCATATAAAACAATTTCTGTTCACATGACAATATCCAATTGTTAAAGGAAATCCATCAAAAGTTGAAAGGGGTTACAAGTCATTTTGACACTCTCTGAGCTGGGGTTTGATGACTTCCAAGGACTACATCTTGCTAAGTTTTTGAGATTTTTTATTGATTACAAATCCATTATTCTATTTAAAGGTTCCTTAACAAGTTTTTTTCAAGCATCTAAGGCTAATTTTAAATGGAAGATCACTAATGATTGGGAAAGATTATAAGTCCTTTGGGAAAGTTATCAAATTCTCTTGTGTGACTTCAAATGATCATAACTTGGTCAATTTTTATCTCCCCGAGCTCATTCTTTTTTCATAATAATCTTTGGGATGTCTACTATAACTTTTTTTTTCCAATATTCAAGACTTGAAAAATGCTTGGAAAGTTGTTTAAGAATTGATAAGATTATAGGTCTCTTGTGAATTTCCCCAAATTTGTTCATCATCTTCCAAAGACTATAACTCTTTCAATTTTTATGATTTTTGAGTGATCTCAATTACCCAATTCAATTCAAAGGGTCTATTTCACTTCATCTTCAAGGATCAAGATCTAATTTTTAATGGAAGGACATGTAATTTTGAAGAACATTATAGGTTGTTTTGAAGCTCAACACTTACAATTTTTCTAAGTACAAAATACCTGTGTGTTTTTCCTGATTTCAAACTTGAATAACTTTTTGCTCAAGCATACAAATGCTACCTTTCTTGGCACATTATGAAGTTTGTTGTGAGATATTTCCATTTCAAAAAGAATGAGATCATAAATCCTCCTACATTGTATACCCCATGCTCTTGAAGTTGCTTCCATAAAACTGAATTTTTGTTTGAATTCAGAATTTGATTTCCATAATGTGGCCTTTAATCACTAATTTTGTGCGTGTTTTTCACTTAAACATGTTTAACAACCTTGTTCAGACTTGTTTAAGCATCAAAACACAAGAATTGAGTGAGTTTTTTTATAAAATCAAGCTTCTCAAATAAGCTTTTGTTTTGATGAAGACAAACCATGGCTAACAAAGAAGGCAAAGATTTTGGTCAAGCATCTAAATATCTAAGGATAATATCTTCACTCAAAGCTCTCAACAAACCTTAAAGTTATAATAATATTATCTACTTTGATCTTAAGATATAGATGCTCAAAAATGAAAAATAAATGTTTAAGAATCATTACTCAAGATTTTCAAAGATAAAATTTCACTTTTCTTCTGCATGCAATCGATTTGCATCTTAGTACAATCGATTGCACTCTTCAAAATTCCAAATCTTTTGCTTCTGTTTCTTTGTGCAATCGATTACATTGTTAGTGCAATCGATTGCACTCAGTTAAATTTTTCTACTGACTTTGCATGCAATCGATTACATTGTGAATGCAATCGATTGCACTCTTAAATTTTTTGAAAAAATAGTTGTTGAAAACCTTGTGCAATCGATTACACCAAGGGTGCAATCGATTACACACTACACGAATTTGAAAAATAATAGCTTTGTTCATGCCTTTTGATCATGCCTTTTCATTACATCTTTTCACTCAAACTTGGCATTTGTTCATGATACATTTCTAGATCTTTATGATGTTTCAAAAGGGTGTTAATGAACATATAAATATTCAATTTCAAATCCAGATCTAACACCTTCTTTCATAAATATTTTTTGAACTTTCAAAATACAAACTCAAGCATTCTTCATTTTCATGCATAAGTTTTCTGCACATTTTCATACTTTAAACAGAAAAATTTGAGCAAATATATCTTGAGTCTTTGTACAATATTATTATTGAAAGAAGAAGATTATACATTGTCAAATCACTCTAAGTGATCAATATTACTCTACTCACTCAAACTCACAAATTGATATTTACTTACTTATTTTCCAGGATTGTTGGAATTAAGTTTAAGTGTTTTTGTTGAAATCTTATCTTTCCAAGTTGTTGGATACAAGTGTTGTTACATTGAGAGGATTGTTCTCATAGGTAACTTAGTGAAAATCCAAGAGGATTGTTCTTGGTCCAAGAGGATTGTTCTTGGTGGTTTTATTGGTTAGAGTCTTGTATAGAAGGACTAGGGTGTCTTGTCTAGAGATCTAACAATAAGGAAATATATTTCATGTTGAAAGGGGACTGGAGTACTCTCGGACTGTGAGGGGAACCAGGATACATCTTTGTGTTCTTTACTTTTCCGCATTTACCGCTTTCATCACTAGTAATAAACCAGAAAAAAAAGAAACACAATTGTAAACTCATGCACTAAACCAGAAAAATAATATCCATCTCACTAAAACGGCAAAACTATTAAAGTACCTAATTCACCCCCCCCCCTCTTAGGTGCACTCTCATACTTACAATTGGTATCAGAGCAGGTTATAGGTAACCTGCTCCTAAAAGATCTAGAATGGCTTCCGCAAGTCATAATCCCGTTTTCAGAGATGGTGGTAGTAACAACAAGCCTCCTCTATTCTGTGGTGAATATTTTGACTTCTGGAAAATTTGCATGAAGGCGCATCTAGAAGCACAAGGAGAAGAAATATGGGATGCCGTAGAAAATGGTCCATTTATCCCTATAACGGTAATCAATAGTGTCGGCTCATCAAAGCCTAAAACTGCATGGGATGATGATGATAAGAAGAAAGTTCTCTATGACAAAAAGGCAATAAACCTTCTTCAAGGTGCACTTAGCATGGATGAATTCTTCCGTGTCTCGGCATGCAAAACGACAAAAGAAATATGGGATAACCTGGTAGAAACTCATGAAGGAACCGCTGAAGTTAAAAGATCGAGATTAAATACTTTGAGTCAAGAATACGAACTATTCAGAATGCAACCTCGAGAATCAATCCTCGACTTGCAGAAAAGATTTGTACACTTGACAAATCATTTGAAAGCACTCGGTAAGACTTTAACTAATGATGAACTTAATCTTAAAGTTCTTAGATCTTTATCCAGGGAATGGCAACCAAAAGTGACAGCAATATCCGAGAAGAAGAATCTATCCACAATAACTTCTGCCACTTTATTCGGAAAACTTCAAGAATATGAGACAGAACTTGCGAGACTTGAAAAGCATGAAATCCAAGTAAAAGATTCAAAAGACATGGCTCTAAATACTAGGATAAAATATCATGATAGCAATCAAGAGGATGAATCCACTAGTAGTGAAGATGATGATCTTATCAAGAAGATTGAAAAGGTTCTACGAAAAGAAAGAAAAAGGGAAGCACCAACAAGGAAAGTTATATGCTTTGAATGTGGAGAAAAGGGACATGTTAAAAGTGAATGTCCTACACTTGAAAAAAATAAGAAATATTTCAAGAGAAATAAAGATAAGAAGTCAAAGAAATCATATATAGCATGGGAAAGTTCATCTTCCGATTCCGAAAACAATCAACGTGCTAATCTTGCATTGATGGCCTCACACCATTCTGATGATGAAGACAATGAGGTTAGTAATGAATATTCTCTTTTTGATAGTGATGCACAAGGTGCTATATATGAACTATTGAATGAATGCAAAATTCTGTATAAAACCATTTCATCACAAAAGAAACAAATTTCATCCTTAGAAGAAAAATATGTTTCAATGGAAAAAGATTTCAAAGAAGAAAAACAAAAATCAAGTGATGAACAAAAACAGAATTTTGTATGCAAAAATTGTGATTCACTCTCTTTCCAAATTGTCCAATTAAAAAGAGTCATTGAAAGATATGAAAAAGGCCAAATTGGATTGGAAGGTGTTCTTAGCCAACAAAGATACTACAATGATAAAAGTGGGCTTGGATATTCAAAGTTTTTAAAACCAAGTTCTAACAAAACTATCTTTGTTAAGGCAAGTGATCGATCTTCCAAAGAGAAAGTGAACAAACCTAAAATAGTTCGTTACTATCCGAAAAAGAAAACATTTCCTAATAAGAAATCTTATCCTTCTAGATATAGAAGTAACCTTGAACCTACTTGTTTTTATTGTGGTATTAAAGGCCATACACCTAATGCTTGCTATGTTAGAAACTTCAGTGTGGTAAGTGGGCATTATGTGTGGGTTAAGAAAGGCACTAACTATGATGGACCCAAAGCACATTGGGTACCAAATCAAACTAAATTTGTTTTGCAGGTATGCTTGAAGACCACATGTAATCTTTGGTATCTTGATAGTGGTTGTTCAAAGCATATGACGGGAGACATATACTAACTTTCAAATCTAGTTCAAGTCCAAGGATTATTTCGCATATGGGGAATACCTTAAAGGAAGAATTATTGGCATTGGCAAAGTTGATACACTAACTTTCATATCCATTGAAGATATTTTTTGTTGAAGAACAAAAGACAACTTCTAAGTAAAAGACAACTTTATGACAAAGGCTTCAACATCATGTTTTGATGAAGATAACTACTATGTGCATTTATCAAAGGATGATAAAAAGTATCATGAAACAATATGGCTATGGTTAAGCTTTTAATATTATTATATGTATTTTGTCCATTTTTATGCATCTTTCCCTTCTTTTTGATAATGTCAAAGGGGGAGAAGGATGTTGTACTTTATGCTTGTATTTCCCGTGTCTTAATTTTCAAGGTACTCTCCAATCAAGATGAAGAATTACAAAGGATTCCAACCCTCCCCTACATAGGGGGAGTTTTGCATCTTAGGGGGAGAAGCTCTTCCGAAAAGTACATAGCATAAAGAAAGATTGTTTGTCATCATCAAAAAGGGGGAGAATGTAAAATCAAGCTTCTCAAATAAGATTTTGTTTTGATGAAGACAAACCATGGCTAACAAAGAAGGCAAAGATTTTGGTCAAGCATCTAAGGATAATATCTTCACTCAAAGCTCTCAATAAACCTTAAAGGTATCATAATATTATCTACTTTGATCTTAAGATATAGATGCTCAAAAATGAAAAATAAATGTTTAAGAATCATTACTCAAGCTTTTCAAAGATAAAATTTAACTTTTCTCCTGCATGCAATCGATTTGTATCTTAGTACAATCGATTGCACTCTTCAAAATTCCAAATCTTTTACTTCTGTTTCTTTGTGCAATCGATTACATTGTTAGTGCAATCGATTGCACTCAGTTAATTTTTGCTACTGACTTTACATGCAATCGATTACATTGTTAATGCAATCGATTGCACTCTTAAAAATTTTGAAAAAATAGTTGTTGAAAACCTTGTGCAATCGATTACACCAAGGGTGCAATTGATTACACACTGCACGAATTTGAAAAATAACAGCTTTGTTCATGCCTTTTGATCATGCCTTTTCATTACATCTTTTCACTCAAACTTGGCATTTGTTCATGATACATTTCCAGATCTTCATGATGTTTCAAAAGGGTGTTATGAACATATAAATATTCAATTTCAAATCCAGATCTAACACCTTCTTTCATAAATATTTTCTGAACTTTCAAAATACAAACTCAAGCATTCTTCATTTTCATGCATAAGTTTTCTGCACATTTTCATACTTTAAATAGAAAACTTTGAGAAAATATATCTTGAGTCTCTGTATAATATTATTATTGAAAGAAGAAGATTATACATTGTCAAATCACTCTAAGTGATCAATATTACTCTACTCACTCAAACTTACAAATTGATATTTACTTACTTATTTTCCAGGATTGTTGCAATTAAGTTTAAGTGTTTTTTGTTGAAATCTTGTCTTTCCAAGTTGTTGGATACAAGTGTTGTTACATTGAGAGGATTGTTCTCATAGGTAACTTAGTGAAAATTAAAGAGGATTGTTCTTGGTCCAAGAGGATTGTTCTTGGTGGTTTTATTGGATAGAGTCTTGTATAGAAGGACTAGGGTGTCTTGTCTAGAGATCTAACAATAAGGAAATCTCTTTCATGTTGAAAGGGGACTGGAGTACTCTCGGACTGTGAGGGGAACCAGGATACATCTTTGTGTTCTTTACTTTTTTGCATTTACCGCTTTCATCACTAGTCATAAACCAGAAAAGAAAGAAACACAATTGTAAACTCATGCACTAAACCAGAAAAATAATATCCATCTCACTAAAACGGAAAAACTATCAAAGTACCTAATTCACCCCCCCTTCCCTCTTAGGCGCACTCTCATACTTACATTTTTATGGATTGCAAGTCACACTTTGCTCATGATGCAGGTGCACATGAATTCCCCTCATACTTCATCATTTCTCTCACTTTTTGTTTCCATCATGCTTAGTGTTGTACCCCAAAATTTGCTCTCTCATTTCTCAGGAAATCACCCTGGATTCTCAAAGTTTTCTCTTATACAAATCCAAGCCTTGAATTATCATTTCTTTCCAAGCAAACCATTTACAAGGGCAAATTGGTCATTTATACGCTGAGAAGTCAAACCTTGGTTTTTGGGTCAAAACCAAATCATAAAAAATCATATTTCATCAAGACATGTTGGAATATGAAGTTTGTTTCATCAAGAAGTTCAAAGTTCAAATTTTACCTTGAAAAAGTTAAATTCTAAATACTTAGAATTTTTCTAAAGTATTTAAGAAAAATGACACTTTAGAACTTCTGAGCCAGCCTCCAGGAAGGAGCAGTCAGAAGTTATAAGAGTGGTTCAACACATAATCTTTAGTGAGAACATGGTTTTTCAGCATCTATGCAAGTTCAGTCAGAGTTTGATAGAGTAATGCAAAGAAGGCAATAAAGTGTAATAAGAATCCTGAAAGCTCCTTCAAAACATGGTGGAACCAGAAGGTAAGAGGGTCAGAAGATTGGGTGCTACACTGAAGCAGAATCTCTAAGTTCAGAGATTTCAGAGGAAAATCAAAGAAATTTACTGCAAAGCCTGAGGATCCTTCAGAGCTTGCTGAGGCAACAGGATACAAAGTGAGAAGATCAGAAGTTGGATGTTTGTCCTAAATGGAATTTCTGACCCAGAGTTAAGCAATGATGCAAAATCTCACATTACAAGATTTCTGATTTTGACAAATCTCATCACCATTTAATGCTCATTAATGCTCACAACCACTTTTGAGTCTTTTTCCAAAGGGTCTCTCCACGTGTAGCATAGAAATACCTTTGTACAGATTTAGGTATGGGTCCATGCGCTACTTTTCGCTTATGGGTGTCACTTTTCCTTAATCCTTGCTTACTAATCCAGCCTAGGCTAAAAACTGTCAATCATCACAACCTTTTTTTTGAACTTTCTTCAAGAGTAAGTCAGCGTCTAGTGCATGATATTGGCGCCACTTGACATTTTAAAAACCACAAAGTTTTGCCTATAAATAGAATGCCATTGGTCACTGAGAAAAGGCCCAGAAAAATTGCTGAAAAGAGACAGAAAGTTTGAGCAAGAAAAAACCTTGAATCTCTGCCCAAAATTCCTAGAGTTTCAAAAAAAAAACTATAAACACAGCATACAAACCATTAACTTTGGATCCCTTGCTTTCAAACTCCATTTGTTCTCAAAATATTTCTTGACTAAAAAACACCCATATAGTTTCTGACCCACACGTTGGAAACTGCCATAACTTATGTATTCATACTACTATATACCCTCCATCCATCCAGTCAAAGAAGCTGTTCAGAACATCATCAGAGTTGAGACTAACTCCAGTTCACAGAACTCTTTCCAGTTGCAAGGTAAGCATCTGTTGACTCTCACCACATTGTTTAAGCATCACCATATTTGCATGCTCAAAAACACAATGTAGATATCATGCTTCTGATGTTGTACATGTTCTGAGATTTTCACGCATCTGTATGCTTAAGTAGAGAATGAATCAGTTTAGAACTTTCCTGAAGAAACTGAAACTCAGAGTTAAGATTAACAAAGGCATGCTTGCCTCTGATTTATGGCTCTGATATTCCTTATTTCTGAAACACTATGACAACTGCTGAAACTGTCCTAGGCATGTATTCTGTTTTGTGGAGAAATAACCAAATTGCAGATGTTCTAACTAGCATAAAGAGAGAGAGGGACCAAGTTCTGACATTGGCACCAGTGCTTCTGGAGCCTGTTTTGTTATCAGTAATATCAAAACTTCTGAAAATTATTGTGTTCCCAGCAGGGTCAGAACCTCTGACCTCATACATTTTCACTAACAAGTTTCTGTTTTGTAGCGTGCCAGGGTCAGAACCTCTGACCTATACATTTTCACTAACAGGTTTTTGTTCTGCAACACGCCAGGGTCAGATCCTATGATTTCCTTTTAGCAGCGCGCTGATTCTCCTTTTTTCTTCCCCTTGTTATTTTCTTTTTCTTTATTTTTCTCGCTGGCACTCTCCATTTCATTAATCAGCAAAACACCAAAAATATTTTGTTCACACTTTATTTTATTCCTTAAAACAAAAGACAAAAAATATTTTCTTAAAACAAAAGAAGTTCATTTAATATTTTCTTGCATGTATTTCAATATGGTTGTAATAGTAATTTAGGGCTTTATTTTCATTTGCAATCCCCATTCATAAATTTGTACCCCCACCCCCTAAATATTGTAATAGCGTAGGACTTTACATTTATGCAATTTATCGCTTTCAAATGTAAATGCTAGTAAAAGATCAATCAAATAGAAGACCATAATTCAAGATAAAAATCAAGCATGCAATCAAACACACTTGCACACATGCACCCTTAGGGTAATCTCACTTGTTGCCTTACAAAAATGTTCGTGTTATGCATGTGGGATGTCTTAGCACAAACAATCGAAATACAAGATCATAGTCCCTCAATGACACTATCGAAGTTGCCTTTCAAAAATGATCTTAGTCCCTAAAAGAAAAGTGTTAAGTCATCTCGCAACATTGCTATCATGGTCATACGATGACCCAACGCCCGTCCCTTTACATCCAAAGATAGGGTTGCTTACCTAATCAATGGTAATACAACAATGTCAAAGGAATAGAAAATGCATAAGAAAGACATTTGACTAGGTAGATTGCTTCTAGTTACTTGCTCTATTTTCAAACAAATATCCTTGCTATTTTCAAAATAAACACACACATTTCCAAACAACTTACAAACATTGAAAACATTTTCGAAAAGACAAACATCTTTGTATACATTCTTACGAACGAGAATCATTACAAAGATTTCCTAAACGAATGGCCTCTTTTACAAAATACTTTCAAAAACCACACAAAGCACAATTTCAAACAAAAGCAAGTGATCTAGCAAGTAACTATGATCCCATGGAAAACCATGGATAAAAAGGGTGATAATACCTTCCATTTTCATAATCTACCTCCCGAACTCAAGAAACAATCTCAAAGGTTTTTCCTGTGCTTTTTCACCTTTCCTTTTGGATAAAAGAAAAGTCGGTGGCGACTCTTGCTAACTGCAACATTTGCGATAAAATGCAAAACCCTCAAGTCAGTTCTCCCACCGTATCACAGAACTGACGACTCTGTTGGGGATATAAAAATAAAAGTGGGGTTACCTTAGGTTTAGATCACATTTATTTGCTTACATTGTTTGACTTGTTTGCTTTACATTATGGTTCTTTGTTTGGGTTTGAATCCTCCACCCGGATTTGGGATACATTATAGGTAAATAGTAATACGTTGTGGAAACTGTGTGGGGTATACCGACATGGTCTAAGCAATAGCTATGTTAGTGTGACATATTTGTGGGTACCGGTAGCCTTTGAGTTAATCAAAGAGAATATGAGGCCGCTGAGTGATGTCATGAAGCACTAACGAACTTTTAGAACCTTTACTTGACCAACTTGGCCTTTAGGATCTAGTGTGATGACTATCTTTGGTGTAGTTCGAAGTTGGTAGATACTCGATACTACACTCATTGAGGGTTAGTTTCTTGGAATATTTCGGTCGCCATTAAAGAGGCTTGAGCTGAAACAATGACCAAGGAAAAAATCCAATGATATTGAGCCCCTTAGAACCCGGTTACTATTACTAAGACAGGTTTAAGCCAACTAAACTTCAAGAGGGTACTTACCTATAAAACCCCGTGCAAGCCTAAACTAGGAACTTGATTGCTTTGCTTATATATGCATACTTGTACATAACATCATGGACATCATGAGCATCATATGCATCCACTAACCATTTCAAGGATTTTGAAGATTCATCTTTGTTCTTGTTTTATAGGATATGGATTCACTTCGCAGGAAAACTATCCAAGTAAACCTTGTAAGAATTCCTCCTCAACTCAAGGAGCTAGCTTCAAGGATCCCTGAGAAGTCTCCATTCACCGAGAGACATGGTCGTCTACTCAACTTGGACACCTCCAATATAGATGAGGACATGATGAAAGTACTCTTTCAGTTCTTTGACCCTTTGCACCATTGCTTCACATTTCCCGACTATCAGCTTGTGCCTACTTTGGAAGAATTCTCTCAACTCTTGAGGATTCCCATTTTCAATCAACTACCATTCAACGGTACGGAAAGAGACCCAAAGCCAGAAGAGATTGCTCAAGCTCTGCACTTGCACTCGTCTGATGTCATAACTCATTGGGAAACTAGAAGTGGTGTCAAAGGCTTCTTAGCAAGTACCTGTTTGAGAAAGCCCAAAGTTGTTGGAATTCCTTAGACTTGCAAGCATTTGAGGAAATTTTGGCTCTTCTTATCTATGGGATGATCTTGTTTCCCAATCCTGACGAACTCATAGATGTGAGCACCGTCAAAATCTTCATGTCACGCAATTCGGTGCCTACATTGCTTGGGGATATCCTACACTCTTTTCACACTCGCACAATGAGGAAAAGAGGTGTCCTTATGTGTTGCACTCCTCTCCTGGAAAGATGGTTTATTTCTCATCTTCCCCAATCAGTCTTAAAGAATGAGCAAGGATTAAGGAGATCACAAAGGTTAATGACGCTCAAACATTCAAACATTCATTGGTGCTCCCGATCCAAAGAGAATGTTATCATTGTTGACCGTTATGGGGAATTTCCTAATGTCCCTCTACTTGGCATTAGGGGAGGCATCACCTACAACCCATGCTTAGCTATAAGATAGTTTGGTTATGCCCGAAGGGATGGCCCGCACGAGATGCTGATTCAAGGCTTGGTATTCGACTACGACAATGACGATCAAGGTCTTCTCCAGAGATTCATCTGAGCTTGGAGGATGCTAAACAAGGTGGATAGCAAGACTTTGGGACACAAGAATCCCATCCCTCTTGAGCCTTACCTCAAGTGGGTACGAAACCGCACTCAAAGTCTTATGATGCATTATCCTTCCATCCTTCTGGTGATCATTGAGCCTGTTAAGGAAGGAAAAGTTCCATACACTATCCTACATCCTGACATGCCCATATCTCTTGAAGACCTATAAAGGGATTGGATACAACTCAAAGGAGAGCGAGATACTTCTGAAGCCCAATTCTACGCAAGCGAGAAGAAGGTTTTGGAACTCACTAGGCTACTTCATGAGGAGCAGACTCTAAATGCCTACATCACACCAAAGAGGATGCGCACTACTTTTTCATCTTAGAGTGTTGTATTATTTTGCCCAAGGGGAATTTATGTACTCAAACTCTATCTTATTAATATAACGTGTGTTTCTTTTTGTCTAAAACGAACTTGAATCTTTAAAAATCCTTGAAAACATTACATGTGCACATATCATTCATCATAACTTAAACAGGTCTTTTGCAACGAGTTTCCTCATCTCTCTATTGTTTATTTCAGTAAGATGGATCTCGAACAGACAATCAAAGATCTTCAAGTTCAAAACATGCAGTTCTAACAGTTACTCACAACCCTGGCCAAACGACAAGAGGAGTTAAAGACTCTGTTGGCCAAAGAGAAGAAGAAAGAGAAGAAACCAACCGGTGTTGTAATTATGGGGAGAAGGTTTCAAGGACAGACTAGAAGAACCTTGAATTTCACAACAACCTCTGATGAAGGAAAAGGAAAGGAAACAGCGGTTCCGTCAGAATCTGAAGAGGAGGAAGAAGAGGAAGACTACTCTGAGGAACACTATCCTTCAGCAGATGATAAGTACAGACATCTTGAAGAGCGTTTGAACGCTATGGAAATACAAAGGGTACCAGGTCTAGACTTTGAAGAATTGGGGTTAATGTCGGGAATTGTGATCCCACCGAAGTTCAAAGTGCCATTGTTTTCAAAATATGATGGGGTGTCATGTCCTAAGATGCACCTTCGATCATATGTGAGAAAGATCCATCCGCACTCCGCCGATAAAGATCTATGGGTGCATTTTTTCCAAGATAGCCTATTTGGAACACAACTCGATTGGTTTTACTAATTGGAAAGGGCAGACGTCCACAACTGGAAAGATCTTGCCGCAGCTTTCTATAAGCAATACCAATATAATGCAGATTTGGCACCTACCCGTACTCAACTTCACAGTATGGCTATGGCTTCCAATGAGGGTTTCAAATATTACGCGCAAAAATTTAGAGATCTAGCCGGGAGAGTCCAACCCCCTCTGTCTGAAAGGGAGTTGGTGGACATGTTCTTAGGCACTTTATCAGGCCCTTTCTTCAACCATCTGATTGGAAGCTCATCTGCAGGATTTACTGAGTTAATACTGACCAGAGAGAGGGTGGAAGATGGCATAAAAAGTGGAAAGATTCAGAAGGATTCGTCTGCCTCTACAGCTGTGAGAAAGCCTTTCACTGGGAAGAAGGAGGTATTTTCTGTCTATCCACAAAGGAACCAAAGGAGAGATGAACGTAGACCAATGGTAGGAGCTGTTATGATCCAAAAACCTACATCTGATTAACCAAGAAGTAATCAATCGAGGGTAGAAAGGCCAGTTCGGCAATTCACCAAAATCAATATGACTCTAGCCCAGGTTTTACCACATCTTTTGAAATCTAATTTGACAACTCTGAAGGAAGCTCCAAACAACCCCAACACTGCATCCCCTTATTATCACCCAAATGCCCGTTGCGCATATCATTTCGAAAGTCCGGGTCATGACACCAACAACTGTTGGGCCCTGAAAAACAAAATTCAAGACCTTATAGATGCAAAAGAGATTGAGTTTGACGCACCCGAGAAACCAAACGTCATTTCTGCTCCTATGCCTAGGCATGGTCACAACACCAATGCAATAGAAGAAGATTTTTTTGTTACTACAGTTGATGAACTCTTGACTCCACTCCCAATCATTAAGATAAACTTGTTGAAAGATGGTGTATTCCCAGGTTGTAATGAAGACTGCCATCTCTGCTTATCCTCACCAACTGCTTGCCCTTTGTTGAAGACATACATTCAACGCTTGATAGACAACAAAGAGATTCTGTTTGAAAGTACTCATGTTTCACTTGTTCCTGTTGAAGATGTTTCAATCATAACCATCTCCACCAATTCTTCCACGGTCCCCAAAAGACCCATTAGGATTACATCGGTTCCAAAAACTACTCCTCTTATAATCACAATTCCCGGGCCAGTCCCATATGAATCAGACAAAACAGTGTCGTGGAATTACGGTGGAGACATCTACTACCATGGTATCAAACAAGATGGGTTGGCCTCCGAAGAAATGAGCTCCAAAGAAGAAGACTCTGACATTAGCAATATTGTCGGAACCAGTAAGATTACCCGTAGCGGTAGAATCTTCTCTCCAGAAATTGCCCCTCCAAAGGCAATTTTTGGACCCGTGGTTGTTCCAAAGGTTACCTCCGTACCAATAATCATATCTGCAAGTACTCCTATTGACAAAGATGACACAACCCCTGCTGTTATCCCTACCAATACTCCTACTGCTGAAATTCGAGGAAAAAGTATTCAAGAAGAGCCTGTCCGGACGAAGGCTCAACCACTGACTATCCTCGAAGCCTCCAAGAAGGAAATGGAGGAGATCCTGAGAATAATAAAGAAGAGTGACTACGACGTAGTTGAACAGTTGGGGCAAACTCCCTCCAAAATCTCCATGCTGGCATTGTTACTGTGCTCAGAGGCACATGCGAAAGCTCTGGTGAAGTTTTTGAAGACAGCCCATGTGCCTCAAGAGACATCTGCTGACCAATTTCAAGATTGTGTGGCCAGCTTAACAGCTGATAACGGCCTAGGCTTCTCAGATGCTGATCTGACACCAAGGGTAATAAATCACAACAAGGAATTATATGTCTCTGTGGAATGTAGAGGAACAACTCTGGCCCATGTCTTGGTGGACATTGGCTCATCTTTGAATGTTTTACCAAAGAAAGCTCTTGATAGATTGGACTGTGAAGGACTGGCGTTGAAACCCAGTAACATAGTCATAAGAGCATTTGATGACTCGAAGAGGATGGTCCACGGGGAGGTGGAAATTCCCATAAAGATTGGGACTCGGACTTTCAACTCAACCTTCTATGTAATGGACATCCGCCCCCTCTTACTTCTATCTTCTAGGACGATCGTGGATCCATAATGTCGGTGCTGTCATCTCTACACTACACCAGATGCTGAAATATCCGATCCATGGAAAGATTATCACTGTGCACGGAGAGGAAGAGTATATGATTAGCCACATCAATTCCTTCCGGTATGTGGAATTGGATGGCGAGTTCATTGAAACTCCTTTTTAAAATTTCTAAGAAGTCTATCAAGAGGTAGCAGTAACCAAGACTATGTCCCAAATTCCCAAGATTACGAGACCTCCACTTCGGATGTCATCTATAAAGGACGCCAAAGCAGTAATAGAGGAGGGTGGATGCACCAAATGGGGGCAACTTTTGGATATTTCGTATAAATCTGATAAGTTTGGCTTATGGTTTACTTCAAGTGCTCATAAGGTTGTGCACCGTGCCCGTGCTGGAGAGCCACCCCTGAAGATTAGCAACCGAGAGGTCAATGCCGTGGAAGATGGTGAAGAGGATTGCAGCTTGGAGGATTGGATATTTCCTACTGTCAACGGAGGACTTCGCAATTTGGAAGCCAGAGACTTTGTCCCAATAACTTTCATCCCTCAGTAATTTATCTTTTACATTTCTGTTGGAGTTGTAATATTCACAAACAATTCGCACATTTAAAACCTTGTGTCTTGCCTGAGGCACAATGGTCCATTTGTAAGGGTTTTTATTTTATCTTCATATGACATTCAATGAATCATGGACGTTTTTCACATACAAAACTTTTATGCTCATTTTCTTTCTTTTACATTTTATTCTTGAAGGATGGCTATACCCTTACACACACCCATACTCACAAATGCAGGTACCCCTCCATTCCGGATCCCATGGGTAACGATACTGCTATGGCCTTTTGTGACTCTGAGGATCTAATCTACCAAGCTGAAGACGAAGGTGAGGAAGATTGTGAAGTACCAGGGGAACTCGCCAGAATACTACAACAAGAGGAAAGGGCTATTCAGCCTCATGAGGAACCTGTGGACACGGTCAATCTGGGTACCAAAGAGGACATAAAAGAGGTCAAGGTGGGTGCCAATCTAGAGGTCAGTGTCAAGGAGAGTCTGATTCAGCTGTTGTATGATTATGTTGAGATCTTTGCCTGGTCATATGAAGACATGTCGGGACTTGATATAGACATCGTGGTACATCGTCTGCCAACAAGAGAAGACTGTCCACTAGTAAAACAAAAAGTCTTCCGCATGAGACCTGGTATGTCAGAGAAGATTAAAGCGGAAGTCATGAAACAATTCAATTCTGGATTCTTGGCTGTTACTTCCTATCCCTAATGGGTTGCCAACATTGTTCCCGTGCCTAAAAAGGACGGCAAAGTACGAATGTGCATGGACTATAGAGACTTGAATAGGGCCAGCCCTAAAGATGATTTTCCACTTCCCCACATAGACATCTTGGTTGACAATACGGCCCAACACAAAGTGTTTTCATTCATGGACGGATTCTCAGGTTACAACCAAATAAAAATGGCACCTGAGGACATGGAGAAAACTACATTTGTCACACAGTGGGCACATTCTTCTATAAAGTGATGCCATTCGGACTGAAGAATGCCGAAGCAACCTATCAACGCGCCATGGTAGCCTTATTTCATGACATGATACATCATGAAATAGAGGTCTATGTAGACGATTTGATAGCCCCATCACAAACTAAAGAAGAGCACCTTGATCACTTGCAAAAGTTGTTTGAGAGGTTGAAGAAGTCTAAACTAAGGTTGAACCCAAACAAGTGCACATTCAGAGTACAGTCCGATAAACTCTTAGGTTTTATCGTCAACAACAAAGGCATTGAGGTCGATCCTGCCATGGTTAAAGCGATACAAGAAATGCTTGCTCCTCGTACTGAGAAGGAAGTCATAGGATTCTTGGGATGCCTGAACTATATTTCCAGATTCACTTCTCACCTAACAGCTGCTTGTGAGCCAATCTTCAAACTATTGAAGAAAGATCAAGTCGTCAGATGGAATGATGAATGCCAGATTGCTTTTGATAAAATCAAAGAGTACTTACAAGAGCCTCCTGTTTTGATGCCACCAGTCGAGGGAAGACCACTGATCATGTATTTGACCGTTTTAGAGAATTCAATGGGGTGTGTATTGGGGTAGCATGACGAGTCTGGCCAAAAAGAGCATGCTATTTACTACCTGAGCAAAAAGTTTACCGACTGTGAAGCCAGATATTCACTGCTCGAGAAAACTTGCTGCGCTCTGGAATGGGTTGTTCGCCAGCTAAGACAGTATATGATGACTCATACTACCTTGTTGATATCTAAGATGGATCCGATAAAATACATCTTCGAGAAGCCTGCTCTATCTGGGAGAATAGCTAGGTGGCAGATGATCCTGGCAGAATATGACATACAATATACTACCCAAAAAGCTATAAAGGGCAGTGTGCTAGTTGATCATCTTGCTCATCAAGCTGTAGAAGATTATCAGTCCATGAAGTTTGAATTCCCGGATGAATACATCATGACATTAGACAACGGTGAAGAAATCAGACCATATGACAGACCTGAACAAGGATACCGATGGACCCTGTTCTTTGATAGGGCCTCCAATGCACTTGGTAATGGCATCGGTGTTGTACTCATATCTCCAAAAGGGTGTCATACTCCATTTACTGCCAGACTTTGCTTCAATTGTACAAACAACATGGCAGAGTACGAGGCATGCATCTTTGGTCTCAAGGCTGCCATAGATTTGGGAATCAAGTCTTTAGTTGTGTTTGGGGATTCAGCTTTGGTCATCAGTCAAATCAAAGGGGAATGGGACACTAAACACCCAAATCTCATCCTTTACAAAGAACATGTTTTGACATTGCTACCACATTTTGAGAAGATTACCTTCGAGCATTTCCCGCGAGAAGAAAATCAGCTAGCAGACGATCTAGCCACAATGTCATTTATGTTTAAACTTAATTGGGATAACGAGGATCCCCAGATCACCATTGAACGAATAGATGAACCAGCACACTGTCACGAGATTAATACTGAAGAGGTAGTGGACCAGCCTTGGTTTCATGAAGTCGAGAGGTATCTCGAGGCTCAAGAATATCCAGAAGGAGCTTCAATCAATGATAAAAAGTTCTTAAGGAGTTTCTCTGCTAAGTTCTTCCTGAGTAATGGCATCCTGTACAAACGTAATCATGACTCCATTCTGCTTCGGTGTGTGGATAAGATTGAGGAGGAAAATATCATGGCTGAATTACATGAAGGTACTTTTGGCACTCACTCCAGTGGGCATACGATGGCAAAGAAAATCCTACGGTCAGGCTATTATTAGTCTACCATGGAAACAAATTGCTATCAACACTCTCGGACCTATCATAAGTGTCAAATTTATGCTGACAAGGTGCACGTACCTCCGGTTCCTCTGAATGTCTTGACGGCTCCTTGGCCCTTCGCTACGTGGGGAATTGATATGATTGGGGAGATCAAGCCTACAGCCTCCAATGGACACTGTTTCATCCTAGTGGCCATTGACTATTTTACAAAGTAGGTCGAAGCAGCTTCCTTCGCTTCTGTTACTAAGAATGTTGTTGCCCGCTTCATCAAGCAAAATCTCATTTGCCGGTACGGTAACCCGGAAAGGATCATCACTGATAATGGTACAAATCTTAACAACACTATGATCACTACCTTGTGCGAGCAATTCAAGATCCAACATCATAATTCTTCTCCCTATCGGCCAAAGATGAATGGTGTTGTCGAAGCGGCTAATAAAAACATTAAAAAGATCATACAAAAGATGACAGTCACATACAAATACTGGCATGAGATGTTACCACTCGCTCTCCACGGGTACCGTACCACGACTCGCACGTCAACCGGGGCAACACTATATTCTTTGGTGTGTGGCATGGAAGCTGTTTTGCCTATTGAGGTTCAGATCCCCTCCCTGAGGATTATGAAGGATGCAGGTTTCAATGAAGATGATTGGATCCAGACTCGACTTGATCAACTGAACTTAATTGATGAAAAGAGACTTACTGCTATTTTCCATGGTCAAATGTATCAAAAACGGATGATCAAGGCTTTCGACAAGAAAGTCAGACGCCAAGTATATCAAGTTGGAGATCTGGTGATCAAACGTATCATCTTTCCACAAAGTGATCCCAGGGGAAAATGGACTCCTACCTATGAAGGACCATTTGTAATCAAGAACATATTCTCCAGTGGGGCAATGATCTTAACCACCATGGACAGCGACGACCTGCCACACCCTGCAAATGCAGACATAGTCAAAAGATACTACGCATAAGAGACCCGCTAGGTTGACACACCTAGGCAAAACAAGAGCATCCCAGAGAACCAAAAAGGTTCGGGCAAAAATTAGGGATAAAATAAAAAAAATATGTACACCCGGCAAGTTGAAAACCCGAAAGGGCGACTTGGGCAAAAAAGGGTTTCCCGGTGGACTGAAAACCCGAAAGGGCGGTCCAGGCAAAAGTTAGGGAATTAAAGCGTATGACTATGTCCCGTCGGATCACGTAACGGACCGCATTTGAATTCCACTGACAAACTTGGAGTTTCTGATCAATTCAATCATCTTCGGACGAAGCAACAAATAGACAAGATGCTCAAAGATACAAAGGCTATAGCAGAATAGGAACCCCATGGGATTATTACACATAGTTATCTTTCTTTGCATAAATTTTTCTTGTTTTTATGACACTATTCTCTTACTAGAATGTTTGTCTCCTTTGTACAAAATGTTTATTCAAAGTCAATACAAAGATACCTCTTTGAAAGTACAAAGACTATTTGTCTTTTCTTTACAATTGTGTTTTGTTCGCAAAAACATCCAATGATTCATTGATGAACATATGCATTTGAACATAATCATTGTTTACAAATAAACAAGATGAGAAAGACAATTACTGATAGGTTGAAAGGACGGGAAAACATTCCTAGACCACTCCATATTCCCCACAGAGTTTTCAATAATCCCCAGGGGAACAAAACTCCCAGCTACCCAGCAGAACGAAGCTTCTTGTTTATCAATTCCCAGTGGAAACCGCCCAATTTCTCCAAATTCCCCAGCAGGTTGTTGTGAAGCCTGGAATCCGACCAGATAACAGCTAACTTTTGATTCTCTCCAGTCAAGGGTAACTCCCCAGTAGAGCGGCAGACAACCGAGACTCTTGAACTTTTTCAAGCATAAATCACCTTTCTCCCCATAGAGTTTTCAACAATCCCCAGCGGAATAAAACTCCCAGCTACCCAGCAGAACGAAGCTTCTAGTTTATCAATTCCCGGTAGAAATCGCTCAATTTCTCCAAATTCCTCAGTAGGTTGTTGTGAAGCCTGGAAACCGACCAGATAACAGCTAACTTTTCAATTCTCCCCAGCGGATTAAAAACTCCCAATGATTAATCCCCAGTAGAAGTCATCAAGATTCTCAAGTTTCCCCAAGCACATCTTACGAGCATCACAATGGCATTTCCCTTACAACAAGAGTTTATTTCTCTCAGCAGAAATTCATCAACACTTCGACTTCAAGACATGAAGACTCACATATCCTCAGCAGCAGTCGGAGATTTATTTTCCCCAATCCGACAACAATACAACAAATTAGCTTACATGCGCATACATTGCATCTGTATATCATAAACATCAATAAAGCCAATATATTGCACCATACATTTCATGCAACATAAATTGGTTTTTCAGCTAACATTTTAACCTTTTCAAGATAAGATTAACAGCTACCATTAACAATAAGACAACTGGATACAGTTCAAATACGCTCCAGACACGGAAGCCATTCTGATACTCATTCAAAGACACTCCTGATACAGTTCAGATACGCTCCAGACACGAAAGCCATTCTGATACTCATTCAAAGACACTCTTGATACAATTTAGATATGCTCTAGACACGGAAGCCATTATGATACTCATTCAGATTCAAAGACACTCCAGATACAGTTCAGATACGCTCCAGACACAGAAGCCATTCTGATACTCATTCAGATTCAACTCCTGATACAGTGCGGATACGCTCCAGACACAGAAGCCATTCTGGTACTCATTCAGATTCAAAGAAAACTCCTGATACAGTGCGGATACGCTCCAGACACGGAAGCCATTATGATACTCATTCATATTTTTACACTCCTGATACAGTGCGGATACGCTCCAGACACGGAAGCCATTCTGGTAATCATTTAGATTCAAAGACAACTCCTGATACAATGCGGATACGCTCCAGACACGGAAGCCATTTTGATACTCATTCAAATTCAACTCCTGATACAGTGCGGATATGCTCCAGACATGGAAGCCATTCTAATACTCATTCAAATTTCTACACTCCTGATATAGTGCAGATACGCTCCAAACACGAAAGCCATTCTGATACTCATTTAAATTCTACTCATGATACGGTTCAGATACGCTCCAGACCTGGAAGCCATTCTGATACTCATTCAAAGACACTCTTGATACAGTTCAGATACGCTCCAGACACGGAAGCCATTCTGATACTCATTCAGATTCAAAGACACTCTTGATACAGTTTAAATATGCTCCAGACACGGAAGCCATTCTGATACCCATTCAAAGACACTCTTGATATAGTTCAAATACGCTCCAGACACGGAAGCCATTCTGATGCTCATTCAGATTCAAAGACAATCTTGATACAGTTCAGATACGCTCCAGACACAGAAGCCATTCTGATACTCATTCAAAAACACTCATGATACAGTTCAGATACGCTCCAGACACGAAAGCCATTCTGATACTCATTCAAAGACACTCCTGATACAGTTCAGATACGCTCCAGACACGAAAGCCATTCTGATACTCATTCAAAGACATTCCTGATACAGTTCAGATATGCTCCAGACACGGAAGCCATTCTGATACTCATTCAAAGACACTCTGGATACAGTTCAGATACGCTCTAGACACGAAATCCATTTTGATACTCATTCAAAGACACTCTTGATACAGTTCAGATATGCTCCAGACACGAAAGCCTTTCTGATACTCATTCAGATTCAATCTCCTGATACAGTTGAGATACACTCCAGACACGGAAGCCGTTCTGATGTTCAAACATACAAACTACATCTCAACAAGCATTCTTAGATGGAATCTACAAGCCCATCTCCAACAAGACTCTACCACCTCTCCAACGGGCATCTACAAGCCCATCCCCAACAAGATTTTATTACCTCTCCAAATGGAATCTTTAAGCCCATTCGTCCTATCGTCGCCGAGTGCAAATTTCATGGCACTCTAGTGTCCAATCTTCTTCCACCTTAGAGCCGCGAATGGCAAATCTTGCCAATCTAACTCCTTAGGTTTAAGAAGATTGAACAGGGGCAGCTGTTGTACCCCAAAATTTGCCCTCTCATTTCTCGGGAAATCACCCTGGATTCTCAAAGTTTTCTCTTATACAAATCCAAGCCTTGAATTATCATTTCTTTCCAAGAAAACCATTTACAAGTGAAAATTGGTCATTTACACGCTGAGAAGTCAAACCTTGGTTTTTTGGTCAAAATCAAATCACAAAAAATCATATTTCATTAAGACATGTTGGAATATGAAGTTTGTTTCATCAAGAAGTTCAAAAGTCAAATTTTACCTTGGAAAAGTTAAATTCTAAATACTTAGAATTTTTCTAAAGTATTTAAGAAAAATGACACTTCAGAACTTCTGAGCCAGCCTCCAGGCAGGAGCAGTCAGAAGTTATAAGAGTGGTTCAGCATATAATCTTTAGTAAGAACATGGCTTTTCAGCATCTACGCAAGTTCAGTCAAAGTTTACTAGAGTAATGCAAAGAAGGAAATAAAGTGTAATACGAAGCCTGAAATCTCCTTCAGAACATGTTGGAACCAGAAGGTAAGAGGGTCAGAAGATTGGGTGCTACACTGAAGCAGAATCTCTAAGTTCAGAGTTTTCATAGGCAAATCAAAGAAATTTACTGGAAAGCCTGAGGATCCTTCAGAGCTTGCTGAGGCAACATGATACAAAGTGAGAAGATCATAAGTTGGATGTTTGTCCTAAATGGAATTTCTGACCCAGAGTTAAGCAATGATGCAAAATCTCACATTACAAGATTTCTGATTTTGACAAATCTCATCACCATTTAATGCTCATTAATGCTCACAACCACTTTTGAGTCTTTGTCCAAAGGGTCTCTCCATGTATAGAATAGAAATACCTTTGTACAGATTTAGGTATGGGTCCATGCGCTACTTTTTGCTTATGGGTGTCACTTTTCCTTAATCCTTGCTTACTAATCCAGCCTAGGCTAAAAACTGTCAATTATCACAACCTTTTTTATGAACTTTCTTCAAGAGTAAGTCAGCATCTAGTGCATGATATTGGTGCCACTTGACATTTTAAAAACCACAAAGCTTTGCCTATAAATAGAATGCCATTGGTCACTGAGAAAAGGCCCAGAAAATTTGCTGAAAAGAGACAGAAAGTTTGAGCAAGAAAAAACCTTGAATCTCTGCCCAAAATTCCTAGAGTTTAAAAAAAATTGTAAACACGGCATACAAACCATTAACTTTGGATCCCTTGCTTTCAAACTCCATTTTTTCTCAAAATATTTCTTGACTAAAAAACACCCATACAGTTTCTGACCCACACGTTGGAAACTGCCATAACTTCTGTATTCATACTACTATATACCCTCCATCCATCCAGTCAAAGAAGCTGTTCAGAACATCATCAGAGGTGAGACTAACTCCAGTTCACAGAACTCCTTCCAGCTGTAAGGTAAGCATCTGCTGACTCTCACCATATTGTTTAAGCATCACCAGATTTGCATGCTCAAAAACACAATGTAGATATCATGCTTCTGATGTTGTACATGTTCTGAGATTTTCACGCATTTGTATGCTTAAGTAGAGAATGAATCAGTTCAGAACTTTCCTGAAGAAACTGAAACTCAGAGTTAAGATTAACAAAGGAATGCTTTCCTCTGATTTATGGCTCTGATATTCCTTATTTCTGAAACACTATGACACCTGTTGAAACTGTCCTAGGCATGTCTTCTGTTTTATGGAGAAATAACCAAATTGCAGATGTTTTGACTAGCATAAAGAGAGAGAGGGACCAAGTTCTGACATTGGCACCAACGCTTTTGGAGTCTGTTTTGTTATCAGTAATATCAGAACTTCTGAAAATTACTGTGTTCCCAGCAGGGTCAGAACCTCTGACCTCATACATTTTCACTAACAGGTTTCTGTTTTGCAGCGTGCCAGGGTCAGAACCTCTGACCTATACATTTTCACTAACAGTTTTCTGTTCTGCAGCACGCCAGGGTCAGAACCTCTGACTTCCTTTTAGCAGCGCGCTGATCCTTCTTTTTTATTCCCCTTGTTATTTTCTTTTTCTTTATTTTTCTCGCTGGCACTCTCCATTTCATTAATCAGCAAAACACCAAAAATATTCCGTTCACACTTTATTTTATTCCTTAAAACAAAAGACAAAAAATATTTTCTTAAAACAAAACAAGTTCATTTAATATTTTCTTGCATCTATTTCAATATGGTTGTAATAGTAATTTAGGGCTTTATTTTCATTTGCAATCCCCATTCATAAATTTGTACCCCCACCCCCTAAATATTGTAATAGCGTTGGACTTTACATTTATGCAATTCATCGATTTCAAATGTAAATGCTAGTAAAAGATCAATCAAATAGAAGACCATAATTCAAGATAAAAATTAAGCATGCAATCAAACACACTTGCACACATGCACCTTAGGGTAATCTCACTTGTTGCCTTACAAAAATGGCCGTGTTATGCATGTGGGATGTCTTAGCACAAATAATCGAAATACAAGATCATAGTCCCTCAATGACGCTATAGAAGTTGCCTTTCAAAATGATCTTAGTCCCAAAAAAAAGTGCTAAGTCATCTCGTAACATTGCTATCATGGTCATACGATGACCCAACGCCCATCCCTTTACATCCAAAGATAGGGTTGCTTACCGAATCAATGGTAAGACAACAATGTCAAAGGAATAGAAAATGCACAAGAAAGACATTTGAGTAGGTAGATTGCTTCTAGTTACTTGCTCTATTTTCAAACAAATATTCTTGCTATTTTCAAAACAAACACACACATTTTCAAACAACTTACAAACATTGAAAACATTTTCCAAAAGACAAACATCTTTGTGTACATTCTTACGAACAAGAATCATTACAAAGATTTCCTAAACGAATGGCCTCTTTTAAAAAATACTTTCAAAAACCACACAAAGCACAATTTCAAACAAAAGCAAGTGATCTAGCAAGTAACTATGAGCCCATGGAAAACCATGGATGAAAAGGTTGCTAATACCTCCCATTTTCATAATCTACCCCCCGAACTCAAGAAACAATCTCAAAGGTCTTTCCTGTGGTTTTTCACCTTTCCTTTTGGATAAAAGAAAAGTCGGTGGCGACTCTTGCTAACCGCAACATTTGCGATAAAACGCAAAACCCTCAAGTCAGTTCTCCCACCGTATTACACTTAGCTATAAATAAGGGACACATCCCACTCATTTCCACAAGCTTGGACAACCAAAATCACCCTTCCAAACTCTCCATAGCTCACAATTATGAGTTTTCGAATTCACTCTTTCCTTATTTTTCAATCCAATTTCTTTGTTCATTCTTCATCCTTGAACTTCACTGAAGCTAACAGAAGAAGAAAGTGCTCAAAATCGTGCTAGCCATGTCAAGTTGCAGATCCATTTTGTTGAACTTCGTTTAGGTATAATTCTCCATCAATTCTCTTCAAACTTGTTACTGCAATGTAGCTCTCATCACTCTGATGCTCATAGCATCGCTTGTTTTTAATTGGAAGTGAGTTTTGCTCATGAATTTTCTAAATCCCTTTTCATCTTTTTCTTCTGTTTTTTTGAAATTGTCTGAGCTACAATTTATATAAATTTTTCGCGAGGGAACATTTGTCTTCGTCTTGATGAGACAAATTAAATGGCACCGATTTGGACCTCTAATTTTTCAATTTGCAAAACCTGCAACTCGCGTGTGGCTAGAGGTTAAAGATGACCAGCGTGTCATCTCTTAACCAATGAAAATGTGCCATTTGTTTTGCAAATCTATTTAAAAAATAAATAATTCAGTGGTTTATTCATTAATGTCCATATCATGCACATTGCGTATGATCCTTTGAATTAACTTACTAACATGTTTTGACATTGATCCAATGATCCATATTTTTTGATATTATTTTTATTTTGTGATTTTTGTTTTAATTGTTTTAAACTTAAAAAATTCATAAAAAATTCATGTCAACTTCTAAAATTGTGAAAAAATTATTAAAAATACTTTTGATTTTTGTCTTTCTAATTTTTAGTTTTTCACAATTTTACTTTGTGATTGATATTTTTTTTATGTTTTTTCACTTTATTTGATTTTTTAATTGTTTAAAAATACTTTTCTTGATTTTTAAATTCTGAAAAAATTATGGAAGGATCCAATGACCTCTTGACAAATATTATGACCTCATTTTATTTTTATTTTTGATATTACTATTTTTCACAAGTTTTAGTTTATTTTGCTTATTTCTTTATATTTTAAAAATAGTTTATGACTTTAAAAAATTCAAAAAAAAATTTCGACACTTGTTGGCTCATGTTTGACTTCTGATATTTTTTTTAAGGATTTTTATTTGGTGTTCTAATACATGTTGTGTATTTTACCAATTATTTCTTTTTTTAAATCATTTAAATTTTGTTTTATATTAAATATATTTTAATATTTTTTGATTGGTTCTGATTCGGAGACACTTGAGTGTTAGTTTGGGACAAGTTCCTCAACCTCATTGGATCTTGGATGTTGATAGGTTGAAAAACCAAATCCACCAAAATTGATGAATGATGTTGATGATATTTGAAACCCTAATTTCATCTGATACATTGGTTACACTATTATTCCCCTCCCTCTTCATCTTATCTCTACCTTAATTTTACTTGTGCTACATGTTTTCGGAGAATAATCTACATATAATTTCTCTAACATGTTTGATACATAGATTTCTATTGTCCGGCCTCAAAATAGACGTGACTTCTACATAAGCCCACTTACGATTGCTTAACAAAGCGCTAAATTCATCCTGTTGTACCCCAAAATTTGCCCTCCCATAATCTTCAAAGTTTTGCCAAGCATCACTTCAAATGGTTCAAGGTCTACTCAAGGACCTACATGTCAAGTTTCAAGGCTCACAAGGTCAAGTTGCACAGTCAAAAACCCTAATTGCTCCACAGTCAACTGCAGGGGCAAAATGGTCATTTGGCAATCAAAAGTCAAAATTTTTGGTCAACATCTTATTTTGAAGCCACAATCATCATTTGATCAAGTCTTGATCATGATTCTCAAAGCATGGCTCAAAAATCATCAAGATGCAAAAGTTTCTATTTTTGGACAGCTGAAAAGTAAACTGTAACTTGACCAAGGCATAACTTTTTCATGGTTCATCAGAAAAATCCCATCCAATGCTCATATTGAAGGGGAGGACATTTCCTACAACTCATCTTCACATTCCAAGTCCAAGAAATGCTCTCACAAAAAGTTATCAATTTCAACATTATAGGTCATTTTCAAAAGTCAACAAAAAGGCACTTTAAGTCAAAGACCATAACTTGAGATTGGTAAATCAAAATGACATGGGACCAAAGACATTGGTTAGAGGACTTCAAGACCTTTCTAAAATGTCCAAGAACATGTTCATAGCTTCAAAATTAAGCAAGATATGCATTGGAGAAGTTGGGAATTTTTTGTGAAATGGCCAAAGTCAATTATCCTTGAAACTTCATTTTTGACAAAAGGGGCCCACTTTTTCCACTTGTTTCAGCTTGGCCATGCTTCCCACGTGTCCAACAAATTATTTCAAGATTTAAAATTAAATTTTCCATTTTTATTTAATTTTATTTGATTTAATTCATTTTAAATCTTTTAAAATCAAATAAAAATCAAAGAAGTTAATTAGGGGATATATGTTGTATTGAAATGCTTTGATACACCATCATGACCGTTCCAAATTCGTGCAAGGGGCTATTCCAAGCAAGAATTCAAATTTGACACAAAAATGGAAAGTGGTTTCAATGGAGGTTATGGCAAAATCTTAAACATGAATGCAAGGCTTCAAGGCTCTTAATTCTGATTGAAACTCTTTACATAACACTTGTGCAAGCTGCCATAAAGGGATTCACGACCTAGAAAGGTCCAAAATGGCCAAACATATTTCAAAATTTCCAAGAGAAAAAGTGAAACTGAAAACCTATTTGCAGCCTGTTCCAAGCTTCCATTTTGATTCCAATACATTCTTGGCATCACCAGCAACCTTTGGCAATCAAAATCAAACGCAGAACCTCAAAGAATCGTTCATCACCCCACCCCACAGTTTGTTCAAACTTTGAAATCGAAACTCTATTTCCTCACCTCTTTAATTCATTTTGATCATGTTTTTACATTGCTGATGTTATTACCAAGCTTCCTATATGATTTAATTTGACTATAAGGCCGTAAAACACAAATCACCATGAGAGACATCTAGGTTTTACGAAGCTTTCAAATTGGGGTTTCTCACATACAGAAAAATTGGAACCTCAAACGACCATGGTTGAATTGAGAATCAAATGACCATGGTTGAATTGAGAAGGACGAGACGAATCCAATGAACTATTCGCGCCCTTTTTATATGGTGTGAGGAGCTAATCGCTATTTTTATTTTGACTGTATTTTGTGGGGGTTTAAAACCCCCGCTATATGTTTGGTATTTTGCAGAAAAGGTAGAAGACGACAGACGTGGCAAGCAGGCGTTGGTGCATTCAAATCCACGCGCGCATTTTTTTGTTTTTTCAGCATTACTGGCTTTTGTTTTATATAATATTTGTTTTTCATATTATTAACAAATGTAACAAAGTGCTTCAGTGGCTGGGAACGTGTCATGCCATCCTTGGGACCTGGGTTCGATTCCCAGGTCCCCTTACAATTCCCATATTATTTTTCCATTGACTTTCCTGTGCAGCGCTCCAAGGAAGGCTCATCATAAACCCTATAGATCCAACAAGCCAGGTGTCTTCAAGGCAGATCCAAAGTAGTCTGGAGTCAAGCATGCTGTAGGTGATCCAGGAAAGTCAACGTGGCTTCCTCAAATGGGCCACAATTTCAGTCTTGCACCCTCCTATTTGGCCCACACCCCCCTTGGTTTTTACTTCCTTTTTTTCATTTTGTTTTGTCATTACCTATTATTTTTTAACCTTTTTATTTTATTTTATTTTTAATAATTAGCATAATTAACACATTTTTCATAAAAAACCAAAAAAAATAGAATTAACATTTTTATTATTATTATTTTTATTTTGTAAATAAACCATAATTGAATTAGTTTTTAATTAGGCTATTTTAACCTTCTTTTAATAATTAAAATAGATTTAGATTTAGGTTAACCTAGAATTTCATTTCTTTTTCTATTTTATTTCATAAAAACATAAAAAAGAACAAAAAATATTTTCTTTTAATTAAATTAAATTAATTAGTTATTAATTAGCTTCAATTTCATTTTAATTACAAAAAAGACCAAAAAAATCAATTTTCTTTTCTAAAAAGGGTCAACACCCTTAGACATTCCCGATTCTTCTTTCGCGCGCATTTACTTTATTTGATTATTATGTAATTTCTCCGGATATGTAATAGTAATTAGGACTTTTACTGTTTTTATTTACTTTCTGTATTCATTTACTAAAAAACGGGTCTTTGTAATTTTTGGCGATGTATAGACCCGCGCCTTGTAATAGCGTAGGATTTACGTTTCCGCAATTTACTTTCCGCACCCCCTTTAACTGTTAAACTTGTATGAAAGAATGCATGCTAATTAAAAAAACAAGCGTAGCTCACCGTGCCATGATCAAAGATAAACTTAACATGAAAATAACACACAAATTCACACACCACTTCTAGGGTACGCCTCACCTGTTGCCTTGCCTTCGAAACGTGGTCGTCGAGTATAGGACGTTTTAGTAAGTCCTTATGTCCATGATCCAGTTGCCTCAAAACGGTTGCCTCGGATTAAAAAAGGATCAAGGGCATAAGGGTAGCTTCTAAGGTGTCCTACTGTTGCTCTGGTGACCACACTGTCCCTAAAAATGAATTGACCCGAACACCTCCAACGGTGGTGCTACCTACCTCTCAATGGTGGGATAGCACTATCTAAAGGACTCTTACACAGCTTAATTCCTTAGGGTAGGTAGATGACTCATGGGTACTTGCTCTTTTCAAAACAAACAAAATACTTTTCACACCTTACACTTTCAAAAAGTTTTCAAACAATACTTCATACACTCTTGAGGACTGATACAAGAGTTACCTAGAAGTTTTCAAATGAACTTTTTTTCAAAACCCACACACACTTGAAAAGCAAACAAATCTTTTGAAAACATAAGAGCAAGTACCTAAGAGCCCGTGGATAACCACGGATAGAAAGGGTGCTAACACCTTCCCTTTCTATAAATCTACCTCCCGAACCGAGAAACATTCTCATAAGGAAATTTGCTGTGCTTTTGTCCTTTCCATGTTGGAGAACATAAAAGATGGTGGCGACTCTTGCTTACCGCGAAATTTCGCGAAACCAGCTAAAAAAAAGTCAGTTCTAAATCCACCGATCACAGAACTGGCGACTCTGCTGGGGAAGACTTTTAAAGTGAGGTGTACCTTAGGATAGCTCATACTTGTGTTTTCAATTGTCTGAACTGTTTGCTTTATTATTATGGGCTGCATCGGAGTTACATAGATCCTAACCCGGATCTGGGGATACCCTATTAGGTAGCATAAGCTGTGAGGGACCTGTCCGATGTAGACCGACATGGGTGAAGCAGTGGCTATGTTGGTGTGGCACCTTGGTCTGTACCGATATCCCTTGTGTTGCAACGAGGAGAATATGGGTCTTCTGAGGAGTCATTAAGCACCAACTGACCTTAGAACCTTAAATGACCCAACTTGGCCAATAGAACAGTAGCAGTATGCTACACCCATTGAGGCTAAACTCTCGCGATGGTTCTGGCCGCAAGAAAAGATTGCGATGCTGGAGTTATGACCGATTGAGGGTAGTCAGTGATATTGGGACCCTCTAGAACCCGGTTACTTTTGATTAGGACAGGTCTTAACCAACAAACTGAAAGAGGGTAGTACCTGAACTCCGTGCTGGCCTAAACTCTAAGGGCTTTGGTGTGACTTGTGTGCCTTATCATGTTTGCCTTTGTGAATACTCATGGTGTGCTTTATCATAACATCATGCCATCATAACATTGCATGCATCCTGCATAAGGACTGACCATTTCAAAGACAAGAGGGTTTCACCTTTGCTCTGTTTTGTAGGATATCATGATGCCTATGCGAAGGAACACTATCTGGTTCAATTTTGTTCACCCACCTGAGTTGCTTGAAGAGTTGGTTAGCAGAATTCCAAATACCACTTCCTTCATCCAGAGGCATGGTTCTCTTCTCAGTTTAGTCACGGCAAAGTGGGACCAACAACTGATGAGTGTCCTGACCCAGTTTTATGACCCTCTGTACCAGTGCTTCACCTTTCAAGACTTCCAGCTGGTCCCCACCCTGGAAGAGTTCTCTGATTTGCTGGGTATCCCTATCTTGGATCAGGCTCCCTTCACTGGTTGGGAAAAGACTCTTAGGCTTAAGGAGATTGCTGCAGCTCTTCCCTTGACCCACAAGGAGGTAATGGACAACTGGGTGACTAGAAGTGGAGTTAAAGGCTTCTTGGCTAAGTTTCTGATTGGTAAAGCTAACAGTTTCTGGAATGACTTAGACTTCAGGGCGTATGAGGACATTCTGGATCTCTTAATCTATGGGCTAGTACTGTTTCCAAATCCTGATAACTTTGTCAATATCAATGCCATAAGGATCTTCATGTCTCGGAACCCTGTACCCACTCTCTTGGGAGATGTCCTGCAACAACTCTATGCTCGTACTGCCCGAAGACGAGGAACTCTGTGGTGTTGTACTCCTTTGTTGGTGAGGTGGTTTATTTCGCACCTCCCCAAGTTCGTGCTAAAGAACCAAGAAGGAAGAGGCTGGGCTCATAGGTTAATGTCTCTCACTGATAATGACATCATTTGGACGCTCAGAGGTTTAGATGAGGTGGTTGTCATTGATCGCTGCGGAGAATATCCTAATGTTCCATTGATTGGCACTCAGGGCGGAATATATTATAATCCATGTTTAGCTCTCCGTCAGTTTGGAAGAGCCAGAAGAGCGGGGCCTCATGAGATGCTGGTGCCTCACATCAGTTTTGAGTTTCAGAAAGATAGTGATGAACTGCGTCGTAGATTCATCAAAGCTTGGGACAGAAATCACAAAGCTGACCCACATGAGTTGGGACTGAAGACTTCTCTGCCAATGGAACCCTATTGCAGATGGGTCTGCATCCGTGCTCAGAAGTTAGGTATGCCATATGAAGCTGTCAGGCCTATCATTATTGAAGGTCCTGATGGAGATGGGGTTCCTCCAACTGTTCTCCCTCCTCAGATACCCACTGATGTTGATACACTAAAGAGGTCTTGGGCGCAACTACAGGAAGAGTGGGATTATTATCGGGAAAAGTTCAACGAACAGGAACAGAAGATCCAGAAGCTGACCAAGCAATTGGAGAACGAGCGAACCCTGAATGACTATATCCGTACTGAGAAGAGGAGGCCATGGGAGCACTGATGGGCTTTGGATGTTTCTTTTACAACTTTATTTCCTTTTCAGTATTTTCATTCTTGTAACGCCTAAGGGCAAATCGTTGAACAATTTAAAGTTTAAATCTAATAAAGTGTGTTCCTTTTGTTTACAAAGTTGATTCCTGATTGACTTTGAAAACATAATTCATACGTATTTCATTCATCATATGCATTACAGGTACCCCTTTCTTATAGGTTGCTTAATCTTCTTCGCTGTTTATTTCAGCACTGAAGCATCATGAATCCTGAACTCACTATCGAGCAAGCTATCAAGGCCCTCCAGGCCCAGAATGCCCAATTTCAGGAGATGGTCATGAACTTGGCCCAGGGACAACAAGAGCTGAAGGCTTTGCTCCTGAAGAAGAATAAGAAGAAGAAGAGGACTGTGCTATTTAACACTGGGTGCAGACTCGGGAACACATTGCAGAATGAAGCTGAGAGGACTACTCCATCTGTGGGGGAAGGTAGTCACCAAGGGAGAGAGGTCCCTAGTCCTGTGGTCTCTGACACTGAGACAAACTTTAATGACGAACAGTACCCTCCTGCTGAGGATCGGTACAAACAACTGGAGGACAGGTTAAATGCTATGGAGATTCAACGCGTGCCTGGTTGGATTTCGGAGACTTGGGGTTATCTTCTGGGGTGGTAATCCCGCACAAGTTCAAGGCGCCTGCCTTTGTGAAGTATGACGGGTCTTCCTGCCCTAAGATACACCTCCGTTCTTATGTAAGGAAGATCCAGCCTTACATAGCAGACAAGAACTTATGGATCCACTTCTTCCAGGAGAGTCTTTCAGGGACTCATCTCGAATGGTTCTATCAGCTGGAGGGAACCAACATTCGTAACTGGGAGGATTTGGCCACTGCTTTTTACAAGCAGTATCAATATAATTCCGACCTCGCTCCCACGCGTACCCAACTCCAGGGTATGTCACTGGGAACGGGTGAAGGTTTTAAGGAGTACGCACAGAAATGGAGAGACCTGGCTGGCAGGGTGCAGCCACCATTGACGGACCGGGAGCTGGTGGATATGTTCTTAGGGACCCTATCTGGTCCATTCTTCAATCATCTCATTGGTAATTCCTCTGCTGGGTTTACTGACCTGATCCTGACTGGTGAGAGGATCGAGGCTGGTATAAAATCGGGAAAGATACAGAAGGGTGCCTCCTCAAATGCTGAAAAGAAACCCTTCAAGAAGGAGGCCAGTGCTGTGTATGGTCCAAGAAAGCAGAACAAACCTGAACTCCGCCAAGCTGTCAACGCGGTGGTTATTTCTAAGCCTGCTGCTGCTCTACAACAGTACAACCAACCCAGAGCTGAGAGGCCCAAACGGCAGTATACTCGGCTCAGCATGACTCTCTCTTAGATCCTGCCACAACTGCTGTCAACTAGCCTGATAACTGTCAAAGAGGCTCCGAAGATGGTAAACACAGCATCTCCGAAATACAACCCCAACGCCCGTTGCGCGTATCACTCTGATAGCCCGGGACATTCTACTGATGATTGCTGGGCCCTGAGGAATAAGGTTCAGGACCTTATTGATGCCAAGGAGATACAGTTCGAGGCGCCCGAGAGGCCAAATGTTGTGACCGCCCCCATGCCCCAGCATGGAGTGAATGCCGTTGAGGAGGATTTGTATGTAGCTTCTGTGGATGATGTTGCTACTCCTCTGCTGACCGCAAGAGGAACCTGTTGCTAGCCGGTTTATTTCTGGGATGTAGCAAAGGTTGCCCTTTATGTGCTGATTTCCCTGCTGGTTGTTCTTTGCTGAAATCAGGCGTCCAAAACCTGATGGATAGTAAAGAGATCTTGTTCAAGAAGACTGCCATTCCTGCTGCCCCTGTTGAAGAAGTTTCAATTGTTACCATTTTCAACAACCCTTCCAAGGCTCCTTCAAAGAAGCCTGTCCAAATTTTTCCTGTTCACAAGATTGCTCCTATAACCATTACTGTTCCGGAGCCCATCCCCTACAAGTCTGATAAAGCTGTCCCATGGCACTATAGGGCAGATGTTTATGTTCTGGGAGTGAAACAAGAGTTCGACACTGGTACCGGTGTCACCAACATCACCGGGCCTGCTAAGGTCACTCGTAGTGGAAGACTGTTCTCACCAGACATTGCACCTCCAGCCATTCAAAGGCCTCTTGTCATCACACCTGCCAGTGTGCCTATTTCCCCCCCTGACCAAGTTTCTACCCCTGCTGCTGAGTCATCTGACGCTCGGGGCAAGGGAATTGCTGCTGATATGCCTGCCCGGACGGAGGCACCAAAGACCATTGTTGAGGCTTCCAAGCAAGAAATGGAAGAGATCCTCAAAATTATAAAGAAGAGTGATTTCAACATCGTTGAACAACTGGGGAACACCCCCTCCAAGATCTCCATGCTATCACTGTTGCTGTGTTCAGAGGCCCATGCCAAGGCCCTGATTACTTTCCTGAAGACAGCCCACGTGCCCCAAGAAACATCTGCTGACCAATTCACCGACTGTGTGGCCAACTTAACCGCTGATAATGGCTTGGGTTTCTATGATGCTGATCTGACGGCCAAGGGGAAGAACCATAATGATGCCCTGCATGTCTCCATTGAATGCAGGGGCACTACTCTTGCTCATGTGCTGGTTGACACTGGTTCCTCATTAAACGTGCTGCCCAAGAAAGCTCTAGACAGGCTGGACTGTGAGGGTTTAGAGCTCAAACCAAGTAACATTGTTGTCCGGGCCTTTGACGGGTCCAAAAGGATGGTACATGGTGAGGTTGACATCCTGATCAGGGTTGGTTCGCAGGTATTTGATTCAAAATTCTATGTGATGGACATCCGTTCATCCTATTCTTGTTTGCTGGGTCGCCCGTGGATCCACAAGGCTGGAGTTGTGACTTCAACCTTACATCAGAAGCTCAAGTACCCGGTCAGGGGGAAGATCGTAACAGTGCAAGGGGAAGAGGAATACATGGTCAGCCACCTCAACTCCTTCAGGTACGTAGAAATGGATGGGGAGTTCATTGAGACCCCCTTTCAACACTTCGAAGAGGTGCCTCAAACATTGGCAGCAGCACAGACAGTGATGGCAGAAGACTCTCCTTTGAAGATGGCTTCCTTGAAGGATGCCCAGGCTGTGATTGAGAAGGGTGAGTACGCAAACTGGGGCAGGCTTCCTGATTTCACTCCAAAGACTGACAAATTTGGCTTGGGTTTCACTGCAGAAGCTCAGAAGGTTGTGCGCAAGGCAAGGATTGGAAGACCTCCTGTGTTTATCACCAATCCAGGAGTGAACGCTATTGGGGATGAAGACGAAGTGGAAGAATCCGAGTTTGACAGTTGGATCTACCCAATGACTAACGGTGGACCTAGCAACTGGACCGCAAAAGACTTTACACCCATTACTTTCGTCACCCAATAATGAACTTCTTTGTTTTGGATTTGTAATAAACAATAATTTGAAACTTTACGGCCCGGTGTCTTACCCGGGGCACCGTGGTTTTATTTGTGAGGGCTTTTGTTTGTCACTTTCATATATCATGAATAAAAGCATTGGACGTTTTTTACATTTCAAATCTTGCGCTCCCTTTCTTTCTTTCTTTATATATTGCAAAACAGCTGTATGTACACACACTCACTCGTACAGGTTTCAATCCACTCTGGATCTCACTGGTAACGACTCTGCTACTGCCAGTTATGACTTCGAAAATCCGATCAACTTAGCCGAAGACGAAGGTGAAGATGATTGTGAAGTGCCTGGCGAACTTGCAAGACTGCTACTCCAGGAAGAGAGGGCCATTCAACCACATGAAGAGCCAGTGGAAACGGTAAATCTGGGTACTGAGACAGACAAGAAAGAAGTCAAGATTGGTGCTAATCTAGAGCTCAGTGTGAAACAACGGCTGATCCAGATGCTGCATGACTACATGGAAATCTTTGCCTGGTCTTACGAAGACATGCCTGGGTTGGATACCGACATCGTAGTTCATCATTTGCCTACCAAGGAAGACTGTCCTCCGGTAAAATAAAAGGTCTGACGTATGCGTCCAGAGATGTATGAGAAAATCAAAGCTGAGGTTATGAAGCAATTTGATATCGGGTTTCTAGCAGTGACTTATTACCCTCAGTGGGTTGCCAACGTGGTTCCAGTGCCGGAGAAGGATGGTAAGGTCAGAATGTGTGTCGATTACAGGGGTCTGAACAGGGCTAGCCCCAAGGATGATTTCCCTCTGCCTCACATCGACGTTCTGGTTGACAATACTGCTCAGCACAAGTTGTTCTCCTTCATGGATGGTTTTTCAGGTTATAATCAGATCAAGATGGCTCCTGAAGATATGGAAAAGACTACCTTTGTTACTCAGTGGGGCACCTTCTGCTACAAGGTCATGCCATTCGGATTGAAAAATGCTGGGGCAACCTACCAACGTGCCATGGTTGCTTTATTTCATGACATGATCCATCATGAGATAGAAGTATATGTCGACGATATGATTGCAAGGTCTCAAATGGAGGAGGAACACCTTGACCATCTGCAGAAGCTGTTTGACTGTCTGAAGTTGTACAAACTAAGGTTGAATCCGAACAAGTGCACTTTCGGGGTGAGATCTGGAAAACTACTAGGATTCATCGTAAGCGACAAAGGTATTCAAGTGGACCCTGCCAAGGTGAAAGCCATACAAGAGATGCCAGCTCCCAAGACAGAGAAAGAAGTCAGAGGCTTTCTAGGACGTCTGAATTATATTGCCCGATTCATCTCGCACCTGACTGCTACCTGTGAACCAATCTTCAAGCTGCTGAAGAAAGATCAGGTGGTACGTTGGAATGATGAATGTCAGTCCGCTTTCGATAGAATCAAAGAGTATCTCCAAGAACCACCCATTCTTATGCCACCGGTTGAAGGGAGACCTCTAATATTATACCTGACAGTACTTGACAGCTCAATGGGGTGTGTGCTGGGGCAGCATGACGAGTCTGGCCGAAAAGAGCACGCCATTTATTACCTTAGCAAAAAGTTTATCGACTGTGAGACCCGATACTCACTGCTCAAGAAAACTTGCTGCGCTTTGGTATGGGCTGCTCGCCGGCTGAGACATTATATGTTGACTCACACTACTCTGTTGATTTCAAAGATGGATCCAATAAAGTACATATTCGAAAAGCCTGCTCTGTCTGGAAGAATAACAAGATGGCAGATGATCTTGACAGAATACGACATCCAGTATACAACTCAGAAAGCTATCAAAGGAAGTGTATTGGCAGACCACTTGGCACACCAGGCAGTAGATGACTACCAGTCAATGAACTTTGAATTTCCTGACGAAAGCATCATGGTAGTGACTGATTGTGAAGTACCTGGACTGGATGAAGGACCTGAGGAAGGATCCCGATGGTCTATGCACTTTGACAGAGCCTCCAACGCTTTGGGTAACGGTATCGGCGCTGTAATCATATCCCCTCAAGGCACTCATACTCCACTTACTGCCCGGCTATGTTTCAACTGCACCAACAACATGGCGGAGTATGAGGCATGCATCATGGGTCTTCAAGCTACGATTGACTTAAGGATCAAGTTTCTGAGTGTCTTCGGAGATTCCGCTCTCGTGATCAATCAGATCAAAGGCGAGTGGGATACGAAACACCCAAACCTTATTCCCTACAAAGAATGTGTATTGACATTGATCCCCCATTTCACAGAGATCACTTTTGAACATTTCCCAAGAGAGGAGAATCAGTTGGCGGACGCGTTAGCTACGATGTCTTCTATGTTCAAAGTCAAGTGGGACAATGAGGCTCCCCGGATCATCATCTGGAAAATGGATGAACCGGCATATTATTGTGATCTTGAGGCTGAGACAGTAACTGAGAACCCCTGGTATCATGAGGTGAAAAGGTACTTAGAAGCTCAAGAATACCCTGAAGGTGCATCCATCAATGATAAAAAGTTTCTGAGAAGGTTCGCAGCGAAGTTCTTCCTCAGCAATGGCATTCTGTACAAGCGAAACCATGATTCGACCTTACTGCGTTGTGTGGATAAGACTGAAGCAGAAAGAATCATGGCAGAGCTACATGAAGGTACCTTCGGAACACATTCCAGTGGACATACTATGGCAAAGAAAATCCTTCGGGCAGGATATTTCTGGTCCACAATGGAAGCCGACTGTTACCAACGTTCTGGGACATGTCATAAATGCCAGATATATGTAGATAAGGTGCACGTTCCTCCAGTTCCTCTGAATGTCTTGAAAGCACCTTGGCCTTTTGCAATGTGGGGTATTGATATGATCGGCGAGATTAAACCTACGGCATCCAACGGGCATCGCTTCATCCTGGTAGCGATTGATTACTTTACAAAGTGGGTTGAAGCAGCTTCCTATGCTACAGTAACCAAGAATGTCGTGGCACGGTTCATTCGACACAACCTGATATGTCGGTACGGCGTCCTGGAAAGGATCATTACGGACAATGGTACCAATCTTAATAACAAGATGATCACTGAGCTCTGCGAGCAATTCAAGATACAACACCATAACTCTTCTCCTTACCGACCGAAGATGAATGGGGCTGTAGAAGCGGCAAATAAGAATATCAAGAAGATTGTGCAGAAGATGACAGTAACCTATAAAGATTGGCACGAGATGTTACCGTTTTCTCTTCATGGGTATCGTACCTCAGCAAGAACGTCAACCGGGGCAACTCCTTTTTCCTTGGTCTATGGCATGGAGGCAGTCTTACCGATTGAAGTGCATATACCCTCTCTCCGGATGATGAAGGATGCAGATCTGAGCGAAGATGACTGGATCCAGACACGACTTGATCAATTAAACCTAATTGACGAAAAGAGACTCACTGCTATTTGTCATGGTCAAACGTACCAAAAACGGATGATCAAGGCATTTAACAAGAAAGTCAGACCACAAGAGTATCAAGTTGGGGACCTGGTAATCAAACGCATCATCCTTCCTCGGAGTGATCCCAAGGGCAAATGGACCCCTATGTACAAAGGGCCATTTGTGGTTAAACATGTGTTCTCAGGAGGAGCCATGATTCTAACTACCATGGACGGTGACGACCTTCCTCACCCCGCTAATGCAGACATAGTAAAAAGATACTACGCATGATAAAAGACCCGCTAGGTTGACATACCTAGGCAAAAATTAGGGCTTCCCGACGAACCAAAAGGGTCCGGGCAAAATGAGGGATGAAATATAAAAAAATCTGTACACCCGGCAAGTCGAAAACCTGAAAAGGCGGCTTGGGCAAAAATGGGTATCCCGGTGGACTGAAAACCCGAAAGGGCGGTCCAGGAAAAAGTTAGGGATAAAGCGTAATACTATGTCTCATTGGATCACCTTGCATCCAGAATCCGGTATCAACCTCAAGTTCAGACGGCATCGATCAATCAGCTTCATCTTCAACCGAGCAGCCAAGTGATGAGACGCTCGAAGATATAAAGGCGATAGCAGAGTTGGAACCCAGTGGGATTATTCTTTTCACATAGCTGTTTTGTTTTCTTTGTACAAATTGTATAAACTCTGTTGTTCGGCGGCGTTCTCTTACTAGGACGTCAGCTTCTTGTACATAAACGCCTATTTTACAGGCAAATTCAAAAATCAATACAAATTCATTTTTCAGACCAATTGCCAATTGTTTTTCCTTTTCCTGTTTTGTTTTGCGAAGAACGTCCAATGTTCAAATTTTGGTATATGCATTTGACAATAATTGCTAACTCGTAAATATTTGCATGTGAAACAAAGGATTAATTACAGGTAACATTGGAAACAGGGGCAATAATGAGTGGTTTAAGCAGTCTAATTGCTCCGTCCACCAAGGTACCAAGGTAAGTTCGGCTGAAGAATGTAACCCAGATACCTTCATTCCCCAGTGAAGTCACCAAGATTCAACAATTCTCCTCAAGCAGTTGGTCTCCAATCAGTCCTAACACGGCACAATATCTCCTAGCAAGTCAGCGATACTCTCCCCAAGCAGAGTTAGCCTACTCAGTCAGCCTTATGGAAGTTGGATTATCCCCCAGCAGATCTCAACATTCCTCAGCAGGAGTATACAAACATTCTTAACAAGCATCCCCGGCAGTCTTGATCTAAGATTGTTCCCCGACGGTTTACCAAACACTCCAGCGGAGCCGCTTCCCCAGTACATCTCAAAAATTTCCCCAGGAGAGTCCAGTCCAAAAGTTTCCCCAGGAAAGTAGAATCCATCTCCCAGCAGGAAGCTTATCCCCAGTAGATTCTGGAAGCTATCCCCTGCATAGAACGAACGCGTCTCCCGGACTTTTTATTCAAAGGTTATTTCCCCACCAGAGCTTATAACTGGGTTATCCTCAGCCAATTGCCACGGAAAGATCGTCCTCGGCAAAGTCTTCCTATCCCCAGCGGAGTTCATCAAATCTTCCAACATAACACATCAATGGTATCCCCAACGGAGTTATCATCAACATCTCAGCAAAGTACCTCTCTTTCCCCACAGAGTTCACTCCCCGCAGAGTAATCTATTCGCCAAGTTTATTCCCCAACGGAGTCATCTTCTCCTACCAGTATTCTTGCAACCATCACCCCCAGCGGAAACAAAGCACTATCCTTCAACATCAGCCCAGGATTTAACTTCCCGGCACTCGTCAAGGATTTACTTTCCTAGACAAACATACATTCATAAACATCATATCTTCATACATTATAGCATGCATATACGCATCATAAACATACAATCTCATTTATTCTGAGAACATCATGCATGTCATACATCATGACATCGCATACAATTAACGTTTTGTCTTTTTCAGGACAAAGGTTAATACAAAGATGATTACTATCAACGGTCGCAACTAAAGGTCCGATTCCTGTATCTTGCCAGGGTGTATCTGTTGACGACTAATTCCAGACTCGATTCATGTATCTTGCCAGGGCACGTCTGAAGAGTTCGAAGATCCGATTCCTGTATCTTGCCAGGGTGTATCTGTTGACGACTACATTTCCAGACTCGATTCCTGTATCCTGCCAGGGCACGTCTGAAGAGTTCGAAGATCCGATTCCTGTATCTTTCCAGGGTGTATCTGTTGACGACTACATTTCCAGACTCGATTCATGTATCCTGCCAGGGCACGTCTGAAGAGTTCGAAGATCAGATTCCTGTATCTTGCCAGGGTGTATCTGTTGACGACTACATTTCCAGACTCGATTCCTGTATCCTGCCAGGGCACGTCTGAAGAGTTCGAAGATCCGACTCCTGTATCTTGCCAGGGTGTATCTGTTGACGACTAATTCCAGACTCGATTCCTGTATCCTTCCAGGGCACGTCTGAAGAGTTTGAAGATCCGATTCCTGTATCTTGCCAGGGTGTATCTGTTGACGACTAATTCCAGACTCGATTCCTGTATCCTGCCAGGGCACGTCTGAAGAGTTCGAAGATCCGATTCCTGTATCTTGCCAGGGTGTATCTGTTGACGACTAATTCCAGACTCGATTCCTGTATCCTGCCAGGGCACGTCTGAAGAGTTTGAAGATCCGATTCCTGTATCTCGCCAGGGTGTATCTGTTGACGACTATGTACCAGACTCGATTCCTGTATCCTGCCAGGGCACGTCTGAAGAGTTCGAAGATCTGATTCCTATATCTTGCCAGGGTGTATCTGTTGACGAATATATTCTCCAGACTCTATTCCTGTATCTTGCCAGGGCACGTCTGAAGAGTTTGAAGATTTGATACCTGTATCCAGCCAGGACACATCTACATAAAGAGTTTGAAGATCAACTCCTGTAACAGGCCAGGTAATTATTTTTCTTTCTCAGGTATGCAAGTTCTCGCTAAGGAATCTTACGCGATCGTCAACCTCCCGATGGCATCTGTAAGCCCATCCTCATACCAACAGCTCCAAATGGCATCTATAAGCCCATTCCCGACAAGGTACTGTCACACTTCCAGATGGCATCTATAAGCCCATCTTCCTATCCATCAGTCTCCAAATGGCATCTGTAAGCCCATTCCCGACATCACACTGCTAATACTCTACTATGTGAGTGCAAATTTCTGGGCACTCTAGTGTTCAATCATCTTCCACCTTCAGATTATGAAATGCACGCCAGCCAATCTACATCCTCAGGTCTAAGAAGATTGAACAGGGGCAACTGTTGTACCCCAAAATTTTCTCTCCCATAATCTTCAAAGTTTTGCCAAGCATCACTTCAAATGGTTCAAGGTCTACTCAAGGGCTACACAGTCAACCATCCTCCTAAGCCAGTCAAAATAGGGTTTTGGTTCTTGCAAGGAAATTGAAGTTTTCAAGGGCTCAATCAAGTCCCATATGCTCATACACATTTTCAAGCACCTACATGTCAAGTTTCAAGGCTCACAAGGTCAAGTTGCACAGTCAAAAACCCTAATTGCTCCACAGTTAACTGCAGGGGCAAAATGGTCATTTGGCAATCAAAAGTCAAAATTATTTGTCAACATCTTATTTTGAAGCCACAATCATCATTTGATCAAGTCTTGATCATGATTCTCAAAGCAAGGCTCAAAAATCATCAAGATGCAAAAGTTTCTATTTTTGGACAACTGAAAAGTCAATTGTAACTTGACCAAGGCATAACTTTTTCATGGTTCATCAGAAAAATCCCATCCAATGCTCATCTTGAAGGGGAGGACATTTCCTACAACTCATCTTCACATTCCAAGTCCAAGAAATGCTCTCACAAAAAGTTATCAATTTCAACATTATAGGTCATTTTCAAAAGTCAACAAAAAGGCACCTTAAGTCAAAGACCATAACTTGATATTGGTAAATCAAAATGACATGGGACAAAAGACATTGGTTAGAGGACTTCAAGACCTTTCTAAAATGTCCAAGAACATGTTCATAGCTTCAAAATTGAGCAAGATATGCATTGGAGAAGTTGGGAAATTTTTGTGAAATGGCCAAAGTCAATTATCCTTGAAACTTCATTTTTGACAAAAGGGGCCCACTTTTTCCACTTGTTTCAGCTTGGCCATGCTTCCCACGTGTCCCACAAATTATTTCAAGATTTAAAATTAAATTTTCCATTTTTATTTAATTTTATTTGATTTAATTCATTTTAAATCTTTTAAAATCAAATAAAAATCAAAGAAGTTAATTAGGGGATATATGTTGTATTGAAATGCTTTGATACACCATCATGACCATTCCAAATTCGTGCAAGGGGCTATTCCAAGAAAGAATTCAAATTTGACACAAAAATGGAAAGTGGTTTCAATGGAGGTTATGGCAAAATCTTAAACATGAATGCAAGGCTTCAAGGCTCTTAATTCTGATTGAAACTCTTTACATAACACTTGTGCAAGCTGCCACAAAGGGATTCACGACCTAGAAAGCTCCAAAATGGCCAAACATATTTCAAAATTTCCAAGAGAAAAAGTGAAACTGAAAACCTATTTGCAGCCTGTTCCAAGCTTCCATTTTGATTCCAATACATTCCTGGCATCACCAGCAACCTTTGGCAATCAAAATCAAACGCAGAACCTCAAAGAATCGTTCATCACCCCACCCACGGTTTGTTCAAACTTTGAAATCGAAACTCTATTTCCTCACCTCTTTAATTCATTTTGATCATGTTTTTACATTGCTGATGTTATTACCAAGCTTCCTATATGATTTAATTTGACTATAAGGCCCTAAAACACAAATCACCATGAGAGACATCTAGGTTTTCCGAAGCTTTCAAATTGGGGTTTCTCACATACAGAAAAATTGGAACCTCAAACGACCATGGTTGAATTGAGAAGGACGAGACGAATCCAATGAACTATTCGCGCCCTTTTTATATGGTGTGAGGAGCTAATCGCTATTTTTATTTTGACTGTATTTTGTGGGGGTTTAAAACCCCCGCTATATGTTTGGTATTTTGTAGAAAAGGTAGAAGACGACAGACGTGGCAAGCAGGCGTTGGTGCATTCAAATCCACACGCGCATTTTTTTGTTTTTTCAGCATTACTGGCTTTTATTTTATATAATATTTGTTTTTCATATTATTAACAAATGTAACAAAGTGCTTCAGTGGCTGGGAACGTGTCATGCCATCCTTGGGACCTGGGTTCAATTCCCAGGTCCCCTTACAATTCCCATATTATTTTTCCATTGACTTTCCTGTGCAGCGCTCCAAGGAAGGCTCATCATAAACCCTATAGATCCAACAAGCCAGGTGTCTTCAAGGCAGATCTAAAGGACAAAAAGCAGGGAGCACCATAGTCTGGAGTCAAGCATGCTGTAGGTGATCCAGGAAAGTCAACGTGGCTTCCTCAAATGGGCCACAATTTCAGTCTTGCACCCTCCTATTTGGCCCACACCCCCCTTGGTTTTTACTTCCTTTTTTTCATTTTGTTTTGTCATTACCTATTATTTTTTAACCTTTTTATTTTATTTTATTTTTAATAATTAGCATAATTAACACATTTTTCATAAAAAACCAAAAAAAATAGAATTAACATTTTTTTTATTATTATTTTTATTTTGTAAATAAACCATAATTGAATTAGTTTTTAATTAGGCTATTTTAACCTTCTTTTAATAATTAAAATAGATTTAGATTTAGGTTAACCTAGAATTTCATTTCTTTTTCTATTTTATTTCATAAAAACATAAAAAAGAACAAAAAATATTTTCTTTTAATTAAATTAAATTAATTAGTTATTAATTAGCTTCAATTTCATTTTAATTACAAAAAAGACCAAAAAAAATCAATTTTCTTTTCTAAAAAGGGTCAACACCCTTAGACATTCCCGATTCTTCTTTCGCGCGCATTTACTTTATTTGATTATTATGTAATTGCTCCGGATATGTAATAGTAATTAGGACTTTTATTGTTTTTATTTACTTTCCGTATTCATTTACTAAAAAACGGGTCTTTGTAATTTTTGGCGATGTATAGACCCACGCCTTGTAATAGCGTAGGATTTACGTTTCCGCAATTTACTTTCCGCACCCCCTTTAACTGTTAAACTTGTATGAAAGAATGCATGCTAATTAAAAAAACAAGCGTAGCTCACCGTGCCATGATCAAAGATAAACTTAACATGAAAATAACACACAAATTCACACACCACTTCTAGGGTACGCCTCACCTGTTGCCTTGCCTTCGAAACGTGGTCGTCGAGTATAGGACGTTTTAGTAAGTCCTTATGTCCATGATCCAGTTGCCTCGAAACGGTTGCCCCGGATTAAAAAAGGATCAAGGGCATAAGGGTAGCTTCTAAGGTGTCCTACTGTTGCTCTGGTGACCACACTGTCCCTAAAAACGAATTGACCTGAACACCTCCAACGGTGGTGCTACCTACCTCTCAATGGTGGGATAGCACTATCTAAAGGAGTCTTACACAGCTTAATTCCTTAGGGTAGGTAGATGACTCATGGGTACTTGCTCTTTTCAAAACAAACAAAATACTTTTCACACCTTACACTTTCAAAAAGTTTTCAAACAATACTTCATACACTCTTGAGGACTGATACAAGAGTTACCTAGAAGTTTTCAAATGAACTTTTTTTCAAAACCCACACACACTTGAAAAGCAAACAAATCTTTTGAAAACATAAGAGCAAGTACCTAAGAGCCCGTGGATAACCACGGATAGAAACGGTGCTAACACCTTCCCTTTCTATAAATCTACCTCCCTAACCGAGAAACATTCTCATAAGGAATTTTGCTGTGCTTTTGTCCTTTCCATGTTGGAGAACATAAAAGATGGTGGCGACTCTTGCTTACCGCGACATTTCGCGAAACCAGCTAAAAAACAATCAGTTCTAAATCCACCGATCACAGAACTGGCGACTCTGCTGGGGAAGACTTTTAAAGTGAGGTGTACCTTAGGATAGCTCATACTTGTGTTTTCAATTGTCTGAACTGTTTGCTTTATTATTGTGGGCTGCATCGGAGTTACATAGATCCTAACCCGGATCTGGGGATACCCTATTATGTAGCATAAGCTGTGAGGGACCTGTCCGGCGTAGACCGACATGGGTGAAGCAGTGGCTACGTTGGTGTGGCACCTTGGTCTGTACCGATATCCCTTGTGTTGCAACGAGGAGAATATGGGTCTTCTTAGGAGTCATTAAGCACCAACCGACCTTAGAACCTTAAATGACCCAACTTGGCCAATAGAACAGTAGCAGTATGCTACACCCATTGAGGCTAAACTCTCGCGATGATTCTGGACGCAAGAAAAGATTGCGATGCTGGAGTTATGACCGATTGAGGGTAGTCAGTGATATTGGGACCCTCTAGAACCCGGTTACTTTTGATTAGGACAGGTCTTAACCAACAAACTGAAAGAGGGTAGTACCTGAACTCCGTGCTGGCCTAAACTCTAAGGGCTTTGGTGTGACTTGTGTGCCTTATCATGTTTGCCTTTGTGAATACTCATGGTGTGCTTTATCATAACATCATGCCATCATAACATTGCATGCATCCTGCATAAGGACTGGCCATTTCAAAGACAAGAGGGTTTCACCTTTGCTCTGTTTTGTAGGATATCATGATGCCTATGCGAAGGAACACTATCTGGTTCAATTTTGTTCACCCACCTGAGTTTCTTGAAGAGTTGGTTAGCAGAATTCCAAATACCACTTCCTTCATCCAGAGGCATGGTTCTCTTCTCAGTTTAGTCACGGCAAAGTGGGACCAACAACTGATGAGTGTCCTGACCCAGTTTTATGACCCTCTGTACCAGTGCTTCACCTTTCAAGACTTCCAGCTGGTCCCCACCCTGGAAGAGTTCTCTGATTTGCTGGGTATCCCTATCTTGGATCAGACTCCCTTCATTGGTTGGGAAAAGACTCTTAGGCTTAAGGAGATTGTTGCAGCTCTTCCCTTGACCCACAAGGAGGTAATGGACAACTGGGTGACTAGAAGCGGAGTTAAAGGCTTCTTGGCTAAGTTTCTGATTGGTAAAGCTAACAGTTTCTGGAATGACTTAGACTTCAGGGCGTACGAGGACATTCTGGATCTCTTAATCTATGGGCTAGTATTGTTTCCAAATCCTGATAACTTTGTCAATATCAATGCCATAAGGATCTTCATGTCTCGGAACCCTGTACCCACTCTCTTGGGAGATGTCCTGCAACAACTCTATGCTCGTACTGCCCGAAGACGAGGAACTTTGTGGTGTTGTACTCCTTTGTTGGTGAGGTGGTTTATTTCGCACCTCCCCAAGTTCGTGCTAAAGAACCAAGAAGGAAGAGGCTGGGCTCATAGGTTAATGTCTCTCACTGATAATGACATCATTTAGACGCTCAGAGGTTTAGATGAGGTGGCTGTCATTGATCGCTGCGGAGAATATCCTAATGTTCCATTGATTGGCACTCAGGGCGGAATCTATTATAATCCATGTTTAGCTCTCCGTCAGTTTGGAAGAGCCAGAAGAGCGGGGCCTCATGAGATGCTGGTGCCTCACATCAGTTTTGAGTTTCAGAAAGATAGTGATGAACTGCGCCGTAGATTCATCAAAGCTTGGGACAGAATTCACAAAGCTGACCCACATGAGTTGGGACTGAAGACTTCTCTGCCAATGGAACCCTATTGCAGATGGGTCCGCATCCGTGCTCAGAAGTTAGGTATGCCATATGAAGCTGTCAGGCCTATCATTATTGAAGGTCCTGATGGAGATGGGGTTCCTCCAACTGTTATCCCTCCTCAGATACCCACTGATGTTGATACACTAAAGAGGTCTTGGGCGCAACTACAGGAAGAGCGGGATTATTATCGGGAAAAGTTCAACGAACAGGAACAGAAGATCCAGAAGCTGACCAAGCAATTGGAGAACGAGCGAACCCTGAATGACTATATCCGTACTGAGAAGAGGAGGCCATGGGAGCACTGATGGGCTTTGGATGTTTCTTTTACAGCTTTATTTCCTTTTCAGTATTTTCATTCTTGTAACGCCTAAGGGAAAATCGTTGAACAATTTAAAGTTTAAATCTAATAAAATGTGTTCCTTTTGTTTACAAAGTTGATTCCCGATTGACTTTGAAAACATAATTCATACGTATTTCATTCATCATATGCATTACAGGTACCCCTTTCTTACAGGTTGCTTAATCTTCTTCGCTGTTTATTTCAGCACTCAAGCATCATGAATCCTGAACTCACTACCGAGCAAGCTATCAAGGCCCTCCAGGCCCAGAATGCCCAATTTCAGGAGATGGTCATGAACTTGGCCCAGGGACAACAAGAGCTGAAGGCTTTGCTCCTGAAGAAGAATAAGAAGAAGAAGAGGATTGTGCTATTCAACACTGGGCGCAGACTCAGGAACACATTGCAGAATGAAGCTGAGAGGACTACTCCATCTGTGGGGGAAGGTAGTCACCAAGAGTTACCTAGAAGTTTTCAAATGAACTTTTTTTCAAAACCCACACACACTTGAAAAGCAAACAAATCTTTTGAAAACATAAGAGCAAGTACCTAAGAGCCCGTGGATAACCACGGATAGAAAGGGTGCTAACACCTTCCCTTTCTATAAATCTACCTCCCGAACCGAGAAACATTCTCATAAGGAATTTTGCTGTGCTTTTGTCCTTTCCATGTTGGAGAACATAAAAGACGGTGGCGACTCTTGCTTACCGCGACATTTCGCGAAACCAGCTAAAAAACAGTCAGTTCTAAATCCACCGATCACACATCCCGATTCGAGAAATGATCATTCGTGGCCTAAACCTATGTTTGCAAGCCCCAATATGTTTAATTTGAAACCTTGGATTCAATAAATTTGAAGTTCATTGTTAGAAGGATTTGATTCTATCAATCCTCTAATGAAATTCATGAATTTTGGTCTAAGTGAATCATTTGAACATCGTTGATCATATGTGTTGCCTTGAGTACTTGACATGAATGATATACTTGAAAAAAAGCAAATGAAATATGTTGTTGAGAAGCTTTGATTTTATCAATCTTCTAATGGGTTTTCAAAAGCAAACTTCAAGATGGTCATTCAACTAACCTTTTAATTTCTAATTCACTAACAATTAACTTTACTTTAAGCCTTTATTTTGTGCCTTTATTTTTATGTACCATTTATTTTAGCATTTACATCTCATACTATTTTCCTTGTGTTCACTTGAGAATTTATCTTTATATCATTTTATCTTTGCTCACTTGAGCTTTCTTTTCTTTTAAAGACACTTGATAATTAACTTGAACATTAAAAGCTTTAAGGTTACTTGGACTATCTGGTTACTATCCTTAGTATTGTGGAGTTGTGGATCTCTCGGACTTATAATTAGAAGGCTTGATGCTTGGGGATATTGTTGCTTTGTTGTTATTCTGTTTGAAGTTCTTGGGGTTTACTCCAAGGCATTGGGTTAATTTTATTTGTGTGTAGGTTATTCTAATTTTATGCTTTGTCTGTGATTGAGAATTCCTCTGTATACAATCATTATTCTGCCCAATTTTTGTGAAGACTTAATTCATCTGAAGCTTGAAGTTCCTCAGAGGTTTAGTATTTTTGCATGCTTGGTTTTAATCCAAAGGATGAAAATTCTAATTTTACTTCCTCATGTCAAGTTTTGGCTTCTCGTTGATTAGATTGTTCTTTTCCTTGGCTTTTACCTTATGCTTTAGGATAGTCCATTCATCTCCTCCCATCTTCTTTAATTTCAAAATATTCTCCCTCTTTTTCAAAACTCTTCTGGTTTTCTAACTTGAACCGCTTTCATAATAAACATGGACTTATGTCCATGCGTTTTCAAAAATATTTTCTTAGTAAAACTTTAATCAATTTAATCATACTTTGACATATTTCTCAAGACTAAAAGTCAATTAACCTCATTCAAACCATTTTCCCACTTTGGTTTTTTACTTTAAACTTTTCTCAAAAGATTAGACTCTTGTCGATTCCTATAGTGATGCGAGCTACTATACTTCTATGATATATAGTGAAGTGAGATATTTTCCACTTGGGTGTTGAGTGAGACTTTGTTGATTTTAAAACCCAAGCTATATCTTCCACTTTGAGATGCTGTAAATGCTCCTTTCTCATAATTGTGGGTAGTAAGTATGTTTTCCACTCGGATACGATGATGACGTCTCTTCTCTGAAAATTAACCAAAACATATGTATTTTAAAACTTTTGAGGTGAACTACGAGTACCCTGATCCCCTATTTCATGGAAGGTGGTACATAGGCACTAAAGGTTCGCAACCGCGATGAGTGCAAAATTGTAAAAAATAATTCTTTTCTCATCTCCACCATCTTATTTTGTATACACCTTTTATAGCCAAAATACACAGATTTTAAAAAGCTTCCTGCGAAATATCGTAGATGTTTAGGGTGCTAATACCTTTCCTTTGCATATCCAACCCCCGTACCTAGTTTCTCCCCATCTTTTTGGGTTTATTCACTCTTTTCCCATTTCTTTTGGAAACAATAAAGCGCTGTGGTGATTTTTATTTGATTTGTATGAGTTAAGTCAATCTAATAGCTTAGTCTCAACATTTATATCACTATAGTTGTAAAAACAACCAAACATTTACTACTATAATTCTTCAGCAGTGAAATTTCAAAAATACCCCTCATGTTCTCAATGTAACTTGCACCTCAAGTCTTGATGAAAATACTTCCTAAAGCTTCTTAGACATACTAAGCTTAGGAGTGCCAATATTTTCCTGTAGCAAGACACCTGACACAATGGTTACTAATACCAGTGACTTTAGTCTGTAAGCAGAAAAAAACCTTGAGTACCTTGATTGCAATAGCTTGTCCCATTACAATGTCATAAAATCCTGTTTGACACTGTACTCTTTTATCAATAAACCCAATTGAGAATACATCTTCCTTTAGTATTGTACCTATCCTTAAAGATAGACCATGATTAAATTATTTATGATCAAGGAGACAAGATTATTTTTCAAACAAAACATCCTCCTTTCATACTATTTCCATTAGACGTGGTCAATAGCTTTTACTCCAAGACTCATCATCATTAGATATATCATCTTTGAAACTATTGATGAACACAAACTCTAATAAACTCAAAATAATGAACACCCTTTTAGACAAAATTTTGTTTTCTTGAGAATTTTCTTATTCAGTTCCTGCTAGCCCTTTAGAGTCTTTCACATTTTCTAGAGTATCAAACTGCTGAAATGATGTTTCAACATCTGGGTGAACATCAGTTCCTTTCTCAATGAATGAATCATTGATTTTGGCCCTGAAGTTAACATTACTAAAAGAACTTCTCTCAGTAGAGTAACTCAGAAGGATACTATTATACCCCAAAATCTGCCCTCTCTTTTTAAAGACATTCCTTGTAAAAGATCTTCAAAAGCTCAAGTTTGCACAAGTATTGACTAGGTTAAGCCATCTCCTCAACACCGATGCCTCAAATCAGGGTTTTGAATTGCACAAGGAAAATTGAACTTTTAATTCCTCAAATGAGTTTCATGGATCATAATGGACCTCCAACATTACTCATGTCAAGTTTCAAGTCTTGGATCAAGTTTACTCAATCAATTGCTCATATGACTAAAATCAACTGTATTGGGTAAAAAATTAATTGTGGTTAACTTACAGCCAAACTTCAAGATTTTTGACCAATATTAACATTTTGAAGTCTTATGCATCAATTGATCAAATTTGGATCACAAATCCTCAAGGAAAATGTTAAAATCATCAAAAGGGCAAAATGGTCAAAATTAGGGTTGTGACTAAGAATGACTGATTATTGACTTTTGACTTAATACATGACTTATTGGTTTGAAACATGATATCAAAGATTCAAGGACATCATATTTACCTAATTTTATGGCTCAAAACATTTCTCAAGATCAGTGGATTGAAAGATGAAACTTGGTCAACTAATGAAAAAGTCAATTGTACACTGAAAATTCAAACTTTAACTTTTTGGTCAACATTAAGTTTCAAAGATCAAAATTCATAAATACATTCAAGAATATCAAGATTGATCATCAATAAGTCAAGAAAGTCAAAAGTCAATTTGAAAAGTCAAAACTTTTCAAGACTTAGAAATTTTTTTGTTTTATACATGTTTATTTCATAACTTTATACCAATTTTTCACCATGGTGCAAAATAATTCAAAGGAAACTTTCAACATGAAAGTTGTAGATCTTGATGAATTCTAAAACTTTATATTAGAGGGTTGATGTCCAAAAAACTCTTAGATTTTAAGATATAAGCCCATGAAGTCATGACATTTTTATCTACCACTTAGAGAAATTTTCAACAGATTTTGGTCAGGATTTTATACCAACTTCTTGGCATTTTTTCACATAGTTCCGAGATGATTTTGTCAAAATGTCCAACATGAAAGTTATAGAGGATGTTTCAAACTTTCCAAAACATCCAATATCATGAATTTATCATACTTGATCTAGTAGATTCAATGGCATTAAGTTGGGCATCCATCCTTGAATTGCAAGTCCTTTTGGTGAAGAACACATAACGAAATCCTTATGCTATGCTACATAATATTGTGTTGCAGGCCTTCTAACTTGCAAATCTCACCTTAATTTAATGCTTACACCTACTCTTGAGCTATTAACCAAGTGTTTGAGCCATTGTCCAAAAGATCTTTCCATTTATGGCATAAAGGCACCATTGCTATTCTTGAAAAGCAAGCTTTTGGTAAAAAAAATTGTCTTGTTTATCTTGTTTGCTTGTGATTTTACTCCACCATAAATCATGAAAAGTAGCCCCTATATACCAGCAACTTTGGTACTTCATCTTGGGACTATGGAGAATTGACATAGTTTGATATTTGCATCCCAACCAAACCATAACATGCTGTCTTGCAAACCTAGTCAGCTCTTGTTCCCAAACCTCTTGCCTATAAATAGAGGGAGAATTTACAAGGGAAAGAGGTCATAAAAATAGATATGTTCTTGTGTTTTGAAAATCATTAAAACCCCTTTTACTCACAAAATAACATAACTGTCCACAAAACCTCTACTCTTGAGTTTTGAAGTCCTAGCCCTTTGAACCTCTCACACCTTGCTGTTAGAATATAGTTTGATTCTACAACCCTCAATTAGAGTTTTGATGATAACAAAATACAAGAATAAATAAATTATAAGATTTATATATAAGACATATATGCTATTTAAAATTATGTTGTGTATTTACAGAAGTTCTGATGGAATCAGCATCAGAAGATCAATATCAACATCAGCATCAGAAGATATGTCAGCATCAGAAGATCAATAACATTTGCTACACGCTGAAGTTACCAGATCATACGCTGAAGCCTGATGACCAGAATCTGCGTATAAAATAATCTGACTCTGATCAAGATCTTTACCAAGTCATCAGCACTCAGAAGCGTCATCATCCAGCATAAAGCAAAGAACACTCTAATTACCATAAGCAGAGAAGACTCTGAAGCGTTACTAAGCATTCAAAGACAGATTAATTACCAATGGCTTTATCCAAGACAAGATCTTCTCAAAAAGGAAAGAACGTTATGGTCATTGAAAGTGATTTATGGACACCAACGTATCTTTGCCTTGGCTTTATAAATAAGTCTGTGTGAGAAAAGAAATGGCTAATAATCTACGCACGCATATACACGCCTACGAAAACACACGTACTCATACATTTTGCTAAGCCTTCAAACCAAGCCTACTCAAATTCTTTAGCAATTCAGTTTTCATTCTAAGCTTAATATTATGTATTATCACAGTTGTGATATATAGTTTTGTTAGAAAACATTAACACATATTTTGTTCAAATTATCTGTAAGAGAATTTCCTTGAGATAAACCGGTATGTGGTTATACTCAAGAAGGCTTTAACAGTTGTTAAAGTAGTTGTTGTATTCAGTTGAATATAGTGGATTAAGACCTCGTTGGAGAGAGGCGAAATCACCCTGACGGGTGGACTGGAGTAGTTTGAGATCAAACGAACCAGGATAAAAATACAGTGTTGTATGCATTTGATTTAAAGTTTTACAATTCAACCCCCCTTCTTGTGTTTTACACATCTTCAATTGGCATCAGAGCGCCTGGTTCTGAGCTTATAACACTTAACCGTGTCAGTACAAGATCCAGCGTCAGAAAAACACAATGGCAGGACCACATTAAAACATCAGCAATGACAACAATGAAGAAAGAGGCAGATTCAGTGGCAAACCTCCAGTCTTTGATGGAGAGAACTTTGACTACTGGAAAGACAGAATTGAGAGCTTCTTTCTGGCCCATGATGCTGATCTGTGGGACATGGTGACTGATGGATACATGCACCCAGTGGATGGAAGTGGTAAGAAGATTGACAGGAAAGCAATGTCTGATCAGCAAAAGCGTGACTTCAGAAATCATCACAAGGCCAGAACAATTCTTCTCAGCGCCATCTCTTATTCAGAATATGAAAAGATATCAAACAGAGACACTACAAAGAATATGTTTGACTTTCTGAGAATGACGCGTGAAGGCAACATTCAAGTCAAAGAAACCAAAGATCTTGCGCTCATTCAGAAGTACGAGGCATTCAAGATAGAAGAAAGTGAATCAATAGAAACGATGTTCTCAAGATTTCAAATTCTGGTTGCTGGTCTCAAAGTTATTGACAAAGGGTATTCTACTGCTGATCATGTTAAGAAGATTATCATAAGCTTGCCAAAACAGTGGAGGCCAATGGTCATAGCGCTTAAGCTAGCCAAGGATCTCAACAAAATCTCTCTGGAGGAACTTGTCAGCTCCCTCAGAAGTCACGAGATAGAGCTAGAAGCAGATGAACCTCAAAAGCAAGGTAAGCCATTAGCTTTAAAATCTAACAGAAAATCTGACTCCAAGGATTTGCAGGCTGTAGAAGAAACCTCTGATGGGTCTTCATCAGAAGAAGATGAACTATCTCTCCTCTCCAGAAGGGTGAACCAATTATGGAAGCAGAGGCAAAGGAAGTTCAGGAATCCCAAAAGATCAGAGAATCGGAATGAATCCTTCTCCAGATATAGAAGGTCAGAATCCTCCTCTGGACACAGAAGATCTGAAGGCTCTTCAGGAAGAAGAAAGCCAAACAACAAAGACATCATCTGCTATGAATGTAACGAGAAAGGACACTACAAAAGTGATTGCCCAAAGCTTCAGAAGGAGAAGCCCAAAAAGAAATTTGGCAAGGAAAAGAAGAAAAGTCTCATGGCTACATGGGATGATTCTGACACATCTGAAGCTGATTCAGAATCAGATGATGAAAGAGCAAACATAGCTCTCATGGCAAACATAACAGAAGATAGTGAAGCTTCTGAGTGAGACTCTGAATCAGATACAGAAGAGGTATTTCTTGACTTTGCTATAAACTTTACTAAGGCTGAACTAGCTGAAAGCCTTAATGAAATTCTGGAAAGATATCAGCAGATCAGAGTCAAATTCAGAAACCTGAAAAGGAATCTTGCTTTTGACTCTGATAAAACTGAGAGTCTCAAATTGGAGAATTCTGAGTTAAAAGATAAAATTTCAAAATTAGAAAATCTATTGCAAAACTCTCAGAAGGAAACAATCCCTGAAACTTCCAGCAGTGCTGATGAGATCATCAAGGAGTATGATCACAGCTTTCAGAAGTTTCTAGCTAAAAACATAGATAAAAGCAAAATGGCTTCAATGATCTATGGAGTTAGCAGAAATGGCATAAAAGGAATAGGATACCAAGGTAAGGTACCTACACCAAAGAATGCCATGGATTTAGTTATAAAACGCACTTCACTTGATTCACACTTTGTATATGGGCACACACATGACATCAAATATACAAGTAGTAATTATTCTGTCAAACCAAAATTCAACTAGAGTTTTGGTAAAACGAACAAATCAGGACCAAAGAAAATATGGGTACCTAAGGATAAAATAATACATGTGGCAGATATCTTTAGCAGCAAAGTAGAAACACCAATCATGGTACCTGGACTCTGGCTGCTCACGACACATGACGGGAAGAAGGCATATGGAGGCAATCAGAGAGGAAAGATCATTGGCTCTGGAACTGTAGGTAATGGAAATCTTCCCTCTATAAGTAATGTTTTATTAGTAGATGGGTTAATGCATAACCTGTTATCCATAAGTCAATTAAGTGATAACGGTTATGATATAATCTTTAATCTAAATTCATGCAAAGCTGTTAGTCAGAAAGATGGGACTATCCTATTTAATGGAAAGAGGAGAAACAACATTTATAAAATAAAGCTTTCTGAACTAAAAAGTCAGAATGTAAAGTGTCTTCTGTCTGTTAAGAACGAGCAATGGATCTGGAACAGAAGATTGAGACATGTTAGTATGAGAAGAATATCTCAGATTAACAAACTCAATCTGGTCAGAGGACTTCCTAACCTGAAGTTCAATTCAGATGCTCTGTGTGAAGCATGTCAGAAAGGCAAGTTTGCAAAACCAGCTTTCAAATCTAAAAACGTTGTTTCCACCTCTAAGCCATTAGAACTTCTGCATATTGACTTATTTGGACCAGTTAAAACTGCTTCAGTCAGTGGAAAGAAGTATGGGTTAGTAATCGTAGATGACTATAGCAGATGGACATAGGTAAAGTTCTTAAGACACAAGGACGAGTCACACTCTGTGTCTGTCACCTTCTGCAACCAAGTTCAGAATGAAAAGGATCTTAGAATCGTCAAAGTCAGAAGTGATCATGGTGGAGAATTTGAAAACAAAGATTTTGAGTCATTCTTTAATGACAAAGGCATTCTGCATGATTTCTCTAGTCCTAGAACTCCCCAGCAAAATGGAGTTGTAGAACGAAAGAACAGAACATTGCAAGAAATGGCCAGAACCATGATCAACGAGACTAACGTTGCTAAGATCTTCTGGGCAAAAGCAATAAACACAGCGTGTTATATTCCGAATAGAATCTCTATAAGACCTATTCTGGAAAAGACTCCATATGAATTATGGAAGAACAGAAAGCCCAACATTTCCTATTTTCATCCATTTGGATGTACTTGCTTTATTTTGAATACAAGAAATTATTTGAACAAGTTTGACTCTAAAGCACAAAAGTGTATTATGTTAGGATACTCTGAACGCTCAAGACGGTACATAGTATACAATACAGAAACACAGATTGTGGAAGAATCAATCAGTGTTCGTTTTGATGATAAGCTTGACTCTCAAAAGTCAAAGCAGAATGAATTCCTTGCAGGTATGGAAGTTGAATTCACAGGTACTGAAGACAAGTCATCAGAAGCTCTTAACAAAGACACTCCCTCAATATCAGAAAGAGGCACTGCAAGCAATCCAGCACCTTCTGTTGATCAACTTCAGAAAAGACCATCCAGAAGCAGCATGGATCACCCAGAAGAATCAATCTTAGGAAGAAAGGAAGATCCAATCAGAACAAGAGCTAGCTTCAGAAACTCTGAAGAATCCCTCATGGGACTGGTTTCTCTAATTGAACCATCAACAATTGATGAAGCACTTCTGGACAATGACTGGATTCTAGCAATGCAAGAGGAGCTGAATCAATTCACAAGAAATGACGTATAGGATCTAGTTCCTAAACCAAAAGGATTCAACGTCATTGGAACAAAATGGGTGTTCAGAAACAAACTGAATGAATAAGGTGAAGTCATCAGAAACAAAGCACGATTGGTAGCACAAGGTTATAGTCAGCAAGAGGGGATAGACTATACAGAAACCTTTGCTCCAGTCGCCAGTTTAGAATCTATCAGACTCTTAATTTCATTTGCTGTTAATAAAGGCATCACTCTGTATCAGATGGATCTTAAGAGTGCATTCTTAAATGGCTATATAGAATAAGAGGTATATGTGCACCAACCCCCTGGTTTTGAAAGTTACAAAAATCCAGAATATGTTTTCAAACTAAAGAAGTCACTGTATGGTCTGAAACAAGCTCCCAGAGCTTGGTATGAAAGACTGAGTAACTTCATATTAGAAAAGGAATTCACCAGAGGGAAAGTGGACACAACTTTATTCTGTAAGACAGTTAAGAATGACATTTTAGTATGTCAGATTTATGTTGATGATATCATATTTGGATCTACTAAACCTTCTCTGGGAAGAAAGTTTGCTAAATGTATGCAGGCAGAATTTGAGATGAGCCTAATGGGGGAACTGAAATTCTTTCTGGGCATTCAGATCAATCAAACCCCAGAAGGAACTTACATTCATCAGAGCAAATATGTCAGAGAACTTCTGAAGAAATTTGATCTCTCAGAATGTAAGCCATCAAAGATTCCAATGCATCCCACGTGCATTCTTGAAAGAGAAGAGGTAAGCAAAAAGGTAGAACAGAAGGTCTACAGAGGTATGATTGGTTCTCTTCTTTATCTGACAGCTTCAAGGCCTGATATTTTATTCAGTGTATGCATTTGTGCAAGATTCCAATCAGATCCTAGAGAATCTCACTTAACAACAGTTAAGCGAATTTTCAAGTATCTGAAAGGTACTACTAATCTGGGTTTATTTTATAGAAAATCAAGTGATTACAGCTTAGTAGGATACTGTGATGCTGATTTTGCTGGAGACAGAGTAGAGCGTAAAAGAACTTCTGGAAGCTGCCAGTTTCTGGGAGAATATTTGATCTCATGGTCCAGCAAAAGACAATCCACAATTGCTCTATCAACAGCAGAAGCTGAATACATAGCAGCAGCTGGATGCAGCACACAAATGCTCTGGATGAAAAGTCAACTTGAGGACTTCCAGATATTTGAGAGTAACATTCTTATCCTCTGTGACAATACTTATGCTATTTGCTTAAGTAAAAATCCAATTTTACATTCTAGGGCTAAGCATATAGAAATAAAACATCATTTTATTAGGGACTATATTCAGAAAGGGATTTTAAATTTTAAATTTATTAACACAGACCATCAATGGGCTGATATTTTTACAAAACCACTTTCTGAAGATAGGTTCAACTTCATTATGAAACATCTCAGCATGAAGCTCTGTCCAGAATGAAATTGTTTTAATTCTATATACTAACCTTCAGAACTTTATTTATTTTCTGTGAACTTCTGATCAATCTTCTTTCAGAACTTTAGAAATGCAGATTGTATCAGAATCTATCCATGAAGATCTGAGCGCTTCATTTCCAGGATAGAGATGTGTTGTTCACTCAAGCAAACAAGTGTCATCCAGTCATCAGCCATTCTCTGAGGCTGAACACGCATTCACGCTTGTGAAAAGGCAAAAGCGCTGATTGGATGCATTGAGACACATGTCATGGGTAACGGTTCCAAATATCTTTCTAAATCCCCTAAAATCAGCTATCATTAAATGCTAATAATCATTATTAATTTCTCTCTCTTAACGTTTACGTTTTCAAAACCTTTTTAGAAATCTATTTAAACACACTTCACACCATCTACACTTTTTACCTTCACTTTCGTTTTCTCTCAATATTTATGATTTCAGTGTTCTTACTTTCTCAAGAAAAACCCTTTCAATCCTTTTCAAAAAACCTCGTCTGAACATGGCTTCTTCCAGCATTCCTACTGCAGGTTCCCAGAAAACTGTTTCATCTGAACAATATGAAGTACCCTTCAGAACGCTTCTAACACCATTCAAAAACCTAGAGGTTCTGTCATAATTAATCGTGGATTTCAACAGTCTTAAGGAGAATGGGTTTGATCTATCTGAAGAGGTTAAAGCTCAAGGCTGGGAAAGGTATTTTGACAGACTGGTGGGTCCAACATTTCCTATTCTGGTAAAGGAATTTTGGATTCACGCTTCTTCTTCAAATCATCAAGTTACGTCCTACATCATGGGGAAGAAGATTGTTATTACTTAAGACCTGATTGCAAGACTCATAGGGTACAATGGTGGTGGTATTCGTTGCATTGATATGGTAGAAAGGTGTGATGATGCTGCCCTAATTGCAAGGGAAATCTTTACTCTAGGGCTTCCCTCCAGCAAGATAAGGGATTTGAAGGACAAACACAGAATTTGGGCCAAGATCATTCTGGGTTGTTTCAACCACAGGAAGCCTACCAGCTCTCCTGATTACATTAATATAGATCAGCAGTTTCTGATCTATTTTATCTCTCAGAAGGTCAAGATAAATCTGGCTCATCTTCTGTTCAACCATCTCAGAACAAGTGTCAAAGAAACAAGAGAAAAGGAGCGAACAAAAAGGGATTGGATACCCTTAGGAAGACTGATATCAGATATTCTTACAGTGAATAGGTTGATTGATCATCTGACAGAGGCTCAAGAAATCAACACTCTAGAAGCTTCTGTTGGCAAGCAGCTGAATGTCAAAAATCTGAAGAAAATGAAGTTGATAGAGAACATCAAGAAGGAGCCCAGCGTCCCTCCTTTTGATGCAATCTCCAGCAGAAGAGTCCCTCTGGACAACTTCCCTCTGTTCTCAGAAATTGACTCTAAACCGCAAATCATTCTGAGATATCTGGATGCTTGTAAAGCTGATGGTACAACACCAAATCTGAATATTCAAGATCTTCAGCAGAAGGCTCCAGAGGTTGTTCTGAAGAAGACAAAGAAAAGAAAAGCTGCAGCAGAAGGACCATCTCAGCAGACTCCTAAGAAGAGATGTAATCTTTCTTCTGTAACTGTTTTAGATTCAACTGTTGTATCAACATCTATCCCAATTCCAACTCCATCTGAAAACCCAACACCTCAAACTTTCGATGATTTTGACTTAGATTTTGACCCTTCTGAATCATTAACCCTCAGAAGATCTTGCTCCCAACCATAAAATCCAAATACTGAAGCCATACCAGAACAAGAACTTGAAAAAGTTCTTTCTGATATAGACCAACACACTTCTGTTCCCACTCCAGAAAATCCAAATCCTCAAACTACCACAGAACCACAACCAGAAATTCCCATCTCACCACAAACAGAACTTCCACTCTCTCCAGAACCAGAAATTCCACTACCTTCATCTCCTCAACCAGAAATTAATCCACCCTCTCCTCAACCTGAACAATCTCCACAACCTGAGACTCAAACCTCTGAGGCTCACTCCTCTGAATCCCATGAACCACATCCTCTGGCCATTCAATTGCCCTGTGACACCACTGTGAATATCCCTCAACTTCCCTCTTCACCAGAATTAACTCCACCAAATTCCCCATCAAGTCCAATCATAATTCCTGACTCTCCCACTCCCTCACCAAAAGACAATTCAGATGACCACAACAAGACTGTCATTGATTTAACAGTCCTTGAACGCCTTGTTGCATTAGCCAACAAAAATGATATCCCAAAACCAAAACATCCAGATGTTGGTTCCAGCATATTGAACTTTGAAACAGAATTACAGAAGTGGATCACTTCTCTGAAACAAGCAAGTCTAGAACTGGTTGATCCTGCTGTTTCTGACTACCTCTGGACAAAGTTCAGAAGATGGGTATGCTCTGAAACCTTTAAGCTGCAAGAACAAAGCTATGGACAAGCTCAATAGAACTTCAGCAATCTGCTGAAAGAAATTGAAGGTCCAGTTCTGAGCAAGCTGCTTAAGGAAGAAGTTCTCCATCTGGACATTGCCCCTTGGTCTGAATATCGTCCAGCTTCCGAAGATCAACCAGAGTCAGAAGAACCGATGATTCCAGCAGAAGACTTGGTTCAAGAAGAAGATATTGTTGAAAGCTATGAGAAGCATTCTGTTTCTGAAGATCCTCAAGCTTCCTCCCTTGACAGGCAGACTCTTGAAGACTTGAAAAGATCTGATATGTTGATGAATGAAAGAATGGAAAAGCAGGACACCAAAATTGATGCAATAGCGAACATGTTATCTCAGCAACAGGAAACCAACACCCAAATCAAGAGCATGTTGGAGGCTTTGTTCACACGACTTGCTCATCCTTCTTAGAAATTTCCTTGTTGTTTTTATAACTTGTTTATCTGTAATATTTTTACATGTTCTGAACTTATCATTGCTTCTGTTTTTTAAATATAAATGCATTTTTAGCTCTGATTATTTTAACTCTGATTATTTGTGCTTTTTGGTAACTGACAAAAAGGGGGAGAAAGAATGATATTTTTCAATAACAGATTACTGAGACATAAGTCTCAAGAATCTTGACATTCTAATCTATTTGAATTTCTTTTTTCTAAAAAGCTTACAGGTACAAAATTATGACGAAAGAAACAGTAAAGTACAGTAAAGTTCTGATGCTCAAAGAATCATGGAATTAAAGGGAAGTAATCAACTCAGGGGGAGTTTTTCTCTTCGTTGATTTGATACCTTTTATTCCTTATCTTTTATCTCTGATATCTTTTATTCTTTATTTTTTAATCTCTGATACCTTTTATCCCTTAATTTTAATTGGAAAAAATCTGGTTTTTGTCATCATCAAAAAGGGGGAGATTGTTAGAACATAGTTTGATTCTACAACCCTCAATTAGAGTTTTGATGATAACAAAATACAAGAATAAATAAATTATAAGATTTATATATAAGACATATATGCTACTTAAAATTATGTTGTGTATTTACAGAAGTTCTGATGGAATCAGCATCAGAAGATCAATATCAACATCAGCATCAGAAGATATGTCAACATCAGAAGATCAATAACATTTGCTACACGCTGAAGTTACCAGATCATACGCTGAAGCCTGATGACCAGAATCTGCGCATAAAATACTCTGACTCTGATCAAGATCTTTACCAAGTCATCAGCACTCAAAAGCGTCATCATCCAGCATAAAGCAAAGAACACTCTGATTACCATAAGCAGAGAAGACTCTGAAGCGTTACTAAGCATTCAAAGACAGATTAATTACCAATGGCTTTATCCAAGACAAGATCTTCTCAAAAAGGAAAGAACGTTATGGTCATTGAAAGTGATTTATAGACACCAACGTATCTTTGCCTTGGCTTTATAAATAAGTCTGTATGAGAAAAGAAATGGCTAATAATCTATGCACGCATATGCACGCCTACAAAAACGCACGTAATCATACATTTTGCTAAGCCTTCAAACCAAGCCTACTCAAACGCTTTAGCAATTCAGTTTTCATTCTAAGCTTAATACTGTGTATTATCACAATTGTGATATATAGTTTTGTTAGAAAACATTAACACATATTTTGTTCAAATTATCTGTAAGAGAATTTCCTTGAGATAAACCGGTATGTGGTTATACTCAAGAAGGCTTTAATAGTTGTTAAAGTAGTTTTTGTATTCAGTTGAATATAGTGGATTAAGACCTCGTTAGAGAGAGGCGAAATCACCCTGATGGGTGGACTGGAGTAGTTTGAGATCAAACGAACCAGGATAAAAATACATTGTTGTCTGCATTTGATTTAAAGTATTACAATTCAACCCCCCTTCTTGTGTTTTTCACATCTTCACTTGCAAGTTATGTATAAACAAACCATCCAAACACTCCACATACATCATATAGAAGTTGTTCAAACTCAAGAGCAACTTCTGTACCATCACTATTTTCCAAACTCTAAAACAGTCACATGCAACTTGACTTCTCCAACTCAAAATCAAAATACAAATTTCAGTTTCAAGGTAAGTTTTCTTGACTTTGAACTCTTCATACAAACATCATTAGTGGTTCATTTGTGAAGATAAAATGTAGATGTAATTTCCATTAAGCTAACCATATGTTTACTTTTCATTTTCATTAACCATGTGTTGAGAACTGACTCATATATGCAGCTGAAAAATGTTGGAAGTAAAAAACAGCAGTATGAGTCGATGCATAACTCTATGTGTCGACACATATTAGGTACAAAACAGGTTATGATTCGATACAAAATGCATATGTGTCGATACAAAGCATTATGGGTCAATACCAACCATTATGTGTCGACTCATACTGAGTTGTCTTTGACTTCCAGGAACAAGAAATGAGTATGAGTCAATACAAAACGCGCATGTCTCGATACAAAGCAGTATGAGTCGATACAAACCCTTATTTGTCGACTCATACTGAGTTATTTTTGACTTCTAGGTGCAAGGAATGACATGTATCAATACAAAACATATATGAGCCAATGCATAAGTGCATGTGTTAATACATAAAAAGTTTTCGTATCAATGTGTAAGTATGTGTCAATACATAAAAGTTCTTTCATAAAAAATTTTTTTTTTTACATTATCTTTATATTTTTATTATCATTCAATATTCAATATGGTTCTAATAGTATAATTATAACTTTATTACTTTCATCCCCCATTCATAAACTTGTATCCCCATCCCTAAAAAAAGATGTAATAGCGTAGAACTTTAAAATTCCGCAATTTATCGCTTTCATTGTTATTGCTAGTAATTAGGGTGTGTATGGCAAGACTAAAAATCAAACAATAGAGAACCCTAATCTCAAGACAAAATGCATGAAAAACAAAAAATTTTGCACACGTGCACATATAGGATTAACCTCACTTGTTTCCTTGAGAAAAACAGTCATGTCCCTCGAACGTGGGATACTTTAGCAAAGACCCTCGATTACAAGATCGCAGTCCCTCGATGAACCTTCGATGTTTCCTTCGTTAAATGATCTTAAACCCTTATGAAAAATTACTAAGATATCCTACAATGTTGCTTTCTATGACTATACGACGATGCACGCCCGTCCCTTCACATCCAATGATAGGGCTTCTTATCAATCAATGGTAAGATAGCAATATCTAAAGGAGGAGGAAATGAATAAATACTTTTTGAGTAGGTAGAACGTTTGTAGTTTCTTGCTCACAACCATTTTATAAAACATATTTCAAAAACACACCAACACTTTCAAATATTTTCAAAGTCAACACTTTGTATACATTTTCACCGAAACGAGAATCATTACCAAGTTCACCTAAACAAAGGCACTTTTCAAAAATACTTTCAAAACCAATCACAAAAACATTTCAAACAAAGAATTTCAAAGTTAGATAGAAACTAAGAGCCCGTAGATAACTATAGATGAAAAGGGTGCTAACACTTTCCCTTTTCATAACCTACCCCCCGAACTCAAGAAAATTCTCAAAAGGTCTTTCCTGTTCTTTTCACCCTTTCCTTTATTGGATAAAAGAAAAGTCGGTGGTGACTCTTGTTATCCGCAACAATTGCGATCAAATGAAAAACACCCAAGTCATTTCTCCCATCGTATTATAGAACTGGCGACTCTACTGGGGAAATACTTAAAAGTGGGGTTACCTTAGAGACTAGAGATCACCTTTAAATACTTTCATTGTTTGATTTGTTTGCTTTACATTTTTGGGTCCTTGTTTAGGGTTTTGTACTGATCCTCTATCCGGATCGTGGAACATTATTAGGTAAGTAGCAATAGATCGTGGGGACTGTGCAGGGTATACCGACATGGTTGAAGCAATGGCTACGTTAGTGTGACACATTTGTTGGTACCGGTATCCCTTATGGCAAATCGAGGAGAATACGGGACCGCTGTGTGGTGTCATAAAGCACTAACTGACCTTAGAACCTTTAATTGAACAACTTTCCCATTAGGAAGTAGTGAGATAGCCGGCTTTGGTGCAATCCAAAGTTGGTTGATACTCGATGCTACGCTCATTGAGATCGGACTTCCGGGATATTTCGGTCGCCAATAAAGAGGCTTACACTGAAGTAATGGCTGATGAAGAAAGATCGGTGATACTGAGATTCCCTAGAACTCGATTACTTTTATTATGACATGTTGAACCAACTAAACTTCAAGAGGGTACTTACCTTTAAACCCCATGTAAGCCTAAACCTAAGGATTTGTTTGCTTTGCTTGTATATGTTTATTTGTACATAACATCATGACATCATACCCATAGCAATTTCAATAACCATTTCAGAGATCTCAAGGGTTTGTGATGCAGGGTTATATTAAATCAGACGTCTATCAAGTGGCAAGAGGATTTATTTTCCTCTAGCCAAATGTTGTCAAAAAGCCAAAGAGTCAAGGGCTATGACCCACTTGAAATGGCGAGCTTGATTCTCGTAGAAGGAAATTTAAATGATACGAAGTTTTTCAACCAAAGCTATAGTCAAAATTCAACTTCTAACATCTTCTTGTGTTTACCCCGCGAGGTCCTTGAAAACATTTGCATTCAGATTACATGCAGCATAACATAAGCAGGTTTCTGACACAGGTTTCCTCATCTTTCTACTGTTTATTTCAGTATAAGATGGATCTTGAGAAGACTGTGAAGGACTTGCAGACACAAAACTCTCAGTTTTAAGAAACTTCGCTTAACTTAGTAAAGGGGATTTGGGTTTGGTTCAAGTTGCGCCTGGCCTAGATTTTGGTGATTTGGGTTTTGTTCCTAGGGTAGCGATCCCCCACAAATTCAAGATTCCAGTTTTTGCCAAGTACAATGGTGTCTCGTGCCCAAAGCTTCACTTGAGATCTTACATCCGCAAAATTCAACCGCATACCACTGATAAGAAGTTGTGGGTGCATTTTTTTCAAGAAAGTCTGTCTGGGACTCAATTGGAGTGGTTTTACTAGTTTGAAGGTTCCAACATCCAAACCTGGGAGGACTTGGCCACCGCCTTCTACCATCAATATCAATATAACGTTGATTTGGCGCCAACTAGGGTGAAGTTGCAAGGAATGACCATGGGTTCCAATGAAGGCTTCAAAGAATATGCTAAAAATGGAGGGACCTAGCCGGAAGGGTTCAATCCCCTTTGTCTAATAGGAGCTGGTTGATATCTTTATGGGAACTTTGACAGGACCTTTCTTCAATCACCTAATCAGAAGCTCTCCAGCGGGTTCACCGAGCTGATTCTAACTAGGGAACGAGTTGAAACTGGAATTAGAAATAGAAATATCCAAGTGGCTGCATTTTCCGGTACTCAGAAGAAGCCATAAAATAGGAAGAAAGAATCCAATGTTGTGTACGACTAAAAGGGTCGTAACAAGACTAACCGCGACCAATTTGTGGGGGCAGTCCTAATCTCTAATCCTGCATCAGTGCGATAACAACAACGGGGAAATCAGCGAAGGCAAGACGAGCCCAAGAGACAATTTACCAAAATCAACATACCAATGTCTCAGGCATTGCAACACATGTTGAGGATGAACCTGATTACGTTGATAGGACCTCATCCAAATCCCAAAACTTCTTCTCCTAACTACAATCCTGATGCAAGATGTGCCTATCATTCCGACAGTCCTGGGCATGATAATAACAATTGTTGGGCGTTGAAATACAAGATTCAAAATATGATTAACTCCAAGGAGATTGAATTCGGCCCTCTTGAGACTCCCAACGTGATCATTTCTCCCATGCCAAATCATTGAGAGTGTCGAGTTCATTTTAAATTTTCAGTTGTAATTTCTTTTGTTTGTTCGAACACTTATCTATTATGTCAAACTTTGTTTCATTAATTCATTGCATATGTTTGTCTTGAATTAATCCATTCGTTTTCACTATTTTTAAACTGTGCTTTTTACTTCTTTCGTTTTATGATATTCAACTCATGTTAAAAGCTTAAGCCGTTAGAGGGAGGATGACGAAAACAATACCATAATCTCATACAATATGCTTTTGGACAGACCTTGCTGACGATGTACAAGCGTTCTTTCAATTCCTAAACAGTGGAGTTATAAGGAAGATAATCCCTAGTCAACCCCTTTGAGCCAAAAAAGTAGGAATTTTCTTTTTCACGCAAATTTAAACCTTTAATCATAACCTGAGGCAGGGTAGTTTCTCAGCTAATTCAAATTCGCGTACAGTCGAAAGCTTTCACTTCGTACACAACGAATGACATAAAAAACATTCTTCTGAATTAAAAGACAACGATTGCTCTCTGTAAAATAGGCAGTTATTATCTCTCAAAAGAAAAGACCGCTAAGTCAAAACCTTGGAAGGAGACTTAATAAAAATCGGGGCATCCCGCTAACTGTAATCTCAAAACAATCAGACAAAAATTAGGGATAATAAAGTCAAAAAGAGGTCATTACAAATCCTCAACAAGAGAAAAATGTTGCAAAATTGACTGCCTTCTCAAAAAACTTCCAGTATCCGAACCATCACCAAAATATCATTCCAGATTCAATTGGAATCCAAACGTGCAATTAACTAAGTATAGGACTGGAGAACATCCTGGAGAACAGGTTGGGTACAAATAATCTTTGAGCCTTATCCTTTGTTTCTTAAACCGTGAACCAGGCCATGCTACAACCCTTTAAAAGTCCTAATTGAAGCGTGGATTAGTTCAAAAGCATACTGTTACAAAAGGTATCCTGACTCTTGTAAGGCTTACTGTAAATCCTGAGTTGAATTCATATTCTTAAAAAATTCTTTGATTTGCTAAAAATGAATTTTCAAAAACTTCAAGACAAACATAAAATTTGGATTATTTGAATACCGCTGTTTGCATATGGCTAATTGGTCGACAATAGAGAAGTTCACACCGTGAATATCCAATGAACTAAAATTCTCTCAAGAAACAGAGTCACTTCAAATGGGAAGACACTTCCAATGACAAATCTCCCATAATCAAGGGGCATGACAGGTTATTGTCCAACTCATCAGTGGCAGTCAAGTCAAGATTCTAAGAAATCTCTCATATAGTCCTGAATAGCCAGGGGCAGGTCTCCACCGGAATCACTTAGGGCATTGAACATGAATTCCAATAAAGGGTCATGTATGACCAAGCAAACATTTTCTGGCAGTACTACTTACTACTATGGACAGTGACAAATCCCTATAAAGTCCCTTTCATAAGGTGATCCCCAATAAAGTCGCCAGAGCCACCTCTATAAGGTTATCCCCACAAAATAATATTCACAGATAAGGGAACAATCCCCCACAAAGATATTCCCGACAAGCACAGAGACATCTTCAAACAAAAGTGGGGCATCCTCCAACCGATGATATATTCAAACTCGCCAGCGGATAAAGGAGTTTGATCTTCTCCCAACGAACGCACACATCATGCCCGTTCCCAAACAGATCAAAATTGTTGGCAGTTTATCGTATTCTAGATATAATGCAGATACAATTTAAATACAAATTTATTCTGACATTCATTCTAGACTCTCCTGCAGATACAGTTCAGATACGATCCAGATATGGACGTCATTCTAATATTCATTCAATACATCCTCAGATACAATCAAGGTTTGGATTTATTCTGACATTCCCCATCCGAGCTTGGTCTTCCAAAACTGGAAAACAAACCTTGTAAACATTCTTCCCCAGACGAATTCATTTCCTCAGTAAGACCGTTAGAATACTTTCCTCAACATGGTTTATTTCCCCAACAGACTACAAATTCCCTAGCTCGAGTTATTTTCTCAGACCATTACAAATCAACGGACAAAACCCCTTGTCCCCAACGGAGTTGATACTATCCCCAATAAGTTATTGTGAAGCCTGGAATTCCACCAGATAACAGTTTAACTTCATCCTACTAGTAAGTTGTTGCAAAGCCTAGAATCTGACCAGATAACAGTTTAACTTCATCCTACCAGTAAGTTGCTGCGAAGCCTGAAACCCGACCAGATAACAGTTAACTTCATCCTCCCCAGAAAGTTGCTGCAAAGCCTGGATTTCGACCAGATACCAGTCAACTATCCTCTCCAAGATAAAAGTTTAACCGTCTCTTTTATCCCCATTCAGGGTAAATAAGAATTATATTCCCCGGTAGAGTAACAAACGACTAAGATTCCTGAACTCTACTCCCCAAAGCAGAAATCAACATCCCATGCAGAGTTTCCTCAAAGCAAACAGGAATCCCCAGCGGAAGTATTAAAGACAAAATTGAAGATACACATGCTCTTCATCCACAGCAGTAGTCAGGAATTTATTTTCCCAGACAAAGATACACTTCAACAACATTTCACATTCATACATCATAGCATATGCATACGAAGCGCATATAGCACAACCTCATTTTTTAGAACATCATAGCATATGCATTTCATACATCACGACATTGCATACAGCCAACTCTTTACCTTTTCAGGAAAAATCAATCAACAAATTATTATCATCAACAATTTTCAACAAGTTCCAGATTGATTCCTAAAACAAGACAGGGCACCTATCTATGAACAACAAGTCCAAGATTAGTTCCTGAAATAAGACAGGGCAACAATCTATGAATAACATGTCCAAGATTAGTTCCTGAAACAAAATAGAGTAACTATCTACACGACCAGACGAAGCAATATTACATGGGTTCCTTCTTATAAATTTCCAGATACAGTTTCATACAGACTCATCCTGAAGCAGCCCAACCCAGACTCCTTCTCATAAATTTACAGATGCAATTTCACACGGACTCATTCCGAAGCAGCCCTACTCAGGCTCCTTCTTATAAATTTCCAGATGCAGTTTCACACGGACTCATCCCAAAGCAGCCCTACCCAGGCTCTTTCTCATAAATTTCCAGATGCAGTTTCACACGGAGTCATCCCGAAGCAGACCTACCCAGGCTCCTTCTCATAAATTTTCAGATGCGGTTTCACACTGACTCATCCCGAAGCAGCCCTACCCAGGCTCCTTCTCATAAATTTCTAGATGCAGTTTCACACTGACTCATCCCGAAGCATCCCTACACAGGCTCCTTCTCATAAATTTCCATATGCAGTTTCACACAGACTCATCCTGAAGCAGCCCTACCCAGGCTCCTTCTCATTAATTTCCAGATGCAGTTTCACACGGACTCATCCCGAAGCATCCCTACCCAGGCTCCTTCTTATATATTTCTAGATACAGTTTCACACTGACTTATCCTGAAGCAGCCCTACCCAGGCTCCTTCTCGTGTATTTCCAAATACAGCTTCACACGGGCTCATCCTGAAGTAATCTTACATGGGTTCCTTCTAATTTATTTCAAAGTGCAGATTCACACGGGCTCATCCTGAAGCAATCTTACATGGGCTCCTTCTAATTTATTTCCAAATGCAGCTTCACACGGGCTCATCCTGAAGCAACCTTACATGGGTTCCTTCTAATGTATTTCCAAATACAACTTCACACGGGCTCATCACGGGTTCCTTCTAATACATTTCCGGACACAGCTTAACACGGGTCCATTCCAGCATATCATTCAGATTCAATCAACCAAAGATTTATTCTGATACTTCTCCGACACCTACCGTTTCAGTATAAATTGACCAAAGATTTATTCTGATGTTTCTTCCAATCTCTATCAACAGTCACCTTGGATGGCATATATAAGCCCATCTCCAACAGTACTTTATCACTTTTCCAAATGGCATATTTAAGCCCATTCCTGATACAATAAACTAACACATTGTCAAGTGCAAATTTCTAGGCACTCTAGTGTTCAATCATCTTCCACCTTCAAGTCACGAATGACGGACTCGCCAATCTAACTCTTCGAATTTAAGAATATTGAACATGGGCAGCTATTGTACCCCAAAATTTTCCCTCTCTTTTTCAAGACATTCCTCATAAAAGATCTTCAACATCTCAAGCTTGCACAAGTATTGACTAGGTTAAGCCATCTCCTTAACACTGATGCCTCAAATCAGGGTTTTTATTTGCACAAGTACAATTTAACTTTTAATGCCTCATATAAGTTTCATAGATCATAATGGACCTCCAATATTACTCATGTCAAGTTTCAAGTCTTGGATCACAAGTTTACTCAGTCAATTGCTCAGATGACTAAAATCAGTTGTATTGGGTAAAAAGTCAATTGTGGTAAACTTACAGCCAAAATTCAAGATTTTTGACCAATATCAACATTTTGAAGTCATATGCATCAATTGATAAAATTCAGATCACAATTCCTCAAGAAAAATGTTCAAATCATCAAAAAGGCAAAATGGTCAAAATTAGGGTTTTGACTAAGAATGACTGATTCTTGACTTTTGACTTAATACATGACTTATTGGTTTGAAACATGATATCAAGGATCCAAGGACATAATCTTTACCTAATTTCATTGCTCAAAAAATTTCTCAAGATCAGTGGATTGATAGATAAAACTTGATCAACAGACGAAAAAGTCAATTGTACACTGAAAAGTCAAACTTTGACTTTTTTTATCAATATTAAGTTTCAAAGATCAAAATTCATCAAGATAGTCAAGAATATCAAGCTTTATCATCAAGAAGTCAAGAAAGTCAAAAGTCAAATTGAAAAGTCCAAACTTTTCAAGACTTAGAAATTTTTCTAAGTGTTTTATACATGTTTATTTCATAACTTCAAACCAATTTTTTTACCATGATGAAAATGATTCAAAGGAAACTTTCAAAATGAAAGTTGTAGATCTTGATGAATTCTACAACTTTGTATTAGAGGGTTGATGTCAAAAAAACTCTCAGGTTTGAACATATAAGCCCATGAAGTCATGACATTTTCATCTAGCACTTAGAGAAATTTTCAACAGATTTTGGTCAGGATTTTATCCCAACTTCTTGTCATTTTTTCACATAGTTCCAAGATGATTTTGTCAAAATGGACAACATGAAATTTATAGAGTATGTTTCAAGCTTTCCAAAACATCCAAGAGCATGAATTTATCATACTTGAGTTAGGAGATTCAAGGGCATAAAGTTGGGCATCCATCCTTGAATTGCAAGTCCTTTTGTTGAAGAACACATAACAAAATCCTTATGCTATGCTGCATATTCTTGTGTTGCAGGCCTTCTAACTTGCCAATCTCACCATAATTAAATGCTTACACCTACTCTTGATTTATTACCCAAGTATTTGAGCCATTGTCCAAAAGATCTTTCCATTTATGGCATAAAGGCACCATTACTATTCTTGAAAAGCAAGCTTTTGGTACAAAGTTTGTCTTGAGCCCATAACTTGTTTGCTTCTAATTTTACTCCACCATAAATCATGAAAAGTATCCCCTCTATACCAGCAACTTTGGTACTTCATCTTGGGACTATGGAGAATTGACATAGTTTGATATTTGCATCCCAACCAAACCATAACATGTTGTCTTGCAAACCTAATCAGCTCTTATTCCTAAAGCTCTTGCCTATAAATATATGGAGCATTTACAAGAGAAAGAGGTCAGAAAATAGAGAGATTCTTGTGTGTTGAAAATCCTCAAAACCCCCTTTACTCACAAAAAAACATAATTGTCCATAAAAGCTCTACTCTTGAGTTTAGAAGTCCAAGCCCTTTGAACCTCTCACACCTTTCAAGTTCTGTACAACCAAACTATCCAAACACTCCACATACATCATATAGAAGTTGTTCAAACTCAGGAACAACTTTTGTAACATCACTATTTTCCAAACTCAAAAATAGCCACCTGCAACTTGACTTCTCCAACTCAAAATCAAAATACAAATTTTAGTTTCAAGGTAATCTTTTTTTTACTTTGTACTCTTCATAAAAACATCATTAGTTGTCCATTTGTGAAGATAAAATGTAGATATTATTTCCCTGAAGCTAACCATATGTTTACTTTTCATTTTCATTAACCATGTGTTGAGAACTGACTCATATATGCAGCAGAAAAATGTTGGAAGTAAAAAACAGCATTATGAGTCGATGCATAACTATATGTGTCGACACATATTAGGTACAAAACAGATTATGAGTCAATACAAAACATGTATGTGTCGATACAAAGCAGTATGAGTCAATACAAACCCTTATGTATCGACTCATACTGAGTTGTTTTTGACTTCCATGAGCAAGAAATGAGTATGAGTCAATACAAAACGCACATGTGTTGATACATAACAGTATGAGTCGATACAAACCCTTATGTGTCGACTCATACTGAGTCATTTTTGTTTTCCAGGAGCAAGGAATGACATGTATCAATACAAAACAGATATGAGCCAATGCATAAGTGCATGTGTCAATACATAAAAAGTTTTTGTATCAATGCGTAAGTGTATGTGTCAATATTTTAAAACAATTTTTTTTACATTATATTTATATTTATTTATATTTTATTATCATTCAATATTAAATATGGTTGTAATAGTATAATTAGAACTTTATTTCTTTCATCCCTCATTCATAAACTTGTATCCCCATGCCCAAAAAAAGATGTAATAGCATAGAACTTTAAAATTTCGCAATTTATCGCTTTCAATATAATTGCTAGTAATTAGGGTGTGTATGGAAAGACTAAAAATCAAACAATATAGAACCCTAATCTCAAGACAAAATGCATGAAAAACAAACATTTTTTCACACGTGCACCTCTAGGGTTAACCTCACTTGTTTCCTTGAGAAAAACCGTCATGTCCCTCGAACGTGGGATACTTTAGAAAAGACCCTCGACTACAAGATCATAGTCCCTCGATGACCCTTCGATGTTGCCTTCGGTAAATGATCTTAGACCCTTACGACAAATTCCTAAGGTATCCTACAATGTTTCTTTCTATGACTATACGACGACCCACTCCCGTCCCTTAACATCCAATGGTAGGGCTTTTTATCATTCAATGGTAAGATAGCAATATTTAAAGGAGGAGGAAATGAGCAAATACTTTTTGAGTAGGTAGAACGTTCATAGTTGCTTTCTCCTAACAATTTTCCAAAGTATCTTTCAAAAACACACAAACAATTTTAAATATTTTTCAAAGTCAACACTTTGTATGCATTTTCGCCAAAACGAGAATCATTACCAAGTTCACCTAAACAAAGGAACTTTTCAAAAATACATTCAAAACTAATCACAAACACATTTCAAATAAAGCATTTCAAAGTGAGCTAGCAACTAAGATCCCGTAGATAACTATGGATGAAAAGGGTGCTAACACCTTCCCTTTTCATAACCTACCCTTCGAACTCAAGAAAATTCTCAAAAGGTATTTTCTGTTCTTTTCACCATTTCCTTTATTGGATAAAAGAAAAGCCAGTGGCGACTCTTGCTATCCGAAATAATTGTGATCAAACGCAAAACACCCAAGTCAGTTCTCCCACTTTATTACACATACCTTGTTCTCTTTCAATGAGTAGATAAGATCCTTTGAAGATTTCACAGATAATAAATTTTTCTTTTCTATATAACACAAAAGAAAATCAGATATATATGTCACTATCCACCAGGACACTCACCTTACATTGGACGAATCAGATCCATAAAACATGTTCTAGAGCTTTTGCAACTGTCTGATGTTGCACCTTTTAATGTGGCATCTGACTTCATCGTCCTTGAACATCAAGCAAGAGGATAAGCAATTAAATACTTGTATAATCCATAACTAGCAATTGTTTTTAAATCCTCATAAGAACTTCATACATCTCATTAGAGACAACACATTCTTCCTTGAAGGCATTTACCTTCAGACCTTGATCACACAACCGACTTATGTTTATCAAAATAGTCATCAGTCCTTTAGTAAGAATAAAATTACCAAAACTTAGAGAATCCATCCTGAACTCTTCAGTTACCCAATGCCCTTAATCTCCATTTTTTGCAGCATCACCAAAAAAACAGATGATAAAGAGAGACTAAACAAACCACAAAAGACACCTTTAATGCAGTTGAGTGTCTGGAGAAGTCAGTGTTAAAATACCAAAATTCTTAGTTGAAGATCTAAGAAAGGTAAGATAAATAAGGAAATTGTCACCCCCTTGAGTTTTAACCACTAACTGGTTTACCACTGTTGAGTTGAACTTTTGGAATAGCCATACAAATAGACACAAAAGAGCATGTTACGACCAACTTTTCTCATAAGAGACATCTTCAGAGAAAGTATCTGCCTTTAGCTTGAGTATTTTGATGTTTGACACAATGTTGAGACATCTTTGGCTTAACTTGCCTTTTGATGGAAACAACCTTTTGTCGCTTGATTTTTCTCTTGCTAGATATATCTTGAAAAATCTATCCCTTTTAGGCTTCCAAACATCTTCGCACTTGAAGGAACTCCTCCAACTGATCTGAACTATCCTTACAAACTTGATAAATATAGCAAGTTTGAGTATTAATAGAGTCACCCCCTGCAAGTTACATATGGTAGACAAACTTTCCTTCTCTTAAGACATAAGATAAGAAATAATCACCTCTTATTTTATTCATGGTTGACAACCCTTTTTATTCTAGATACACAAATATTTGAATAAAACATCCAACTCATCATGAGATAAATCTTTAATACAGGAATCTACATCAAAGGTCAATCTTCCAATCAAACCAGTACCATCCTTGGCAAGTTCATAATCAGGATCACTTTCCTCATTAAACCAAGACATATAAAACCCACATAGTGTTCTTCGAGATAGGAAGGTCATTCTACTCAAAACAAAATCTAGGGCTTTCACACTCACTTTATTCAATGCTTTGACATGATTGGTCATTACTCCAGCTCCAGCATATTCTTGAGAATCATAGACATGTTGATGTCAGTATGGATGTTCTAGATATTTGGTCTAGACATTTTGTCCATTCTCCTCAAGAGATGATTGAATTGCCTCCAAAGAAATTGAGAAACCCTTCATTAGAAGTCTGAAAGCATGCTCCTACAGAGTTGGAAACAAGAGTCATGCTCTTGTTTTTCTTCAATAGTTGTAACTTCCATGTCAAATCTCTTGAATAGAGACCTGGATATCTTATTCTTGATCAGCCTTTCTTCTGATCTTTTCTCCAAAAAAACTTAGATGTGCCTTTATGAATGGACTTGAGAATTTACCAATTATCTTTGGTTACAATACAAGTGATATTGAGTATGAACAAAACTTATCAATTCCATTGATTATGGTATTGACAACTTCAGAGTTACAGAGAATCGATTTATACTTTTTCCTTCAATCTCCTTAGCACCAGGATTTTGCAAATCCTGGAAGATTTTCAAGTTCTGTTGTCCATTGACATCAAGAATACTATCATTCGGTCCTTCTAAAAGACCAGTTGTACCAGAAATATTCCCTGAAACTCACCCAATAAATAGACCAGTGTGCCAGTTCTGATGCCAATTGAAATTCTGGCACTTGCAATATGTGTCCAAATTGATGCTTCACCATTAGAATAATTTCAAGACAAATGTTACGAAATTTGTACCTGATACAGAATAATAACATCAAACTGTAAAATATATAGAATGATAAAGAACACAATCAATTGTTAACCTAGTTCGGTGCAACATCACCTACTCTGGGGGCTACCAAGCTAGGAAGGAAATCCCCTATAATTGTATTATTTCAAATCCTAAACAGACCCAGTTTACAAATTTTCTCCTAATCACTACCCCATGCGACTTCTACCTTGAAATTACCATCTAGATATGAGAAATCTCATCTCACTTCCAATCAGTGTAGTGATAAATATAGTCGCACACCTTGTGACTAGAAACAATGACCAAAACAGAAGAATACTCTTCCAATAAACAATACTTAGTTTTTCTTCAAAGCTTCAACCAAGAATAATATTCAACTCTATGCTTAAAATCTTCAAGATTGAGAACAATAACTTGATAAAAAATCAAGTAACAATCAGTCTACCACATTGTATCAAAAGATACGCGGGTGACTTAAACAACACAAGAGACTTTCAAAACCTAAGACTTAAGACTTCCCCTAATTTTACAATTGTGTAAGTTATAATACATTAGGCCTAGGATTATCTTTAAATACTCCTCATTAATCCATGGGCTTCGAAATCTTCACCCAAATATTCCTTGATCCACAAGCCGAGGGCTGCACCAATTATGCAGAAAAATCTCCTTAAATCTTGGAACAAATCTTCAAGTATCCTATATTATCTCAATATCCAATTTTAGAAACATTAATGATATTGGAGATTTGATTCACTTGTTCTAGATTAAATCCTCTGTACCTGCACAAATCATTGACATATATCCAAAAGATATATCACAAAATCAAATCAAATCTGTCAAGATTTAAAATAACCTGTACTGATATTCTGTTTTAGGATGACACAACATATGTCAGAACATCTGTTTTTCAATGTAAGCTCATATTCTACTGTATCAGTTTGATCAAGATGTTATGACATCTTTCTTAACACCTTTCAAGAACCATGTTTTAGCAAAATCACTGCCAAACCTACAACCATGGATCTAACAACACGCATGAAAGAATTGGACACATGTAATGACCTGTAGCAGGTCTTGAGTCGACACATACTAGTATAACCTCAACATTATAAGTTTGGCATGATGTCAAAACTATAAAAACTTAGAATTTATGTATGTTAGACGGTATCTCAAATATCTTATGGCACTCATATGCATTAGGGGTCTTAGGAATCATTAAAAACCATTTTGAAATGGATCTAAGTCATGAAAAATAAGTTTCTGCATAAATTTTCATTGCATTTGTCGGCACGTGAATTTCAAGTCGACACATACAACTCAATTTTGAAGCCTGTAGCCTCTGGAAGGCTTAGATCGACACATGCATCATATATGTCAACACATACTGAAGCTTTTCTAAAAATTGCAAAAATTCTTATTTTATGCATCGACACATACGAATTTCAGGTCGACACATTTTATTTTGTTTTGAAGCCCGTAGCTACTGACTTGCTTCGGTCGACACATCCATTCTTCCAGGTCGACACATAAAGTTGAAATTTGAAGTATGTGTCGACACATACGATTTTTAGGTCGACACATACTTTTTAATCAGGTCAATTTTTCAATTATTTTTAATTTCGAAAATCTCCTTTTTTCATCTAAACTTCCACAAATATAAATATATCATTTATGCATCATTCTAACTTGATGAGACCATAAAAATTTCTTTCAATTTCTCTTCACCTGCAACCTCACACCTATGCATACACACTAATAAATCATCATAATAATCTTTTGTTAGGATGCCATCTAGACGAGGTTCGATAACATCCAATTAGGTTCTTGTATAGTCTAGAATATTGAGTTAAGATTTGTAGTGGTCTTCATCCAGAAAAACTGCGGGTTTGTCCTGCAATATCATTGATTGATTTGGGGGTTTTCGTGAAAGATATTCAAGAGAGGATTGCGGCCTAGTGAAAGCCTTTAGAGATAAAGAACACAAATAATCCTTTGGAGATAAAGAATGAAAAGGAAGTAGCATGAGAAAGATGAATCAAATTGATGTCTTATGTTGTAATAGGTACAATTGATCGTGCGCAAAAGATTTGGAGATAAAGAACGCAAATGAGTAGAAATATCGAAAAGTTAATTGGGATCTATTGTGTCTTGGTCTTTCTCAAGATCAAAAGAAGAGAAGGGGTTGAATCAACAAAACAAAGTTTAGGGTTTGTAGGATTGGTCTTGGAACACTTATCTTGTATCAATTTTTGCATAGGAAGAATTATCCTAGTTCCATTGGAATTAGGCGCAGACGTACCCACACGCGAGGACGAAAGTGGGGAACTATGTAGACAAGTGTTGATGTTGACTCGTAGGAATTTTTCTGGACTATTTTTGTTTTGAAGCAAGTGTTGATATTGCTTATAATCACTTTTGATTATAAGTTCCTTTTGTATCAACACACCTCAAAGGAAAATTCTAAAATTCAATTGCACACCAAGTGTTCGATAAATTGTTTTGTTAGTTCTTTTGATAATTTCCATTGGAAATAATGTTGCTAGTAACTTGCTATAAATAATTGATAACTTGTTACTTGGTTGAAGTATACTTAATTCAGATTATTCTATTCATTCCATAACCAATTGTGTATTTGCATATCCGACTTCCAATATCACGGTTCGTATAGACGATATATTTTGAAAAACTTTCGCTTGCCATATTTTCTAAAGAAATTCAAAACCAGAATTTTTATATAATTTTTGAATTTGTCTTGGTGATCTATTCACCCCATCCTCTAGATAAGGCGTTGTCTTATAACAAGTGACATCAAGAGCCCGTTTATTCCGGCTTCGAAACTTTTTAGAAAATGGTGTACGAACTTAAAGAGGATTATAAAAGAGCCCAAATTTTCATAGGAGAAACTTTAGTTACTGGGAAGCTTGTATGAAAATTCATGTTAACTCATATGACAAAGGTGTGTGGGAAGCCATTCAAATTGGTCCAACACCGGTGACATATTAAGTTGATGATGTTACTTTACCAAAGCCGAAAAACTTATGGAATGAGGATGATAATAATAAGTGGTCACATGATTGAAAAGCGAAAAACATTATCATATCCGCTCTTGGTGTTGATTAGTTTTATCGCATTTCCCATTGTCAAACCGCTAAAGCTATGCGGGATACTCTAAAATTTACCTATGAGAGAACTAACGAGGTCAAACAAGTTAGAATTAATACACTCAATCAATATTTTAAACTCTTTCACATGAAGCATGGTGAAACCATTGCTCAAATACAAAAATGGTTCTCGCATCTTATTCATCACTTAAATTTTCTAGGTAATTCTATTTCCAATTTTATTGATACATACATGGTTTTGAGATCTCTTAATAAAAATTTACAACCGAAGGTCACCGCGATCAAGGAATCCAACAATCTGGCAACACTTGACCTCACCGCCTTGTTTGGAAAGTTGGAAAAACACGAGCAAGAACTCAATTGCTTGGATAAACATGAAAAGAATCTTGAGAGAAATAAGAAAAAGGAGAAAGGCACCCATAAGGAGGAAGTTTTAAAGTCTGAGGCTCTAGAGGCTTCAAGTTCAAGATCCTTAAAGGATGAACACATTAATGATAGTGATTCTAGTAATAAAGAGAATTTTAATGATGAGCAAATGGAATTATTTCTAAGGAGATACAATTGATACATTCGAAAGAATGGTGTCAAACACTCTAAAAATAATCTTGTCAAATTTAAAAGATAATCCACATCCTCTAAAGATGAAGACAACAAAAGAGACAAGGCAAATGGTATATTCTATGAGTGCGGAAAGTCGGGTCACTATAGACCGGATTGTCCTTCTCTTACCGATAAGAAAGGAAAGGGCCAATGAAACAACTCTAGGAATTCTAGACAAGCCTGTGTTACTTGGGATAGCGATAGTGATGTCTCAATCAATGAAAGCTCAAGAGATAATTATGAAGTGGAAAACTATTGTTTCATGGCTAATCAATGTCAAAGCAAGAAAAAGAATGTAAGTCATTCTCAATATTCAAATGTTGGTAAGTTGTATTTAAGTGAATTGAAAATTGTCTTTGAAAATCTACAAAAAGAAGCTTCACATACTTATAAGAAATTAGCTTCCAATGAAAAGTGTTTACATACTTGGAAGAAAAGGTTGAAGAAACCAATAAACAATTTGAAGCATTAAAGCGTTCTAGTGTAGGTAGTCAAAAACATAAAGATGAGGATGAGGAACCTAGTCAGTTCGGTTGTGAAACTTGTCAAATTTGGCAACAAGAGGTGAGTACTCTTGAAACCAAAGTGGACAAGGAATCAAAACCTCATAATACTTTTGCCATTAATTCTTCAAAGGTTGAAAATCCTCATAAAAATTATAATTTAATTAAGAAGGATTCTAATAGAAAAAATAAATCTCATCAAGAATTGTTTTGTCACTATTGTTTCAAGAAAGGCCATCCAATTTAAAAATAAAAATTTAGGTGCTTTCTAGTTCTTAAAGTCAATTTCCAAGGGTTGACCAAATTCAATTCTTTCACTTACTCCAAGGGACCCAGTGATACATGAAAGGAGACATATCTCTATTCTCGGCCTTTGTGGCGAAGAAGAAAGGTTTTATATCGTACGATGATCACAACAAAGGTGTAACACTTGGAAAATGTAGTATAGGTAATCCCTCAACTATTACTATCTCAAATTTTATGTTAGTTGAAGGCCTTAGAGATAGCCTTCTTAGCATTAGTCAATTGTGTGACAATGGGTATAAGGTGACTTTTGCCAAAGATTATTGCATAATAGAACCTAATGAAAAGAAGGATTATATGTTTAATGGTGTGAGGGTTAATAATATCTATATGCTAGACTTACAAAAAGTTTACTTGAATGATGCCCAATGTCTTGTCACCATGAGTGAAGACTCTTGACTTTGGCATAGACGTTTGCCACATATCAACTTTGATCTACTTAATAAAATAGTTGCAAAAGATTTAGTAATTGGTCTACCTAAAATGAAGTTTTAAAAAGACCATCTATGTAATGCATGTCAAAAGGGTAAGCAAATAAGAGTCTTTTTTAAATCTAAAAATATTGTTTCAACATCGAGACGTCTTGAGCTCCTTCACATGGATTTAGTTGGACCATCACAGACCAAAAGCATATGTGGTAATTGTGATACGGTGGGAGAACTGACTTGTGATTTGCGTTTGTGTTCGCACTTGTTCGGTTTAGCAAGAGTCGCCACCGAATTTTTATTTTATCCTAAGGAAAGGTCAAAAAGCATAGGAAAGACCTTTGAGATGTTTTCGTGGGTTCGGGGGGTAGATTATGAAAAGGGAAGGTGCTAGCACCCTTTTCATCCATGGTTATCCATGGGCTCTTAGTTACTCATTTTAGATCACTTGCCTTTGCTTTTCAATTGTTTGAAATGGTGCTTTGTGTGTGTAGTTTTGAAAATGTTTTGAAAAAGATGCCTTGTCTAGGCAACCTTTGTAATGATTCTTGTTTGAATATATACAAAGGTGTGTGTCTTTTTGAAAAGATAATTCAATGTTTTGAAAGTTGTTTTAAAAATGTTTTTGAAGTTGTGTTGTGATGTGTGTTTGAAAAATGGCAAGGATGTTTTGCAAGATTTTTGATCAAGTAACTAAGAGTTATCTACCCTATTTTACTCAAAGATTTTCTTATGTTTTTAACCCTTTTAACAGTGTTGTTTCACCATTGTGTTTGATGAACAACCTTGCGTTAGGATGTTGAACGGGACAGGCGCGGGTCATCGTATGCAATCATTGAAGGAAACTTGTGAGACGCTCTAGCAATTTTGTAAGGGACGAGATCGTTTTATCGAAGGAAACATCGAGGGTCATTGAGGGACTAACGATATTTGTTTATAGGAGGGACATTTGCTAGATTGTCTCATACTCGAGGGACATGATTTCATTTTCCGAGGCAACAAGTGAGGTTACCCTAGAGGTGCAAGTGTGAATTGTGTATTGATTTTCATGCATTTATCTTGTATGAGGTTATCTAGCGGTTGATTTTGAATCTTCGCATACAAACCCTAATTACTATACAGTATATGGAAAGCGATAAATTGCGGGAATTTAAAGTCTAAGTTATTACAAATAAGTATCTGGGGATGGGGGTACAAATGTTTACAAATGGGGATGAGTCTTATCAGAATAGTAATGTCCAAATATTATATTTACAACCAAATCGAATCATCGCATTCTCAATGTAAAAGTATAACAAGGTATAAGAATCAAAGAGAATCAAAAGTATTGTATAATGTATATGGTTATTTACAGATGATCAAAATATTAACCTAATGCAAATTAAGTATTATTATTATTTTGTGTTTTTGTTAATTATATATAAACAAAAGGTTTTTTAAAGAAAGAATTATTTAACTTAATAAATTCTATTATTTATGTATTCTTGTTAATGTTTTTTAGGAATTTATATAAAAGATTTATTAAACAAAAAGTTTTAGGACAAAAAATCTATTATTTACATACTTTTAAAAAGGCTATTAAGAATATTTTGTACAAAAAGCTCAATATATTATTTTTATTTGACAAAAAGAATTAGGATTTAGGTTATAGAAAAAAGAAAATAAGGTGATAATAAAAAAAAGGTATTGGTTTGTAAACATAAGAAAAATAAAAAGAAATTAAATGGGCTTTAGGGGATATGCTTGGCCCAAATAACAAAACAAAACAAATTAAAAAAGGGGGTGTATGTGCTGAAAGATTGGGCTTAAGGGTTTAGTGGGGCAGAGGCCCAAATGCAACGTTCAAGCTTTTGTTAGGGTTTGCAATTGTTGTGCTCAGAACTAGGTTTATAGTTTTGTGAACGGTGCCGCTTTCCATCTTCTTCGCCTCTTCATCGTTTTCAAACGTGAACAAGTTGATGTCTCCTCCAACCCTTAGGACACCAGAAAGCCACCTCCAACCTCTCCTCCTCGTGATTGTACAAGGCGACGATTAAAAGGTATTACTTTGTTCTAACGTGTTTTAGGGTTTTCAGGTTTTTACTCTTTGCATGTTTTGATCTTTGATTGTTTACGTTTGTATGAGGTGTAAATCAGAAAGAAGGAAAATTAATACCTTGGGGTTTTGTTTTTGGAGAGGAGGCGGGAGGTTGGACGGCGGAGCTCTCAGGTGGCCGGAGGAGGGAGCGAGATGTTGATGCTAGATTTTCTGGTATTTGTACCTTTCTCTTCGTTTTGTGATGATAATATTTCTGAAAATGTTGTGTTATTTTGCTTTTGAGTTCTTCTCTTCTTTTTCTGATTTTGTTGACTCTGATGATGAGTTTGTTTCTGAGATTGTTTGCTTCTGAGTTTTTCTCTTCTTCTTCTGATTTTGTTGATTCTGATGATGAGTTTATTTCTGAAGATGCTTGTTGTTGTTGCTGTTGATTTGGCTTATGATTTTTTGACTCTGTGATGAACTTTGTTCTGAGAGTGTTATTGTTGTTGTGATATTTGGTTTGGATTTGTTGATGGATTATTCTGAAGATTGTTGATTTGCAAAAGGGGCTAACTACCTGTGATGCAGGCTTGCTTGAAGGTTTTTTTTTAGTTTAGGCAGGTTAATAGGTTTTGTTGTGTATTTGGACAGGTTTTCAGGTAGGCTTGTTGTGCTTGCCTATTTGTGGTTTTGCAAGTTTTAAACTTGCTTGTTTGGTAAGAAAGGCAGGTTGGTGTTCTGCAGTTTGAACTGTCTTTTGTTTGTGCAAGTTTGTATGGTACAGGCAGGCTTCTGTAGTTTTGTTTGTCTGGTACAGGAAGGCTTGAGCTTGGGCTTGAGTTTTTGTATATGTAAGGCAGGCTTCTGTAGGTTTGCTTGCAGTTTTAGATAGGCTTGGATCTTTGGTTTGATACAGGCAGGTCTGAGTTTTTGTTTGTTGAAGGTTATGCAGGCTTGATATTATACAGGCTTGGAGGAAACAGGCCTCAAGGCTTGTTGTGCCATAGGCTTTTATTTGTTGTTTGGAGGTTTTTTGATGCAGGTTACAAGTTTGAGTTTTTGTTTGACAGGTTCTTTTGTTTGTGCTTTTGCAAGTTTGAGACTTGCTTGTTTTTTGTCACGGGCAGGTTTGAGACTTTTTGTTTACAGTTTTTGTGGTTTTTCTCTGTACTCCCTGTGCTCTCTATACTTTGTAACTCTTAGCTTGTTATATTTATCTATTCTTTAAGCCTGCCAAACTGCAAACCTGCTTCACTCTCTCTTTCTCTCTCCATCAAAAAAGCATATTTAATTGCTTAATATATCTTTATTCTGAAAAGTTGTTGGCCAGGGAAATGATGAAATGTTTTGAAAAAGATTGATTGCTTGCATCTTGGTTTTCCTCTGCATTATGTACTTCCATATTTTCTGCATTGATAGTTTGGTAGCTTGTAGGCAGTTTTTTTGTTTTGACAGCTTGGTGACAGCTTGTGCAACTTGGTTTGCTTAGTTTGTATACTATGCAGCTTGGTTTGCTTTGTGCAACTTAGTTTGCAGTTTGTGCAACTTGGTTTGGCATTTCAGTTTGACATTGTACAACTTGGTGTACTTTTATGCAACCTTGTGCCTTGTATTATATTCTTGCAAAAAATAATTTTACTTTCCTCTTTGTGAACCAAGAAGAGAAATCTTCTTGTGATTTGCAAAGAGGACGAGTAAAACATGATGAAAACCAAAACAATCTGATTCCGGCCAACAATCTTTAATGATGAGTTTTTTTTATTTATCTGTTCAAAACTGCTTTTCAATTTAACTGTACTGACTTCTTTTGCTGTCTTTGCAGGTAAATATCAGTTGGGGTAAGGGAAGCAGCAGTAGAAGATGAAGACTTTAAGAGACTTAGAATATAGATTTATTTTCTTTTCAATTATTGTAATAAATATCATTGTAAATATTGTAAATAAATTTACAGTATCCAAATAACATTTGTAACAAGAATTAAAATAAATAAAAATCTTTTGTCAGATATTTCATTCTATCTTCTACACTGTTTATTTAATTATTTAAATCTCTTGAATTAAAATGACTGGAAATGCATCCTAATTATTTTAACTTAGATAAAATAAATAATCAACAAACGCTGTAGTCTCACAACCTTGCATTAACCATAATACGCCCGACATTCCAATCAATCACATGCTTTGCACAGTTAAACAAACAAACATCCATACACCTTTCACTTCACTGATCAAACCAACGCTTCAAACTTTCAATCAGAAGCCTCAGCTTCTATCCCAGATGTTTAGGCTTTGAGAAACAAACAACAATCTAGAACAAGCGTCAAAACAATGTGACAGTCAATTGAAATACTGTGGATCCAAATTCTTCTGAGAATGCGTGTGCAAACCCTAATTTTGGATTTACTGTCAAAGAAACGTCTGCTTAATCAAACCCTGAGCCAAACTCAACCAAATCAATAGAAACCCTAATAATCTATTTGACTGATTCAAAATCAATGGAAACCCTAATTTTGTTTGACTGATTCAAAAATCAATGGAAACCCTAATTTTGTTTGACAGATAAAGAAAAATCTGTTTGACCGATTATTGAGCCAATCTGAAAAATCAGAGAAAACCCCGAAGTTGTGATTTCTTGTGAAAAAGAGGAGGGCAAATTTTAGGGTACAACAGTTGCCCCTGTTCAATCTTCTTGAACCTGAAGAGTTAGATTGGCAATTTTGTCATTCGCGACTCGAAGGTAAAAGAATGATTGGACACTAGAGTGCCCAAAAAATTTGCACTCGTCAAAGCGTAGTTGAGGGAATGGGCTTAAAGATTCCATTTGGAGATGTGACAGAATCTTGTCGGAGATGGGCTTAAAGATGCCATCTGTAGGTGTGAAAGAAGTCTTACTGGAGATGGGCTTAAAAGATGCCATCCAAGAATGTTTGTTGAACTGTATGTTGTTGGTGAGTGGACGAGTATCAGAAAGGTATCCATGTTTGGAACATCTCTAAACTGGCGGTCTGAATAAGAAATAGATTGACATCCATGTTTGGAGGCATCCGTAAACTGTTTTCAAAAGTTGAAGTCTGTATGAGCAGCAAAATGACTTCCGTGGTGATTGCACTGGGGAGAATCAAGCTGCTGGTGTAAAGGACAGAACGACATCCGTGTCTGGTGCGTATCTGAACTTTGAGGTTGATAGTTAAATCTAAATGAGGGATAGAATGTCCGTCGTGTCTGGGGCGTATCTAGTCTGTATCGGATTGCTGAAGTCTGAATGAATAGCAGAATGACTGTCGTGTCTGGGGTGTATTTGTACTGTATCTGAGATATTGTTAACAAAAGCCTTTTAATCTTATCCTGAAAAGGGTAAAAAATGTTAGCTAAAACTCAAAATCATGTTGCATGATATGTATGATGCAATGAATTGTATTTCATCGATGTTTATGATATATGAATGAAATGGATGCGCATGTAAGCTGAGTAGCTGTCTTGTTGAGGAAGATAAAATCCGGATAGCTGGAGATAATAAAATCTTTGACCGCTGTCGGGGAAAATAAATCCTTGACTGCCGTTGGGGATTGAAAATCCTTTGATCATTGAAAATGAGAAGTCCTGGGACCACTGTTGGGGGATCAGGAGTTTCGGTTGTATGCCAATCTACTGGGGATTCCCGTTTTGAGGAGATCTTCACTGGGGAATATCTGAATACTTTGTGAGGGACTGGGAATGAGAGTCTTCATTCTGCTTGAGGAATAAGAATTCTGTGCGGAATAGCCATACTGTTGCGGAGTGGCTATCCTGTTGGAGAGTAAAAACTCAGGATTCTGGAAAAAACTTATTCCTGTCTGGAAGAAGTTCAGGTTTAGGTTGTATGCCGCTTTAAGAATGAGAAACATCATTCTGTAGGGAATATCAGGAAGCTGGGAGTATATTATAGGTGAAAGGATGAGAAGCAGGAAGGTATCTGCATTTGGAGCATCTCTTGGATGAGGATTAATTCTGAATGAGTGACAGAATGACAACCGTGTCTGGAGCGTATCTGGATTGTATCTGAAGTTAAGATCTGTATGAGTAGCAGAATGACTTTCGTGTCTGGAGTGTATCTGAAATTGTAACTGGGATCTGAATAAGTGACAGAATGGCAACCGTGTCTGGAGCGTATCTGGACTGTATCTGGAGTTTGAGATATGTATGAGTAGCAGAATGACTTCCGTGTCTGGAGTGTATCTGAAACTGTAACTAGGATCTGAATGAGTGACAGAATGGCAACCGTGTCTGGAGCATATATGGAATGTATCTGGAGTTTGAGATCTATATGAGTAGCAGAATGACTTCCATGTCTGGAGTGTATCTGAAAATGTAACTGGGATCTGAATGAGTGACAGAATGGCAACCGTGTCTGGAGCATATCTGGACTGTATCTGGAGTTTGAGATTTGTATGAGTAGCAGAATGACTTCCGTGTCTGGAGTGTATCTGAAAGTGTAACTAGGATCTGAATGAGTGATAGAATGGCAACCGTGTCTAGAGCATATCTGGACTGTATCTGGAGTTTGAGATCTGTATGAGTAGCAGAATGACTTCCGTGTCTAGAGTGTATCTGAAACTGTAAATGGGATCTGAATGAGTGAAAGAATGGCAACTGTGTCTGGAGCGTATCTGGACTGTATCTGGAGTTTGAGATCTGTATGAGTAGCAGAATGACTTCCGTGTCTGGAGTGTATCTGAAACTGTAACTGGGATCTGAATGAGTGACAGAATGGCAACCGTGTCTGGAGCATATTTGGACTGTATCTGGAGTTTGAGATCTGTATGAGTAGCAGAATAACTTATGTGTCTGGAGTGTATCTGAAACTGTAACTGGGATCTGAATAAGTGACAGAATGGCAACCGTGTCTGGAGCATATCTGGACTGTATCTGAAGTTGAGATCTGTATGAGTAGCAGAATGACTTCCGTGTCTGGAGTGTATCTGAAACTGTAACTGGGATCTGAATGAGTGACAAAATGGCAACCGTGTCTGGAGCATATTTGGACTGTATCTGGAGTTTGAGATCTGTATGAGTAGCAGAATAACTTATGTGTCTGGAGTGTATCTGAAACTGTAACTGGGATCTGAATAAGTGACAGAATGGCAACCGTGTCTGGAGCATATCTGGACTGTATCTGAAGTTGAGATCTGTATGAGTAGCAGAATGACTTCCGTGTCTGGAGTGTACTTGAAACTGTAACTTGGACCTGAATAAGTGACAGAATGGAAACCGTGTCTGGAGCATATTTGGATTGTATCTGAAGTTGAGATCTGTATGAGTAGCAGAATGACTTCCGTGTCTGGAGTGTATCTGAAACTGTAACTGGGATCTGAATAAGTGACAGAATGGCAACCGTGTCTGGAGCATATCTGGACTGTACGTAACCATTTGATAAGATTGACATTTAAATGCCCCAAGTGATGGTGAGGAAGACTTGCCCCAGGTTGATCTGTAATTTGAGAGATTTCTTGAAATCTTGACTGGACTGCCCCAGGTTTAATGGTCTTTGAAAGATTTGTTGAAATCTTGACTGGACTGTCCCATATTTGCTGGACAATACCAAACTAAGTCTCTTTTTGTTGACGGGAGATTTTTGCAACGAGATTATCATCCCACTTGAAGTGATTTTACTCACTGAGAGAGCTTTCGTTCCTCCGAACATTCACTGTATGAATTTCTTCGCTGTTAAACAAGTAAACCATGTGCAAACAACGATATTCAAATAATGCAAAGTTTATGCTTGTCTCGAAGTTTTTAAAAATGCGTTTTTTAGCAGAAAACTTTTTATAAGACAAATTCAACACAAGATTTTAGGGTAAAGCCTTACAGGAGTCAGGATACCTTTTGTAACAGTATGCTTTCGAACTAACCCATGCTTCAATTAGGACTTTCGAAGGGTTGTAACGTGGCTTGGTTCACGGTTTAAGAAACAAAGGATAAAGGCTCAAAGTATATTTGTACCCACCCACTCTTCGTGATGTCCTTCAATCCTAAACTCAGTTAATTGTGCGTCGAATTCTATTCGAGTTTGGAATGACATTTTGGTGATGGTCCACACCAGTTGAATTTATTGGAAGGCAGTCATTATTTTTTGCAACATTTTTCATGTTTATTGAGGATTTATAATGACCTCTTTCTTTTGATTCGTTATCCCTAACTTTTTCCTGACTGTTCCTGTTTTCGAGATTACAGTCAGCGGGATGCCCCAGCTTTCCTAAGCCTCCTTTGTAGGTTTTGGCTCAGTGGGCTTTTCTCTTTTGAGAGATAATGACTGCCTATGAGATAAAGAACCATCACTGTCTTTTGGTTTCAAAGGAATGTTTTTGATATTATCCGTTGTATTACGAACTGAGAGTTTGCGACTTCAATGCGCATCTTTTTTGAATTAACTGAGAGACTACCCTGCCCCAGGTTTAATCAAAGGTTTCAATTTGTTTAAAACAGAAAACTCCTACTTCTTTGGCTCGAAGGGGTTGACTAGGGATTATCTTCCTTATAACTCCAGTGTTTAGGATTTGAAAGAAATGCCTGTACATCGTCAGCAAGGTCTGTTCAAAAGCATATTGTATGAGATTATGGTATTGTTTCGTCATCCTCCCTCTAAAGGCTTGTAGCTTTTTATCAAGAGTTAAATATCATAAAGAAAGCATAAGAATAGTGAAAACGAATGGATGAATTCAAGACAAACATATGCGATGCATTAATGAAACAGAGTTTGACATCAACAGATAATTGTTTGAATAACAAAAGAAATTACAACTTGAAAATTCAAATGGAACAAAAGTCTCTCAGTTCGAGCTTTGTCATTTCAGGTGGAGAACCCTTAGCGGAAGATTTTCATCTCACCATCCGGCATGAATTCCAACACTCCTTCGTCGATCAAGTCTTGGATCTTGTTTTTCAAAGCCCAACAGTCATCGGTGTCATGTCCAGGACTATGGGAGTGGTATACACAAAACGCGTCGGGGTGATAGCTAGGAGTAGAGGTATTGGGCTTCCGAATGGGATCCCTTAAAGCAAGCAGGTTGACCTCCAACAAGCGTTTCAGTATTAGAGATGATGGTATGTCAGTCTCAGAGAAATGTCTTCCAGACGTATTTTTCTTATGCCGATTACCCTATTGACGCTGACGAGGTTGTTGTTGGGCTTATGACCCTAAAGCAAGTTGGGGAGCCTTTCCCTTGTCTTATTGTCTCAAAGGAGGTTGAATGATGACTTGATCTTCAACCTTAGATGTTTGCCCCACTTGGTTGTCTCGAAGCAGTTTGTTGACGAGAACCCTGAGCTGCTCTTGTCTTTGAGCCAGGTCTTGAATGAGAGCCATCTGGCCCACCAGTTGTCCCATCATCTGGATCTTCATTGTTGTCAGCTCAATCTGAGACTCTTCCAACTGATCATTCCTGACACTTCTTGAATTCCCCAAGACCATGCCCCTTGTGAGGAGAGCTTTCACTTCTTCTTGCCCCTGGGACAGGTTCAAGAACATTTCTTGAAGTTGAGCATTTTGATCCTGGATATCTTTGACAGTCCTCTCTAGAGCCATCCCTACTGAAATAAACAGTATGAGAATAAGGAAAACTGAAAAGGAAAACCTGTTACGATGCAATGCATGATATGTGGATGCATGTTTTCAAGGATCTCTCGGGGTAAACACAATAGAAATGTTAGAGGTTGAACTTTGATCAACATCTTTGAGTGGAGAACTTTGTATCGGTGGATGTCTTTCCACGAGAATCAAGCTCACCATGTCGAGTGGGTCATAGCCCCCGATTCAAGTTGTTGCACTTGATCTTTGACGACATTTGTTTAGAGGAGAACCCCCTTGCCCTTTGGTAGACGTCTGGTTCAACGTGACCCTGCCTCAAAAGACCCTCGAGATCCTTGAAACGGTTATTGAAAATGCTATGGTATGATGTTATGATGTTATGTACATGTATGCAAAAGTAAGAAAGTGTATATACAGACAGTCATATTCACACAAAGCAAACAAATCCTTAGGTTTAGGCTTGCATGGGGTTTGTAGGTAAGTACCCTCTTGAAGTTAGTTGGCTCAACCTGTCCTAAAATAGAAACTGGGTTCTAAGGAGCTCAATATCACTGGATTATTTTCTATGTTCATTGTTTTAGTTTAGCCACTTAACTAGCGACCAAAATATTCCAAGAAAACAATCCTCAATGAGTGTAGTATCGAGTGTCTACCAACTTCGGACTGCACCAAAGTCGCTCACCTCACTACCCCTAAAAAGGCCAAGATGGTCAAGTAAGGTTCTAAAGTCCATTGATGCTTCATGACACCACGCGGCGGCCCCGTACTCTCCTTGATTCAACTCAAGGGTTACCGGTACCAACCAAAGTGCCACATCAACGTAGCTATTGTTTCAACCATGTCGGTATACCCCGCACAACTCCCTCACAGTTTATTGCTACTTACCTAAAAAGGTGCCCCTAAATCCGGGTGTAGGATTTACAACAAACCCAAACAAGGAACCCAAAAAGTAAAGCAATCAAAGTAAGCATGTGTGATCGGTGGAAATAGAACTGACTGTTTTAAAGATGGATCGCGAAATGTCGCGGTAAGCAAGAGTCGCCACCGTCTTTTATGTTCTCCAAGATGGAAAGGACAAAAGCACAGTAAAATTCCTTTTTCGAGATGTCTCTCGGTTCGGGAGGTAGATTTATAGAAAGGGAATGTGTTAGCACCCTTTCTATCTGTGGTTATCCACGGGCTCTTAGGTACTTGCTCACTATGTTTTCAAAAGAGTTTGCTTTTCTTGTGTATGTGGGTTTTGAAAAAGTTTAGTTTGAAAAACTTCTAAGTAACTCTTGTATCAGTCCTCAAGAGTGTATGAAGTATTTGTTTGAAAACTTTTTGAAAGGGTAGGTGCGAAAAGTTGTTTTTGTTTTTGAAAGAGCAAGTACCCAGGAGAAATCTACCTACTCTAAGGAATTAGGATGTGTAAGAGTCCTTTAGACAGTACTATCCCACTATTGAGAAGTAGGTAGCACCGTCGTTGGAGTTATTCGGGTCAATTCGATTATTAGGGACATGTGGTCACCAAAGCAATGGTAGGACGCCTTAGCGGTAACCCTAACATCCTAGATCCTTTTTATCCGAGGCAACCGTTTTGAGGCAACTGGATCTTTAGACAGGAGGGCGACCTCTAAAACACCCTATACTTGATGACCACCTCGAGGCAACAAAGTGAGGCGTACCTTAGGGGTGGCATGTGCATGTGTGTTAAGTTCAGTTCATATTATCTTTGCACATGTATTTGTGAGCTATGGATTGATTTTATTTTTCATACAAGTCTTATCATGCATAATTAACAGTTTAATAATTTGCGGGAAATAAAGTGCGGAAAGGTAAATCTACGCTATTACAAGGCGCGGGTCTATACATCGCCAAAAACAAAACCCGTTTGGAAAATAAATGCGAGAAAATAAAAGAAAGCGATAAAAGCCTAATTAACTATTACATCCTCGGAAACAGTTACATCAAATATAATCAATTAAAATAAATATGCGCGCGAAAGATTGAATTGAGGACGTCCTTAGGGTTTTGACCCTTTTTGAGAAAAGAATTGAATTTGGTCCTTTTTTGCAATTAATGAAATATTAAACCTAATAACTAATTAATTAATTAATTAAAAGAAAAAGTATTTTTGTGGTTTTATGTTTTTAATAAAATAAAAATAAAAAAAAGAAATTAAAAGTGTCAAAAGAAAAACCCTAAATCTAATTCATTTTTATTTATTGTAAAAGAAAATTAAAATTAAACCTAATTAAACTAAATTAATTTAAGTTAGTGTTTATTTACAAAATAATTAAACTAAAGTGAAATTAATAATAATAAATAAAATATTTACATTTTTTAGTTTTCTGAATTTTTATTGTGAAAAATTAATTATGTTAATTTTAGTGATAATAATAATAATTAGAAAAAATAATTAATAAATAAACTAGAAAATATAAAAGAAAAAGAAAAAGGAATGAACCAAGGGGGTTCTGGGCCCAGAAGGAGGTGGATTAGCAATTCTCAAGCCCACTAAGAGCTCAGTCCATTGACTTTTCCTGATTGGTTGCGTGTTCATTGACCAGGAGTATGATGGTCACTCATCTCAGGGCCATCAGATCTTATGAGGGTGGCCACTTGGCGCCTGGGATTGGAAAGAACATGATAGACATCATTTGAAAACCTGCACAGGATTAGGTGAAGAAAAACAACAAATAATAGTTTTGGGGGGACCTGGGGTTCGAACCCAGGTCCCAAGGGACTATGCATGTGTGCCTCAACCAATCCAACTGCCTTGTTTATCTGTCAGTGCAATAAGGACTAAATATAATATTCAGAAATCAATTAATAGGTTAGCAAAACAAAAAAAAACGCGGTTTAATTTTGAATGGGCCAATCACACTGTGACACATCATCGTCTTCTTCATCAAAATTATTGGTTATTTACTTGCGGATTTTTATCCGCGGGTAGTTTGGTAGGCAAATAATGAACCACAATGTCAGTATCCAACCCAGGCATGTCTTCGTAAGACCAGGCAAAGATTTCCACATAATCATGCAACATCTGAATCAATCGTTGTTTCACACTGAGCTCTAGATTGACACCAATCTTGACTTCCTTTCTGTCTGTCTCAATATCCAGATTTACCGTTTCCACTGGCTCTTCATGTGGCTGAATGGCCCTCTCTTCCTGGAGTAGCAGTCTTGCAAGCTCACCAGGCACTTCGCAATCATCTTCACCTCCGTCTTCGGCTAAGTTGATCGGATTTTCGAAGTCATAACTGGTAGTAGCAGAGTCGTTACCAGTGAGATCCAGAGTGGATTGGAACCTGTATAAGTGAGTGTGTGTAAATATAGCTGTTTTGCAATATATAATAAAGAAAGACAAGGAGCGCAAGATTTGAAATGCAAAAAACGTCCAATGCTTTTATTAATGATATATGAAAGTGACACACAAAAGCCCTCACAAATGAAGCCACGGTGCCCCGGGTAAGACACCGGGCCATAAAGTTTCAAATTATTGTTCATTACAAATTTAAAACAAAGGAGTTCATTACTGAGTGACAAAAGTAATAGGTATGAAATCTTTCTCCGTCCAGTTGCTTGGTCCACCATTGGTCGTTGGGTAGATCCAGCTATCGAAATCAGATTCTTCCGCTTCGTCTTCAATAGCATTCACTCCCGGGTTGGTGATGAACACAGGAGGTCTTCCAATCCTTGCCTTACGAACAGCCCTTTGAGCTTCTGCAGTGAAACCCAAACTAAATTTGTCAGTCTTCGGAGTGAAATCAGGAAGTCGGCCCCAGTTTGCGCACTCACCCTTCTCGATAACAGCCCGGGCATCCTTTAAGGAAGCCATCTTCAACGGAGAATCTTCTTCAGTCACAGTCTCTGCTGACGCCAGTGTCTGAGGCACCTCTTAAAAGTGTTGAAAGGGGGTCTCAATGAACTCCCCATCCATCTCTACGTACCGGAACGAGTTGAGGTGGCTGACCATATATTCTTCCTCCCCCTGCACTGTTACGATCTTCCCTCTGACCGGGTACTTAAGCTTCTGATGTAATGTGGAGGTCACAGCTCCAGCCTTGTGGATCCATGGACGACCCAACAAACAAGAATAGGATGGTCGGATGTCCATCACATAGAAAGTAGAATCAAAAACTTGATAACCAACCCTGATTGGAATGTCAACTTCCCCATGTACCATCCTTTTCGACCCGTCAAAGACCCGGACAACAATGTTACTAGGCTTGAGCTCTAAACCCTCACAATCCAACCTGTCTAGGGCCTTCTTGGGTAATACGTTCAACGAAGAACCGGTGTCTACCAACACATGGGCAAGAGTAGTGCCCCTGCATTCAATGGAGACATGCAGGGCGTCGTTATGGTTTTTTCCTTTGGCAGTCAGATCGGCGTCAGAGAAACCCAACCCATTATTAGCAGTCAAGTTGGCCACACAATCGGTAAATTATTCAGCAGACGTTTCTTGTGGCACATAGGCCTTCTTCAGGAAGGAAATCAAGGCCTTGGCATGGGCCTCTGAACACAACAACAGTGATAGCATAGAAATTTTAGAGGGGGTGTGCCCCAGCTGCTCAACTACATTTAAATCACTCTTCTTGATAATTTTAATAATCTCTTCCATCTCTTGCTTGGAAGCTTCAACATTGACGGTCTTCGGTGCCTCCGTCTGGGCAGGCACATCAGTAGCAATCCCTTTGCCCCGAGCTTCAGATGACTCGGCAGTAGAGGTGGAAACAGGAACTTGGTCAGGAAGGGAAGCAGGAACACTTGCAGGTGTGATGACAAGAGGTCTCTGGATAGCTGGTGGCGCAATATCTGGCGAGAAAAGTCTACCGCTGCGGGTGACTTTAGCAGGCCCGGTGATGTTACTGACGCCGGTACTAGTATCAAACTCTTGTTTTACTCCAAGCACGTAAACATCTGCCCCATAGTGCCAAGGGATAGCTTTGTCAGATGTATAGGGGAGGGGCCCCGGAACAGTGATGATGATAGGAGCAATCTTCTGAGTGGACATGATTTTGACAGGCTTCTTTGAAGGAGCCTTAGGAGGGTTGTTGAAAATAGTAACAATGGACACTTCTTCGGTAGGGGTAGCAGGAACAACAATCTTCTCGAACAAGATCTCTTTGCTATCCATCAGGTTTTGGACGCTTGACTTCAGTAAAGGACAACCAACAGGTGAAACAGCACATAGATGGCAACCTTTACTACATCCCGGAAATAAACCGGCTAGCAACAGGTTCCTGTTAACAGTCAACAACGGAGTAACAATATCATCCACATAGGCTACATACCGGTATTCTTCCACATCATTCACTCCATGCTGGGGCATGGGAGCAGTCACAACATTGGGCCTTTCGGGCGCCTCGAACTGTATTTCTTTAGCATCAATAAGGTCTTGAACCTTATTCCTCAGAGCCCAACAATCATCCGTAGTATGCCCCGGGCTGTCAGAGTGATAAGCGCAGCGGGCGTTGGGATTGTACTTTGGAGATGTGGTGTTCACTACCTTCGGAGCTTCTTTGACAGTTACCAGATTGTTGACAGCAATTGCGGCAATATCTGAGACAGGGTCATACTGAGCCTTGTGTACTGCCTTTTGGGTCTCTCACCCCTTGGCTGGTTGTATTGATGAGGAGAAGCAGCAGGCTTTGAGATTACCACCACGTTGATAGCTTGGCGGCGTTCCGGTTTGTTCTGTCTCCTTGGACCATAAACAGCACTAGATTCCTTCTTGAAGGGCTTCTTTTCAGAGCTCGAGGAGGCACCCTTTTGTATCTTTCTGGACTTGATACCAGCTTCTATCCTCTCACCAGTCAAGATCAAATCCATAAACCCAGTAGAAGAATTCCCAATCAGATGGTTGAAGAACGGACCAGACAGGGTCCCCAAGAACATGTCCACAAGCTCACGGTCAGTCAACGGTGGCTGCACCCTGCCAGCCAGGTCTCTCCACTTTTGCACATACTCCTTAAAACCTCCGCCCGTCCCTAGCGACATACCCTGAAGTTGGGTACGCATAGGAGCGAGGTCGGAATTGTACTAATACTTCTTATAAAATGCAGTAGCCAAGTCCTCCCAGTTTCGAATACTGGCTCCATCCAGCTGATAGAACCATTCGAGATGAGTCCCTGAAAGACTATCCTAGAAGAAATGGATCCATAGATTCTTGTCTGCAGTGTAAGGTTGGATCTTCCTTACATATGATCTGAGATGCAGCTTAGGACAGGAAGCCCCGTCGTACTTCACAAAGGCAGGTGCCTTGAACTTGTGTGGGATCACCACCCCAGAAGATAAACCTAGATCTCCAAAATCCAACCCAGGCACGCATTGGATCTCCATAGCACTTAACCGGTCCTCCAGCTGTTTGTACATGTCCTCAGCAGGAGGGTACTGTTCATCATTGTAATCTGTCTCGTTGTCGGAGACCACGGGACTAGGAACCTCTCTCCCTTGGGGGCTGTCTTTCCCAACAGATGGGGTAGTCAGCTCAGCTTCATTCTGCAGTGTATTCCCGTATCTGCGCCCGGTATTGAACAACACAGTCCTCTTCTTCTTCTTCTTCAAAACTCTTCATGCAGATATGCCCTGGTTGGATACAGGTATCGAATCTCTAAACTCTTCATGCAGATATGCCCTGGTTGGATACAGGTATCGAATCTCTAAACTCTTCATGCAGATATGCCCTGGTTGGATACAGGTATCGAATCTACAATCAATCACTCACAGATATGCCCTGGCTAGATACAAGTATCGAATCTGGAATTAGTCGTCTACAGATATGCCCTGGCTAGATACAGGTATCGAATCTCTAAACTCTTCATGTAGATATGCCCTGGCTGGATACAGGTATCGAATCTACAATCAATCACTCACAGATATGCCCTGGCTAGATACATGTATCGAATCTGGAATTAGTCGTCTACAGATATGTCCTGGATGGATACAGGTATCGAATCTCTAAACTCTTCATGCAGATATGCCCTGGCTGGATACAGGTATCGAATCTACAATCAATCACTCACAGATATGCCCTGGCTAGATACAGGTATCGAATCTGGAATTAGTCGTCTACAGATATGCCCTGGCTGGATATAGGTATCGAATCTGGAACTTCAAAAGGTTGATCGATATAGCTTTCCTGGCTGGATACAGGCGTAGACCTCTAATCAGTCGCTCGCAGATATGCCCTGGCTAGATACAGGTATCGAATCTGGAATTTCAAAAGTTGATGGTAATATCTTTTGATTGACCTTTTCCTGAAAAGGAAAAACGTTAGTTGTATGCAATGTCATGATGTATGACATGCATGATGTCATGATGTTCTCAATAATAAATGAGTTCGTGTGTTATGATGCGTATATGCATGTGTCATGATGTATGACAATGTGATGTTTATGATTGTATTTTCTTCTAGGAAAATAAATCCTTGACGAATGCCGGGAGCTTGTTGAATCCTGGGCTGATGTTTGAAGAGTAGAGTTCTTCGTTTCCGCTGGGGATGATGATTGCAAGAATAAACCGGTAGGAGAAGATGACTCCGTTGGGGAATAAACTTGTTGGAGAGATTACTCTGCGGGGAATTACTCTGTGGGAAGAGATACTTCGGTGAGATTTTTAATGATAACTCCACTGGGGATACCGTTGATAAGCTTGCTGGGGAATTTTATGAACTCCGTTGGGGGATAGGAAGAACTTCGCCGAGGACGATCTTTCCGTGGTAATTAGCTGAGGATAACACAGTTATAAGCCCTTGGTGGGGAATAACCTTTGAATATGGCCGGGGAGAGGCTTTTGCACTCTGCGGGGGATAAGCTTCCAGAATCTACTGGGGATAAGCTTCCAAAATCTATTGGGGAGGATGATTCGACTCTCCTGGGGAAACTTTTGAGACTGCACTGGGGAAGTGGCTCCACTGGGGTGTCTGTATTCCGCTGGGGAACAATCTTATATTTCCGTAGAGGAATATTAAGACTGTCGGGGATGCTTGCTTAGGAACATCTGTACTCCGCTGGGGAATGTTGAGATCTTCTGGGGATATCCAACTTCCTTAAGGCTGACAGTAGACTAACTCTGCTTGGGGAGAGTATCGCTGACTTACTGGGGATACTGCGCCTTTTTAGGGCTGCCGGGAGACCAACTCTGCTTGGGGAGAGTATTGTTGAGTCTTGTCTTACTCTTCGGGGAGTGAAGATATCCTGGTCATGTTCTTCAGCCGAACCTACCTTGGTACCTTGGTGGACAGAGCAACTAGATCGCTTAGACAACTCATTATTGCCCCTGTTTCTAATGTCACCTGTAATTAGTCCTTTGTTTCGCATGCAAGTATTCATGAGTTAGCAATTAATGTCAAGTGCATATATCAAAAATGAACATTGGAAGTTCTTTGCAAAGCAAAACAGATAAAGGAAAGACAGTTGGCAATTTGTCTAGAAAAGTGGATTTGTATTGATTTTGAGATTTGCCTGTAAATAGGCGTTTGTGTACAAGAGGTTGACGTCCTAGTAAGAGAACGCCGCCGAACAACATAGAGTTTATACAATTTTGTGAAAAGGAAACAAAACAGCTACGTGAAAAATAATCCCGCTGGGCTCCAACTCTGCTATCGCCTTTATGTCTTCAAGCGTCTCATCACTTTGCTGCTTAGTTGAAGATGAAGCTGATTGATTGATGTCGTCTGAACCTGATAGTTGATACCGAATTCTGGATGCAGGGTGATCCAATGAGACATAGTATTACGCTTATCCCTAACTTTTTCCTAGACCGCCCTTTCGGGTTTTCAGTCCACCGGGATACCCATTTTTGCCCAAGCCGCCTTTTCAGGTTTTCGACTTGCCGGGTGTACAGATTTTTTTTCATTTCATCCCTTATTTTTTCCCGAACCCTTTTGGTTCGCCGGGAAGCCCTTATTTTTTCCTAGGTGTGTCAACCTAGCGGGTCTTTAATTCATGCGTAGTATCTTTTTACTATGTCTGCATTGGCGGGTGTTGTACCCCAAAATTTGCCCTCCCATATTCTTCAAGAATTGCAAAGAGCATGCTTCAAAATCTCCCCAAGGGTTGCACAGTTCAAGGGCCTCCTAACAGTCAAAATTAGGGTTTTGATTCTGGCAAAGAAATTGAAGTTTTCAAGGGTCCAATCAAGTCCCACATGCCTATAAACATGGTCAAGCATCCTCGTACCAAGTTTCAAGACTTACAGCACAAAATTGCACAATCAAAAACCCTAATTGCACTACAGTCAACTGCAGGGGCAAAATGGTCATTTGACAGTCAAAAGTTCAAATTTTTGGTCAACATCTCATTTTGAAGCCATAAACATCATTTGATCAATGCTTGATCATGATTCTCAAAGCTTGGCTCAAAAAGTCTCAAGATGCAAAAGTTTCCATATTTGGACAGTTGAAAAAGTCAACTGTAACTTGACCAAGGCATAACTTCCACATGGTTTATCAGAAAAATTCCATCCAAAGCTCATTTTGAAGATAAAGACATTTCCTACAACTCCTATTCACACTTCAAGTCCAAGAAATCCTCTTACAAAAAGTTATCAATCTCAACATTATAGGTCATTTTCAAAAGTCAACAAAAAGGCACTTTAAGTCAAAGACCATAACTTGATATTGATAAATAAAAATGACATGGGACCAAAGGCATTGGTTAGAGGACTTCAATACCTTTCCAAAATGTCCAAGAACATGATCAAAGCTTAAAAATTGATTAAGATATGTCTTGTGGAAGTTGGGAAATTATTGGGTATTTTGAAAAGTCAACTTTGCTCCAAATGCCTTAAAATTGCTAATGGGCCACATTTTCTTCCAAGATTCATCATCCAAAGCATATGCACGACCATTTGGCCCAAAGGGAATTTATTCATCATTTTTATTTATTTATTTGAATTTTTAAATTGCTATTAATTCATTTAATAAAATAAAATATGTAAAAAATACCAAAGCAAGCTTTTCAAATCTTTTTATGCATGAAATATCTTCAAGATTTCGTGCATTATCTGATATGGAAAGAATCAAGGTGATTTGGACATAATTGGTATCAAAACACATGTGAAAAAGATTGAAAAATATGCCATGAAAATCAAATATTGTTCTCATCAATGCAAAGATCTTTTGATTGAAAACTCAACCCTAATTCACTCCATACATAAGCCAGATGCTAGACCTAGTGCAAGGGACCTCGAAGCTGCGCCCAAAGCTGAAGAAAAACATTGAAATTTTTGTGGAAAAAGTGAAAACTAAAAACACGATTCCAAGGAGTTTCAAGGCAAAACATTAACTCCATTGCATTCCTGAGGCTTCAAGGAACGTATACTGATCAAAACCATCAACTCTAACGTCAAGAAACGGTAGAACGACCGTGTCCTGTTCATGATTTTTTCCATATTCTTGTATCATAATTCATGCATTGTTTGCAATTTTTAATATTGGATTTGTATTCATTGGATCATTCTAAAGCTAACCATATGTTTTGATTGAGTTTTTACGCATCGTACGCGATTTCACCATTGAAGCTCGCTAGGGTTCCTCAAGCTCCAAATTGGGCATTTTCGTATACTGTAAAATTAGGACATCCCAGTACCATGGCTAAACTCAGGAAGCTTGGACGAACTTAACACACGATTCGTGCTCAATTTATGAGCCACCATATTCTATTCGCTATTTTTTATGCTTGCTATTTAGTGGGGGTTTAAAACCCCCGCTATTCAGTTTGTTTTTGTTTCAGGTACAGCAAGCAAATGGGGAAGAAGGTGAGGTGTAAGGCGATGGTTGGTGTATTTGAATTTCGCGCAGAAAAATGCCACTAATCTTTAATTCACGTTATATTGATCACTTGTCATATTATGTACAAAGAAACACAACAGCGCAGCTGGCAAGGTATTGGTTTGGTAAGCAATGGGACCTGGGTTCGATCCCCATGTCCCCTCCCTTTATTCCATACTATTTTGCTAACCATGTTCCTATGCAGCACTTTCCCCAAGCGTTCATCATACACCCATAATCCAGACGTGCCACATGGCCACTGAGGGCAATCCAAGGGTCCTGATCTGATGAATACCATGGACACTGGTCAATGCACACGCACGCTTCATGAAAAGTCAAACAGAGGCCTTAAACATTGGGCCTAATTAATAGACAATTCCTCCAGTTTGGGGACAGAACCCCCCATTGGTTTGCTTTTTTCATTCTTTTTTTCATATTTTTCTATTTTATTTGTTTTAATTAGTTTTAACTTAATTCTTTAAATTAATTTATTTTCATAAAATATAAAAATAATATAAAAACCAGAAAAGATAAAAAACAAAAATATATTTTATTTTAATATCTTTGTAAATAAATTGTATCAATTAATTTAGTTTTAAATTCTAGGGTTAATTTTAATATTTTCTAATAAACTAAAAATTTGTAGAATTAGGGTTTTGATTATTTTTATCCTTTCTTTCTCACCATATTAATAAATAATTTTATATTTGTGTAAATAAAATTGAATTAATTAATTAAGTTAATTTTAGGTGCAACTTTAACCTATTACTAAATAAATAAAGAATAGTTAGAATTAGGGTTAATTAATTAATTTTTTTTTAATTTCATTTGATTCTCTCATAAAAGTCCATAAATACAAAAACTCAAAAGTCTTTTCTTTTTATTTTAATTTAATTAATTTGTTAATCGTAGTTTAATTTCATTAAAAAAAGGGTCCAACGCCCTCGCATTCGATCGTAATTCCAATTCGCGCGCTTATTTTATTTCCTCTTTTTATGTAATTCTCCCAAAGCCGTGTAAATTTGATATTTATCTTTCGCACCTTATTTTATGTCAAATCGGGTCCTGGATTTAATTTGGCGATGTGGACCCGCGCATTTGTAATAGCGTAGGAACTTTAATTCTCGCACTTTTTAACTGTTAATAAATTTTCATGCAAGAATGAATGTCAAAATAAAAATAACGCGTAGATCACCCATGACATGAACAAGACAAAAATATCTGAAAATGATACACGAATCACACACCACCCCTAGGGTACGCCTCACTGTTGCCTTGCCCCCTCGAAAGGTGATCGTCGAGTAGAGGATGTTTTAGTAAGTCCTCATGATCCGGGAACCTGGCATGAGGGTAGCTTCTAAGGTATCTTCCTATTGCTCTGGTGATCACCATGTCCCGAACCTTCGAATTGACCCGAACACCTCCAACGGTGGTGCTACCTACCTTTCAATGGTGGGATGGCACTACTTTAAGGGCATTTACACAGACGAATTCCTTAGGGTAGGTAGACGACTCTAGATACTTGCTCTAATTTCAAAACAAATCAAAAATACTTTTCACACCGACACCTTTTCAAAAAGCTTTCGAAAGCAATTTTTCAAACACTCTTGAGGACCGATACAAGAGTCGAACTGAAATTTTCAAAGAAACTTTTTAAAACCCACATTGAAAAGCAAACAAACCATTTTTGAAAACACAATGAGCAAGTATCTAAGAGCCCATGGATAACCATGGATAGAAAGGGTGCTAACACCTTCCCTTTCTATAATCTACCTCCCGAACCGAGAGCAATCTCTATAAGGAATTTTTCGGTGCTTTTGTCCTTTCCATTTGGAGAAAATAAAAGACGGTGGCGACTCTTGCTTCCGCGACATTTTGCGAACCAGCGTTAAACAGTCAGTTCCAGATCCACCGATCACAGAACTGGCGACTCTGCTGGGGAGATTCTTTATAAAGTGAGGTGTACCTTAGGGATAGTTCATAACTGTGTTTTCAATTGCTTTCTTTGCTTGCTTTAAATTGTGGGACCGTCTTGGGAGTTATATAGATCCTAACCCGGATCTGGGGATACCTTCTTAGAAAGTAGCAACAAGGCTGTGAGGGAACTGTGCGGGGTATACCGACATGGTTGAAGCAGTCTGCTACGTTGATGTGGCACTTTGGTGTGTACCGGTAACCCTTGAGTTCAGTCAAGGAGAGTACGGGGCCTCCGCGTGGTGTCGTGAAACATCAACAGACCTTAGGAACCTTAATTGAACTATCTTGGCCTCTTTAGGGTAGTGAGATAACTGACTTTGGTGCAGTCCGAGGTTGGTTGATACTCGATACTACACTCAATTGAGGGTTGCTTTCCTGGAATATTTCGGTCGCCAGTTCAGTGGCTAAATCGAAACGACGAACAATGAAAGCAATCCCGTGATGTTGGGACCCTTAGAACCCGGTTACTTCTAATAGGACAGGTTGAGCCCACCAACTTCAAGAGGGTACTACCCAGACCCCATGCTGGCCTAAACTCTAAGGGCTTGTCTTGTGTGCCTTGTGTGCCTTACATGTTTGTCTTTGTAAATATCTGTGGTGTGTTTAATCATAGCATCATGACATCATCCAGCATCATATGCATTGACTAACCATTTCAGGGGTTCGAATCTTCATCTTTGTTCTTGTTTTGTAGGACATGGAAACTGTTCGCAGAAAGACAATTCAAATCAGCCTTGTAAGGATCCCTCCTCAGCTTAAGGAGCTTATATCCAGGATTCCCGAGAGCTCTTCATTCAGTGAAAGACATGGAAGACTCATCAGCTTGGTCAATACCAACATTGAGGAAGATATGATAAAGGTCCTGTTCCAGTTCTTTGACCCTCTGCATCACTGTTTCACCTTCTTGGACTATCAGCTGGTACCTACATTGGAGGAGTTCTCCCGACTCCTGAAGATCCATATCCTTGATCAACTACCCCACAACGGTACAGAAAAGGAACCCAGGCTTGAAGAGATTGCTAAAGCCTTGCACCTACAATCATCTGACCTCAAGGGACATTGGGAAGTTAGAAGTGGTATCAAAGGGTTCTTAGCCAGGTTTCTGTTTGAAAAGGCCCATGAATGTTGGAACTCCCTTGACTTACAAGCTTTTGAAGAAGTTGTGGCCCTCCTTGTCTATGGTTTGGTGTTGTTCCCTAACCCAGATCAGCTTATAGATATCAGTGATGTCCAGATCTTCATGTCCAGGAATCCTATACCTACGTTGCTGGGGGACATCCTTCACTCATGTTACACTCGAACCATGAGAAAAAGAGGTGTCCTTATGTGTTGCACTCCTCTCCTGGGAAGGTGGTTTATTTTGCACCTTCCACAATCAGTTTTGAAGAACGAGCGGGGTTTGAGATGGTCACAACGGTTGATGACTCTTACACATGCAGATATACATTGGTGCCCTCGGTCCAGAGAGGATGTCACTATCATTGATCGTTGCGGGGAGTACCCTAACGTTCCTTTACTTGGAATCAGAGGAGGTATTACTTATAACCCGTGCCTAGCTTGGAGACAGTTTGGTTATGCTCGGAGGGATGGCCCTCATGACATGTTAATTCCTGACATAGTTTTTGACTTCGACAACGATGCACAAGGACTTCTCCAGAGGTTTATCAGAGCCTGGAGGATGCCAAGTAGGATAGACAGCAAGACACTGGGGCACATGAACTCCATCCCGTTGGAACCTTATCTCAAGTGGGTACGAGCCCGCTCCCAGAAGTTAGTGATGCCATATCCTCATATGCTCCCTGTGATCAAAGAGCCAGTCTTGGAAGGAGAAGTGTCCTACATCATTCAGCATCCTGATATGCCCATATCCTGGGAAGAGATGCAGAAGAGCTGGATCCAGCTTAAGGAAGAACGAAATTCTCTTGAGACCAGTCTACATGCTAGTGAAAAGAAGGTCTTGGAGCTCACCCGCCTATTGCACGAGGAGAGGAATCTCAACACCTACATAGCTCCAAAGAGGATGCGTAGTGTCTTTTGGGATTGATTTGCTTTTGTATTATTTTACCCATGAGGCTCTGATGTACTGAACAATTATTTCCTTAATGATAACGTGTGTTCCTTTTTGTCTACAACAAATTTGAACTTTCGAACCCTTGAATGCATTGCATAAACACATATCATTCATCATGTGCATAGCAGGTTTTCTTCTTTTCAGGTTGCTTACAGTTCTTCGCTGTTTATTTCAGCATCATGAATCCCGACTCATCATCAACCGAGATGTCCATCAAGGCTCTTCAGGCGCAGAACGTGCAATTTCAGGAACTAATCATGGGTTTGGCTCAGGGCCAAGAAGAGCTTAAGGCTCTGCTCCTGAAGAAGGAGAAGAAGAAGAAAAAGAGAACTGTTCTTTTCAACTCGGGCCGAAGGTTTGGCAACACTCTGCAGAATGAAGAGGCTGGTTCTTCTATAGGCAAGAGCGGTCCCCAAGGGGGAAAAGGTCCTAGTCCGGTAGTCTCCGACAACGAGACTGATTTTGATGAGGAACAGTATCCTCCGGCTGAAGACCGGTACAAGCAGTTGGAGGACAGACTGAATGCTATGGAGATCCAACAAGTGCCTGGGCTGGATTTCAGAGACTTGGGTTTGTCTACTGGTGTGATCATTCCTCATAAGTTCAAAGCACCATCTTTTACCAAGTATGACGGGGCGTCTTGTCCCAAGCTACACCTCAGGTCTTATGTGCGGAAGATTCAGCCGTACTCAGTGGACAAGAACTTGTAGATCCACTTCTTCTAGGAGAGTCTTTCAGGGACTCATCTCGAATGGTTCTATCAGCTGGATGGGACCAAGGTTCGTAACTGGGAGGAGTTGGCTACTGCTTTTTATAAGCAGTATCAATATAATGCCGACCTTGCCCCTACACGTACCCAACTCTAGGGTATGTCGCTAGGTTCAAGCGAAGGTTTTAAAGAGTACGCACAGAAGTGGAGGGATCTGGATGGCAGGGTGCAGCCTCCGTTAACTGACCGGGAGTTGGTAGACATGTTCTTGGGGACCCTATCTGGGCCGTTTTTCAACCATCTTATCGGTAACACATTTGCAGGGTTCACTGATCTTATTCTGACTGGAGAGAGAATAGAGGCTGGGATGAAGTCTGGTAAAATTCAGAAGGGTGCATCGTCAAGCTCTGAGAAGAAGCCCTTTAAGAAGGAGGCTAGTGCTGCATACGGGTCTAGAAGACAAGAGAAACCTGAGCGCCGCCAATCTGTCAACACGGTGATGATTGCTAAACCTGCTTAAGCTCCTCGGCAAACCAATCCTCAAAGGGCTGAAAGACCCCGGAGAGAGTTTACCCGTTTGAGTATGACTTTATCGCAAATTTTGCCGCAGTTGCTGTCCACCAACCTAGTGACTGTTAGAGAGGCCCCGAAAGTTGTGAATACTGCCTCTCCGAAATACAATCCAAATGCCTGCTGTGCTTATCACTCCGATAGCCCGGGACATTCCACTGATGACTGTTGGGCCTTAAGGAACAAACTGCAGGACCTTATTGATACGAAGGAGGTACAGTTTGAAGCATCTGAGAAGCCTAATGTAGTGAAAGCTCCCCTACCTGCTCATGGAGTGAATGCTATCAGGGAGGATGATGAGGTGGATGAAGCTGAGTTCGACAGCTGGATTTACCCGACAACCGACAGTGGACCTAGCAATTGGATTGCAAAGGACGACCTACTTGTTTCAATTGTTACTGAGTAATGAATTCTTCTGTTTTGGTATTTGTAATAAACAATGAATTAAAACTCTATGGCCCGGTGTCTTACCCGGGGCACCGTGGCTTCATTTGTGAGGGCATATAAATTGTCATTTCATATATCATGAATAAAAATCTTGGACGTGTTCTCGCATTTCAAATCTTATGCTCCTTTTCTTTCTTTCCTTCCTTTATATATTTCAAAAACAGCTGTATTTACACACACTCACTCATACAGGTTTCAATCCACTCTGGATCTCACTGGTAACGACTCTGCTACTGCCAGTTATGACTTCGAAAATCCGATCAACTTAGCCGAAGACGAAGGTGAAGATGATTGCGAAGTGCCCGGAGAGCTTGCAAGACTGCTACTCCAGGAAGAGAGGGCAATTCAACCACACGAAGAGCCGGTGGAAACAATAAATCTGGGTACTGAGGCAGACAGGAAGGAAGTTAAGATTGGTGCCAACCTAGAGCTCAGCGTGAAGCAACGGTTGACTCAGATGCTACATGATTATATGGAGATCTTTGCCTGGTCCTACGAAGACATGCCTGGGTTGGATACCGACATTGTGGTCCATCACTTGCCTACCAAGGAAGACTACCCTCCGGTTAAGCAAAAGGTCCGCCGTATGCGTCCAGAGATGTCCGAGAAGATCAAAGCCGAGGTTATGAAACAGTTTGATGCCGGGTTCCTTGCAGTGACTTCTTACCCTCAGTGGGTTGCTAATGTGGTTCCAGTACCAAAGAAGGATGGTAAGGTCAGAATGTGTGTCGATTACAGGGATCTGAACAAGGCCAGCCCCAAAGATGACTTCCCCCTACCTCACATTGATGTCCTTGTTGACAATACTGCTCAGCATAAGGTGTTCTCTTTCATGGATGGTTTTTCAGGTTACAATCAGATCAAAATGGCTCCTGAAGACATGGAAAAGACTACCTTTGTTACTCAGTGGGGCACCTTCTGCTACAAGGTCATGCCTTTTGGACTGAAAAATGCTGGGGCAACCTACCAACGTGCCATGGTTGCTTTATTTCATGACATGATCCATCATGAGATAGAAGTGTATGTTGACGACATGATTGCAAGGACTCAGACTGAGGAAGAGCACCTAGATCATCTGCAGAAGTTGTTTGACCGTCTGAAGTTGTACAAGCTGAGGTTAAACCCGAACAAGTGCACCTTCGGGGTAAGATCTGGAAAGTTGCTAGGCTTCGTTGTAAGTGATAAGGGTATTCAAGTGGACCCTGCCAAGGTTAAAGATATTCAAGAGATGCCAATTCCTAAGACAGAGAAAGAGGTCCGAGGATTTTTAGGACGCCTGAATTACATTGCTCGATTCATCTCGCACCTGACTGCTACCTGTGAGCCAATCTTCAAGCTGCTGAAGAAAGATCAGGTAGTATGTTGGAATGATGAATGTCAGGCTGCTTTTGACAAAATCAAAGAGTATCTCCAAGAACCACCCATCCTTATGCCACCGGTTGAGGGGAGACCTCTGATACTATACCTGACAGTACTTGACAACTCAATGGGGTGTGTGCTGGGGCAGCATGACAAGTCTGGCCGAAAAGAGCACGCCATTTATTACCTTAGCAAAAAGTTTACCGACTGTGAGACCCGATACTCACTGCTTGAGAAAACTTGCTGCGCTTTGGTATGGGCTGCTCGCCGGCTGAGACAGTATATGCTGACTCACACTACCTTGTTGATCTCAAAGATGGATCCTATAAAGTACATATTTGAAAAGCCTGCTCTGTCTGGGAGAATAGCAAGATGGCAGATGATCTTGACAGAATACGACATTCAATACACAACCCAGAAAGCCATCAAAGGAAGTGTATTGGCGGACCACTTGGCACATCAGGCCGTAGACGACTATCAGTCAATGAACTTCGAATTTCCGGACGAGAGCATCATGATAGTGACTGATTGTGAAGTACCTGGACCGGATGAAGGACCTGAGGAAGGATCTTGATGGTCTATGCACTTTGACGGAGCCTCCAACGCTTTGGGAAACGGTATCGGCGCTGTAATCATATCCCTTCAAGGCACTCATACTCCACTCACTGCCCGACTATGTTTCAACTACACCAACAACATGGCGGAGTATGAGGCATGCATCATGGGTCTCCAAGCTGCGATTGACTTAAGGATCAAGTTTCTGAGTGTCTTCAAAGATTCCGCTCTCGTGATCAATCAGATCAAAGGGGAGTGGGATACGAAACATCCGAATCTTATTCCTTACAGAGAATGTGTGTTGACCTTGATCCCCCACTTCACAGAGATCACCTTTGAGCATTTCCCGAGAGAGGAGAATCAGTTAGCGGATGCGTTAGCTACGATGTCTTCTATGTTCAAGGTCAAATGGGACAATGAGGCTCCCCAGATCATCATCTAGAAACTGGATGAACCGGCATACTGTTGTGATCTCGAGACTGAATTGGTAACTGAGAAGCCTTGGTACCATGAGGTAAAGAGATACTTGGAAGCTCAGGAATACCCTGAGGGTGCATCTGTCAATAATAAGAAGTTTCTGAGAAGGTTCGCAGTGAAGTTCTTCCTTAGCAACGGCATTTTGTATAAGCGAAACCATAATTCGACCTTACTGCGTTGTGTGGACAAGACAGAAGCAGAAATGATCATGGAAGAGCTACATGAAGGGACCTTCGGAACATATTCCAGTGGACACACTATGGCAAAGAAAATCCTTCGGGCAGGGTATTTCTGGTCCACAATGGAAGCTGACTGCTACCAACATTTTCGGACATGCCATAAATGCCAGATTTATGCAGACAAGGTGCATGTTCCTCCAGTTCCTCTGAATGTCTTGACAGCACCTTGGCCGTTTGCAATGTGGGGCATAGATATGATCGGCGAGATTAAACCTACGGCATCCAACGGGCATCGCTTCATCCTGGTGGCAATTGATTACTTTACGAAGTGGGTTGAAGCAGCTTCCTATGCCACAGTAACCAAGAACGTTGTGGCACGGTTCATTCGGCACAATCTGATCTGTCGATACGGCGTCCCTGAAAGAATCATTACGGACAACGGCACCAATCTCAATAACAAGATGATCACCGAGCTCTGCGAGCAATTTAAGATACAGCACCACAACTCTTCTCCTTACAGACCGAAGATGAATGGGGCTGTAGAAGCAGCAAATAAGAACATTAAGAAAATTGTGCAGAAGATGACAGTGACCTATAAAGATTGGCACGAGATGTTACCGTTCGCTCTACATGGGTACCGTACCTCAGCCAGGACGTCAACCGGGGCAACTCCTTTCTCCTTGGTCTACGGTATGGAGGCAGTCTTACCGATCGAAGTACAAATACCCTCTCTCCGGATAATGAAGGATGCAAATTTGAACGAAGATGATTGGATTCAGACACGACTTGATCAGCTAAACTTAATTGACGAAAAGAGGCTTGCTGCTATTTGTCATGGTCAGACGTACCAGAAGCGGATGATCAGGGCATTTAACAAAAAGGTCAGACCACAGGAATATCAAGTTGGGGATCTGGTAATCAAGCGAATCATCCTTCCTCAGAGTGATCCAAGGGGCAAATGGACCCCCACGTACGAAGGGCAATTTGTGGTTAAACATGTGTTCTCAGGAGGAGCCATGATTCTAACCAACATGGATGGTGACGACCTTCCTCACCCCGCCAATGCAGACATAGTAAAAAGATACTACGCATAATAAAGACCCGCTAGGTTGACATACCTAGGCAAAAATTAGGGCTTCCCGGGGAACCAAAAGGGTTCGGGCAAAATGAAGGGATGAAATGAAAAAAATCTGTACACCCGGCAAGTCGAAAACCTGAAAAGGCGGCTTGGGCAAAAATGGGTATCCCGGTGGACTGAAAACCCGAAGGGGCGGTCCAGGCAAAAGTTAGGGATAAAGCGTAATACTATGTCTCATTGGTCACTTTACATCCAGAATCCGGTATCTACATCAAGTTCAGACGGCATCGATCAGTCAGCTTCATCTTCAACTAAGGTCATCAAGTGATGAGACGCTCAAAGACATAAAGGCAATAGCAGAGTCGAAACCCAGTGGGATCGTTCATTTCACACAGCTGTTTTATTTTCTCTTGTACATAATTTGTATAAACTTTTGTTCGGCGGCGTTCTCTTACTAGGACGTCAGCCTCTTGTACATAAACGCCTATTTACAGGCAAATTCAAAATCAATACAAAAATCACTTTTCAGTTAAAATTGCCAATTATTTTTCCTTTTCTGTTTTATTTTGCGAAGAACGTCCAAGGTTCAATTTGTGATATATGCATTGACAATAATTTGCTAGCTCACGAATATTTGCATACGAAACAAAGGATTAATTACAGGTAACATTAGAAGCAGGGGCAATAAAGAGTTGTCTAAGCAATCTAATTGTTCTGTCCTCCAAGGTACCAAGGTAGGTTCAGCTAAAGAGCATAACCAGATATCTTAACTCCCCAGAGAGTGAGCCAGCAAGTCAGTGCACTCTCCCCAAGTAAAGCTACTATCAAACTTAAGGAAGTTGGGTATCCTCCAGCAGATCTCAACAATCCCCAGCAGTATACATGCATTCCTAACAAGCATCCCCGGCAGTCTCGGTCTAAAGATTGTTCCCCGGCGGTATATCAGACATTCAGTGGAGTCACTTCCCCGTTACATCTCAAAACTTCCCCAGGAGAGTCCAACCCAGTTTCCCCAGGAAAGTTGGAATCCATCTCCCCAAGCAGTAAGCTTATCCCCAGTAGATTCTGGAAGCTTATCCTCGCAGAGCACGAACGCATCCCCCGACTTTATTCAAAGAGTTATTTCCCTACCAGGATATAACTGGGTTATCCTCAACCAAAAGTCAGATCGTCCTCGGCGAAGTCTTCTTATCCCCAGCGAAGTCTATTAACACTTCCAACGCAACAATGGTATCCCCAGCGGAGTTATCATCAAATCTCAGCGAAGTATCTCTCCCCACAGAGTATGGTTTCCCAGCAAGATCGTTAGAGTACTTTTCTCCCCGCAGAGTAGTCCATTCGCCAAGCTTATTCCCCAACAGAGTTATCTTCTCCTACCGGTATTCTTGCGACTATCATCCCCATCGGAAGCAAAGATCTATTCTCCAACATCAGCCCAGGAGTGACTTCCCGGCACCCGTCAAGGATTTATTTTCCTAAGACGAAAACATACATTCATAAACATCACATACATCATTATAGCATGCATATACGCATCATATCTTACAAATCTCATTTATGTTGAGAACATCATTGCTTGATCCATATCATGCATTGCATATGACTGACCTTTACCTTTCAGGAAAGATCCAGTTAAGTTCTCAGCTATATTTCAAGACCTAGACCGGTTCAGTTAAATCGACCCTAAGATTTTTCTGTTTCTTATCCCGTCAAAGGCCTTCTCTAGTTCAGTCAGATCGACCCTAAGATCTCCCCGTTTCTTATCCAGTTGAAGATTTCAAGACCTAGATCGGTTCAGTTAAATCGACCCTAAGATTTTTCTGTTTCTTATCCAGTCAAGGGCCTTCTCTGGTTCAGTCAGATCGACCCTAAGATCTCCCTGATTCTTATCCAGTTGAAGATTTCAAGACCTAGACCGGTTCAGTTAAATCGACCCTAAGATTTTTCTGTTTCTTATCCAGTCAAGGACCTTCTCTGGTTCAGTCAGATCGACCCTAAGATCTCCCTGATTCTTATCCAGTTGAAGATTTCAAGACCTAGACCGGTTCAGTTAAATCGACCCTAAGATTTTTCTGTTTCTTATCCAGTCAAGGGCCTTCTCTGGTTCAGTCAGATCGACCCTAAGATCTCCCTGATTCTTATCCAGTTGAAGATTTCAAGACCTAGACCGGTTCAGTTAAATCGACCCTAAGATTTTTCTGTTTCTTATCCAGTCAAGGGCCTTCTCTGGTTCAGTCAGATCGACCCTAAGATCTCCCTGATTCTTATCCAGTCGAAGATTTCAAGACCTAGACCGGTTCAGTTAAATCTACCCTAAGATTTTTCTGTTTCTTATCCAGTCAAGGGCCTTCTCTGGTTCTGTCAGATCGACCCTAAGATCTCCCTGTTTCTTATCCAGTTGAAGACATTTCAAGACCTAGACCGGTTCAGTTAAATCGACCCTAAGATTTTTTTGTTTCTTATCCAGTCAAAGGCCTTCTCTAGTCCAGTTAAATCGATCCCTAAAAGATTGTCCTGATGAAGACTCAGTAGAAGATATCCAAGGTTCTCTCAGCATTCCTGTTGAGGTAGTAATCATCCAAGATTCTCTCAGCGTTACTGTTGAGGTAGTAATCATCCAAGGTTCTCTCAGCGTTCCTGTTGAGGTAGTAATCGTCCAAGGTTCTCTCAGCGTTCCTGTTGAGGTAGTAATCATCCAAGGTTCTCTCACCGTTCCTGTTGAGGTGGTAACCATCCCTGGTTCATTCATCGCCGTTTGAAGCTCCAGATTCAGCTCCTGTAACCAGTCAGGACACATCTACACAAAGAGTTTGAAGACCAGCTCCTGTAACAGGTCAGGTAATCATTTTTCTTTTTCAGGTATGCAAGTTCTCGCTAAGGAATCTCTTACGCGATCAACACCCAGATGGCATCTATAAGCCCATCCACCTTCCATAATCTCTTAGCATGGCATCTATAAGCCCATTCCCACATCACACTACTATGTGAGCGCAAATTTCTGGGCACTCTAGTGCTCAATCATCTTCCACCTTCGGATTACGAAAGGCACATCAGCCAATCTGCATCCTCAGGTCTAAGAAGATTGAACAGGGGCAACTGTTGTACCCCAAAATTTGCCCTCCCATATTCTTCAAGAATTGCAAAGAGCATGCTTCAAAATCTCCCCAAGGGTTGCACAGTTCAAGGGCCTCCTAACAATCAAAATTAGGGTTTTGATTCTGGCAAAGAAATTGAAGTTTTCAAGGGTCCAATCAAGTCCCACATGCCTATAAACATGGTCAAGCATCCTCATACCAAGTTTCAAGACTTACAGCACAAAATTGCACAGTCAAAAACCCTAATTGCACTACAGTCAACTGTAGGGGCAAAATGGTCATTTGACAGTCAAAAGTTCATATTTTTGGTCAACATCTCATTTTGAAGCCATAAACATCATTTGATCAATGCTTGATCATGATTCTCAAAGCTTGGCTCAAAAAGTCTCAAGATGCAAAAGTTTCCATATTTGGACAGTTGAAAAAGTCAACTGTAACTTGACCAAGGCATAACTTCCACATGGTTTATCAGAAAAATTCCATCCAAAGCTCATTTTGAAGATAAATACATTTCCTACAACTCCTCTTAACACTTCAAGTCCAATAAATGCTCTCACAAAAAGTTATCAATCTCAACATTATAGGTCATTTTCAAAAGTCAACAAAAAGGCACTTTAAGTCAAAGACCATAACTTGAGATTGATAAATCAAAATGACATGGGACCAAAGGAATTGGTTAGAGGACTTCAATACCTTTCCAAAATGTCCAAGAACATGATCAAAGCTTAAAAATTGAGCAAGATATGTCTTGTGGAAGTTGGGAAATTTTTGGGTATTTTGAAAAGTCAACTTTGCTCCAAATGCCTTAAAATTGCTAATGGGCCACATTTTCTTCCAAGATTCATCATCCAAAGCATATGCACGACCATTTGGCCCAAAGGGAATTTATTCATCATTTTTATTTATTTATTTGAATTTTTAAATTGCTATTAATTCATTTAATAAAATAAAATATGTAAAAAATACCAAAGCAAGCTTTTCAAATCTTTTTATGCATGAAATATCTTCAAGATTTCGTGCATTATCTGATATGGAAAGAATCAAGGTGATTTGGACATAATTGGTATCAAAACACATGTGAAAAAGATTGAAAAATATGCCATGAAAATCAAATATTGTTCTCATCAATGCAAAGATCTTTTGATTGAAAACTCAACCCTAATTCACTCCATACATAAGCCAGATGCTAGACCTAGTGCAAGGGACCTCGAAGCTGCGCCCAAAGCTGAAGAAAAACATTGAAATTTTTGTGGAAAAAGTGAAAACTAAAAACACGATTCCAAGGAGTTTCAAGGCAAAACATTAACTCCATTGCATTCCTGAGGCTTCAAGGAACGTATACTGATCAAAACCATCAACTCTAACGTCAAGAAACGGTAGAACGACCGTGTCCTGTTCATGATTTTTTCCATATTCTTGTATCATAATTCATGCATTGTTTGCAATTTTTAATATTGGATTTGTATTTATTGGATCATTCTAAAGCTAACCATATGTTTTGATTGAGTTTTTATGCATCGTACGCGATTTCACCATTGAAGCTCGCTAGGGTTCCTCAAGCTCCAAATTGGGCATTTTCGTATACTGTAAAATTAGGACATCCCAGTACCATGGCTAAACTCGGGAAGCTTGGACGAACTTAACACACTATTCGCGCTCAATTTATGAGCCACCATATTCTATTCGCTATTTTTTATGCTTGCTATTTAGTGGGGGTTTAAAACCCACGCTATTCAGTTTGTTTTTGTTTCAGGTACAGCAAGCAAATGGGGAAGAAGGTGAGGTGTAAGGCGATGGTTGGTGTATTTGAATTTCGCGCAGAAAAATGCCACTAATCTTTATTTCACGTTATATTGATCACTTGTCATATTATGTACAAAGCAACATAACAGTGCAGCTGGCAAGGTATTGGTTTGGTAAGCAATGGGACCTGGGTTCGATCCCCAGGTCCCCTCCCTTTATTCCATACTATTTTGCTAACCATGTTCCTATTCAGCACTTTCCCCAAGCGTTCATCATACACCCATAATCCAGACGTGCCACATGGCCACTGAGGGCAATCCAAGGGTCCTGATCTGATGAATACCATGGACACTGGTCAATGCACACGCACGCTTCATGAAAAGTCAAACAAAGGCCTTAAACATTGGGCCTAATTACTAGACAATTCCTCCAGTTTGGGGACAGAACCCCCCATTGGTTTGCTTTTTTCATTCTTTTTTTCATATTTTTCTATTTTATTTGTTTTAATTAGTTTTAACTTAATTCTTTAAATTAATTTATTTTCATAAAATATAAAAATAATATAAAAACCAGAAAAGATAAAAAACAAAAATATATTTTATTTTAATATCTTTGTAAATAAATTGTATCAATTAATTTAGTTTTAAATTCTAGGGTTAATTTTAATATTTTCTAATAAACTAAAAATTTGTAGAATTAGGGTTTTGATTATTTTCATCCTTTCTTTCTCACCATATTAATAATTAATTATATATTTTTGTAAATAAAATTGAATTAATTAATTAGGTTAATTTTAGGTGCAACTTTAACCTATTTCTAAATAAATAAAGAATAGTTAGAATTAGGGTTAATTAATTAATTTATTTCCTCTTTTTATGTAATTCTCCTAAAGCCGTGTAAATTTGATATTTATCTTTCGCACCTTATTTTATGTCAAATCGGGTCCTGGATTTAATTTGGCGATGTGGACCCGCGCATTTGTAATAGCGTAGGAACTTTAATTCTCGCACTTTTTAACTGTTAATAAATTTGCATGCAAGAATGAATGTCAAAATAAAAATAACGCGTAGATCACCCATGACATGAACAAGACAAAAATATCTGAAAATGATACACGAATCACACACCACCCCTAGGGTACGCCTCACTGTTGACTTGCCCCCTCGAAAGGTGATCGTCGAGTAGAGGATGTTTTAGTAAGTCCTCATGATCCGGGAACCTGGCATGAGGGTAGCTTCTAAGGTATCTTCCTATTGCTCTGGTGATCACCATGTCCCGAACCTTCGAATTAACCCGAACACCTCCAACGGTGGTGCTACCTACCTCTCAATGGTGGGATGGCACTACTTTAAGGACATTTACACAGACGAATTCCTTAGGGTAGGTAGACGACTCTAGATACTTGCTCTAATTTCAAAACAAATCAAAAATACTTTTCACACCGACACCTTTTCAAAAAGCTTTCGAAAGCAATTTTTCAAACACTCTTGAGGACCGATACAAGAGTCGAACTGAAATTTTCAAAGAAACTTTTTAAAACCCACATTGAAAAGCAAACAAACCATTTTTGAAAACACAATGAGCAAGTATCTAAGAGCCCATGGATAACCATGGATAGAAAGGGTGCTAACACCTTCCCTTTCTATAATCTACCTCCCGAACCGAGAGCAATCTCTATAAGGAATTTTTCTGTGCTTTTGTCCTTTCCATTTGGAGAAAATAAAAAAAGATGGTGGCGACTCTTGCTTCCGCGACATTTCGCGAACCAGCGTTAAACAGTCAGTTCCAGATCCACCGATCACAGCAGGGTGAGGAAGGTCGTCACCATCCATGGTAGTTAAGATCATAGCTCCTCCTGAGAAGATGTTCTTAACCACAAATGGCCCTTCGTACGTGGGGGTCCATTTGCCCCTGGGATCACTTTGCAGCAGAATAATGCGCTTGATTACCAGGTCTCCGACTTGATACTCTTGTCGTTTGACTTTCTTGTTAAATGCCTTGATCATCCGTTTTTGGTACGTCTGACCATGACACATAGCAGTGAGTCTCTTTTCGTCAATTAGGTTTAATTGATCAAGCCGAGTCTGGATCCAGTCATCTTCGCTCAAACCTGCATCCTTCATTATCTGGAGAGAGGGTATCTGCACTTCAATGGGTAGGACTGCTTCCATGCCATAGACCAAGGAAAAGGGTGTTGCCCCTGTTGACGTCCGTGCTGAGGTACGGTACCCGTGAAGAGCAAACGGTAACATCTCGTGCCAATCTTTGCAGGTCACTGTCATCTTCTGCACAATCTTCTTAATATTCTTATTTGCCGCTTCGACAGCCCCATTCATCTTCGGCCGATAGGGAGAAGAGTTGTGGTGTTGTATCTTGAATTGCTCGCAGAGCTCAGTGATCATCTTGTTGTTAAGATTGGTACCATTGTCCGTAATGATCCTCTCAGGTACACCGTATCGACAGATTAGGTTGTGCCGAATGAACCGTGCCACGACATTCTTGGTTACCGTAGCGAAAGAAGCTGCTTCGACCCATTTTGTGAAGTAATCAATCGCTACCAGGATGAAGCGATGCCCGTTGGATGTCGTAGGTCTGATCTCCCCGATCATATCAATGCCCCACATTACAAAAGTCCAAGGTGCTGTCAAGACGTTCAAAGGAACTGGAGGAACGTGCACCTTATCGGCATAGATCTGGCATTTGTGACACGTCCGAGAATGTTGGTAACAGTCAGCTTCCATTGTGGACCAGAAATATCCTTCCCGAAAGATTTTCTTTGCCATGGTATGTCCACTGGAATGTGTTCCGAAGGTACCCTCATGCAGCTCTTCCATGATTCTTTCTGCTTCAGTCTTATCCACACAACGCAGTAAGGTCGAATCATGGTTTCGCTTGTATATAATACCATTGCTGAGGAAGAATTTTGCCGCGAACCTTCTCAGAAACTTCTTGTCGTTAACAGATGCACCCTCGGGGTATTCTTGAGCTTCAAGGTACCTCTTCACTTCATGATACCAAGGCTTTTCAGTTACCTCTTCAACCTCAAGATCGCAGCAATGTGCAGGTTCATCCAATTTCCAGATAATGATCTGGGGAGCCTCGTTGTCCCATTTTACTTTGAACATGGAAGACATCGTAGCCAACGCGTCCGCCAACTGATTCTCCTCTCTTGGGAAGTGTTCAAAAGTTATCTCCTCGAAGTGGGGAATCAACATCAACACATACTCTTTGTAAGGAATAAGATTTGGGTGTTTCGTATCCCACTCGCCTTTGATCTGATTGATCACGAGAGCAGAATCTCCGAAGACACTCAGAAACTTGATCCTTAAGTCAATTTCAGCTTGAAGACCCATGATACATGCTTCATACTCTGCCATCTTGTTGGTGCAGTTGAAACATAGTCGGGCAGTGAGTGGAGTATGAGTGCCTTTAGGGGATATGATCACGGCGCCAATACCGTTACCCAAAGCGTTTGAGGCTCTGTCAAAGTGCATAGACCATCGAGATCCTTCCTCAGGTCCTTCATTCGGTCCAGGTACTTCACAATCAGTTACTACCATGATATTCTCGTCTGGAAATTCAAAGTTCATCGACTGGTAGTCATCCACTGCCTGGTGTGCCAAATGGTCTGCCAATACACTTCCCTTGATTTCTTTTTGAGTCGTGTACTGGATGTCATATTCTGTTAAGATCATCTGCCATCTTGCTATTCTTCCGGACAAGGAGGGCTTTTCGAAGATATACTTGATCGGATCCATTTTTGAAATTAACAGAGTAGTGTGAGTCAACATATACTGTCTCAGCCGGCGAGCAGCCCATACCAAAGCGCAGCAAGTTTTCTCGAGCAGTGAGTATCGGGTCTCACAGTCGGTAAACTTTTTTCTAAGGTAATAAATAGCGTGCTCTTTTCGGCCAGACTCGTCATGTTGCCCCAGCACACACCCCATTGAGTTCTCCAGTACTGTCAAGTATAAGATTAGAGGTCTCCCTTCAACCGGTGGCATAAGAATGGGTGGTTCTTGGAGATACTATTTGATTCTTTCGAAAGCGGCCTGACATTCATCATTCCAACGTACTACTTGATCTTTCTTCAACAGCTTGAAGATTGGTTCACAGGTAGCAGTTAGATGTGAGATGAATCGGGCAATGTAGTTCAACCGTCCTAGAAAGCCTCTGACTTCTTTCTCTGTCTTGGGAGTTGGCATCTCTTGTATAGATTTCACTTTGGCAGGGTCCACTTGAATACCTTTGTCGCTCACGACGAAACCTAGCAATTTTCCAGATCTTACCCCAAAGGTGCACTTGTTTGGATTCAACCTCAGCTTGTACAACTTCAACCGGTCAAACAGTTTCTGTAGATGGTCAAGGTGTTCCTCCTCAGTTTGGGACCTTGCAATCATATCATCGACATATACTTCGATCTCATGATGGATCATGTCATGAAACAAAGCAACCATGGCACGTTGGTAGGTTGCCCCAGCATTTTTCAACCCAAAAGGCATGACCTTGTAGCAAAAGGTGCCCCACTGAGTAACAAAAGTGGTCTTCTCCATGTCTTCAGGAGCCATCTTGATTTGATTGTAACCTGAGAAACCGTCCATGAAGGAGAATACCTTATGATGAGCAGTGTTGTCCACCAGAACGTCAATGTGAGGTAGAGGGAAATCATCCTTGGGGCTCGCCCTGTTCAAATCCCTGTAATCAACACACATTCGGACCTTACCATCCTTCTTCGGCACTGGAACCACGTTGGCAACCCACTGAGGGTAAGAAGTCACTGCTAGAAACCCGGTATCAAATTGTTTCATAACCTCAGCTTTGATTTTCTCGGACATCTCTGGACGCATACGGCGGACCTTCTGTTTTACCGGAGGGTATTCTTCCTTGGTAGGCAAATGATGAACCACAATGTCAGTATCCAACCTAGGCATGTCTTCGTAAGACCAGGCAAAGATTTCCACATAATCATGCAACATCTGAATCAATCGTTGTTTCACACTGAGCTCTAGATTGGCACCAATCTTGACTTCCTTTCTGTCCGTCTCAGTACCCAGATTTACCATTTCCACTGGCTCTTCATGTGGCTGAATGGCCCTCTCTTCCTGGAGTAGCAGTCTTGCAAGCTCACCAGGCACTTCGCAATCATCTTCACCTTCGTCTTCGGCTAAGTTGATCGGATTTTCGAAGTCATAACTGGTAGTAGCAGAGTCGTTACCAGTGAGATCCAGAGTGGATTGGAACCTGTATAAGTGAGTGTGTGTAAATATAGCTGTTTTGCAATATATAATAAAGAAAGACAAGGAGCGCAAGATTTGAAATGCAAAAAACGTCCAATGCTTTTATTAATGATATATGAAAGTGACACACAAAAGCCCTCACAAATGAAGCCACGGTGCCCCGGGTAAGACACCGGGCCATAAAGTTTCAAATTATTGTTCGTTACAAATTTAAAACAAAGGAGTTCATTACTGAGTGACAAAAGTAATAGGTATGAAATCTTTCGCCGTCCGGTTGCTTGGTCCACCATTGGTCGTTGGGTAGATCCAGCTATCGAAATCAGATTCTTCCGCTTCGTCTTCAATAGCATTCACTCCCGGGTTGGTGATGAACACAGGAGGTCTTCCAATCCTTGCCTTACGAACAGCCCTTTGAGCTTCTTCAGTGAAACCCAAACTAAATTTGTCAGTCTTCGGAGTGAAATCAGGAAGTCGGCCCCAGTTTGCGCACTCACCCTTCTCGATAACAGCCCGGACATCCTTTAAGGAAGCCATCTTCAACGGAGAATCTTCTTCAGTCACAGTCTCTGCTGACGCCAGTGTCTGAGGAACCTCTTCAAAGTGTTGAAAGGGGGTCTCAATGAACTCCCCATCCATCTCTACATACCGGAACGAGTTGAGGTGGTTGACCATATATTCTTCCTCCCCCTGCACTGTTACGATCTTCCCTCTGACCGGGTACTTAAGCTTCTGATGTAATGTGGAGGTCACAGCTCCAGCCTTGTGGATCCATGGACGACCCAGCAAACAAGAATAGGATGGTCGGATGTCCATCACATAGAAAGTAGAATCAAAAACTTGAGAACCAACCCTGATTGGAATGTCAACTTCCCCATGTACCATCCTTTTCGACCCGTCAAAGGCCCGGACAACAATGTTACTAGGCTTGAGCTCTAAACCCTCACAATCCAACCTGTCTAGGGCCTTCTTGGGTAATACGTTCAACGAAGAACCGGTGTCTACCAACACATGGGCAAGAGTAGTGCCCCTGCATTCAATGGAGACATGCAGGGCGTCGTTATGGTTTTTTCCTTTGGCAGTCAGATCGGCGTCAGAGAAACCCAACCCATTATTAGCAGTCAAGTTGGCCACACAATCGGTAAATTGATCAGCAGACGTTTCTTGTGGCACATGGGCCGGCTTTAGGAAGGAAATCAGGGCCTTGGCATGGGCCTCTGAACACAACAACAGTGATAGCATAGAAATTTTAGAGGGGGTGTGCCCCAGCTACTCAACTACATTTAAATCACTCTTCTTGATAATTTTAAGAATCTCTTCCATCTCTTGCTTGGAAGCTTCAACATTGACGGTCTTCGGTGCCTCCGTCTGGGCAGGCACATCAGTAGCAATCCCTTTGCCCCGAGCGTCAGATGACTCGGCAGTAGGGGTGGAAACAGGAACTTGGTCAGGAAGGGAAGCAGGAACACTTGCAGGTGTGATGACAAGAGGTCTCTGGATAGCTGGTGGCGCAATATCTGGCGAGAAAAGTCTACCACTGCGAGTGACTTTAGCAGGTCCGGTGATGTTACTGACGCCGTTACTAGTATCAAACTCTTGTTTTACTCCAAGCACGTAAACGTCTGCCCCATAGTGCCAAGGGACAGCTTTGTCAGATGTATAGGGGAGGGGCCCCGGAACAGTGATGATGATAGGAGCAATCTTCTGAGTGGACATGATTTTGACAGGCTTCTTAGAAGGAGCCTTAGGAGGGTTGTTGAAAATAGTAACAATGGACACTTCTTCGGTAGGGGTAGCAGGAACAACAATCTTCTCGAACAAGATCTCTTTGCTATCCATCAGGTTTTGGACGCCTGACTTCAGTAATGGACAACCAACAGGTGAAACAGCACATAGATGGCAACCTTTACTACATCCCGGAAATAAACTGGCTAGCAACAGGTTCCTCTTGACAGTCAACAACGGAGTAACAATATCATCCACATAGGCTACATACCGGTCTTCTTCCACAGCATTCACTCCATACTGGGGCATGGGAGCAGTCACAACATTGGGCCTTTCGGGCGCCTCAAACTGTATTTCTTTAGCATCAATAAGGTCTTGAACCTTATTCCTCAGAGCCCAACAATCATCCGTAGTATGCCCCGGGCTGTCAGAGTGATAAGCGCAGCGGGCGTTGGGATTGTACTTTGGAGATGTGGTGTTCACTACCTTCAGAGCTTCTTTGACAGTTACCAGATTGGTTGACAGCAATTGCGGCAATATCTGAGACAGGGTCATACTGAGCCGAGTGTACTGCCTTTTGGGTCTCTCACCCCTTGGCTGGTTGTATTGCTGAGGAGCAGCAGCAGGCTTTGAGATTACCATCGCGTTGACAGCTTCGCAGTGTTCCGGTTTGTTCTGTCTCCTTGGACCATAAATAGCACTAGATTCCTTCTTGAAGGGCTTCTGTTTAGAGCTCGAGGAGGCACCCTTTTGTATCTTTCCGGACTTGATACCAGCTTCTATCCTCTCACCAGTCAAGATCAAATCCGTAAACCCAGCAGAAGAATTCCCAATCATATGGTTGAAGAACGGACCAGACAGGGTCCCCAAGAACATGTCCACAAGCTCACGGTCAGTCAATAGTGGCTGCACCCTGCCAGCCAGGTCTCTCCACTTTTGTGCATACTCCTTAAAACCTTCGCCCGTCCCTAGCGACATACCCTGGAGTTGGGTACGCGTAGGATCGAGGTCGGAATTGTACTGATACTTCTTATAAAATGCAGTAGCCAAGTCCACCCAGTTTCGAATACTGGCTCCATCCAGCTGATAGAACCATTCGAGATGAGTCCCTGAAAGACTATCCTGGAAGAAATGGATCCATAGATTCTTGTCTGCAGTGTAAGGTTGGATCTTCCTTACATATGATCTGAGATGCAGCTTAGGAAAGGAAGCCCCGTCGTACTTCACAAAGTCAGGTGCCTTGAACTTGTGTGGGATCACCACCCCAGAAGATAAACCTAGATCTCCAAAATCCAACCCAGGCACGCATTGGATCTCCATAGCACTTAACCGGTCCTCCAGTTGTTTGTACCTGTCCTCAGCAGGAGGGTACTGTTCATCATTGTAATCTGTCTCGTTGTCGGAGACCACGGGACTAGGAACCTCTCTCCCTTGGGGGCTGTCTTTCCCAACAGGTGGGGTAGTCAGCTCAGCTTCATTCTGCAATGTATTCCCGTATCTGCTCCCGGTATTGAACAGCACAGTCCTCTTCTTCTTCTTCTTCAAAAGCAGAGTCTTCAATTCCTATTGACCCTGGGCTAAGCTCATGACCAGCTCTTGGAACTGGGAGTTCTGGGCCTGGAGGGCCTTGATAGCTTGTTAAGTAGTAGGTTCAGGATTCATGATGATTGCTGAAATAAACAGCGAAGAAGATTAAGCAACATGTAGAAAAAGAGTACCTGTTATGCACATGATGCATGATATGCTATTTATGCAATGCATTCAAGGGTTCGAAAGTTCAAATTCGTTGTAGACAAAAAAGGAACACACGTTATATTAAGAAATAATCTATTCAGTACATCAATGCCTCATGGGAGAAATATTACAAAATACTTAATCCCAAAAGACATTGCGCATCCTCTTTGGAGAGATGTAGGTGTTGAGGGTCTTTTCCTCGTGAAGTAGACGGGTGAGCTCCAAGACCTTCTTCTCACTGGCATGTAGACTGGTTTCAAGAGAATTCCGTTCTTCCTTGAGTTGGATCCAGCTTTTTTGCATTTCTTCCCAAGATGTCGGCATGTCAGGATGTTGAATGGTGTAGGGCTCCTCTCCTTCCAAAACTGGCTCTTTGATCACGGGGAGAACATGAGGATATGGCATCACCAGCTTCTGGGAGCGGGCTCGTACCCACTTGAGATAAGGCTCAAGGGGAATGGAGTTCTTGTGCCCCAGTGTCTTACTATCTACCCTGTTGGGCATCCTCCAAGCTCTGATGAATCTCTGGCGAAGTCCTTGCGTGTCGTTGTCGAAGTCAAAAACTATGTCAGGAATCAACATGTCATGAGGGCCATCCCTCCGAGCATATCCAAACTGTCTCAAATCCAGACATGGGTTGTAAGTAATGCCCCCTCTAATTCCAAGTAAAGGAACATTAGGAAACTCTCCGCAATGATCAATGATAGTGACATTTTCTCTGGACCGAGAACACCAATGTATATCAGCATGTGTAAGAGTCATTAACCGTTGCGACCATCTCAAACCCCGCTCGTTCTTCAAAACTGATTGTGGAAGGTGCGAAATAAACAACCTTGCCAGGAGAGGAGTGCAGCACATGAGAACACCTCTTTTCTCATGGTTCGAGTGTAACATGAGTGGAGGATGTCCCCAAGCAACGTAGGTATGGGATTCCTGGACATGAAAATCTTGACAGCATTTATATCTATAAGTTGATCCGGATTCGGGAACAACACCAACCCATAGACAAGGAGTGCCACAACTTCTTCATAGGCTTGTAGGTCAAGGGAATTCCAACATTCTTGGGCCTTCTCAAACAGGAACTTTGCCAAGAATCCTTTGATACCACTTCTGATTTCCCAGTGCCCATTGATGTCGGATGGTTGTAGGCATAATGCTTTAGCAACCTCTTCAAGTTTTGGTTCCCTTTCCGTACCGTTGTAGGGTAGTTGACTGAGAATGGGAACCTTCAGAAGCTGAGAAAACTCTTCCAAAGTAGGCACTAATTGATAATCCGGGAAAGTAAAACAGTGATGCAGGGGGTCAAAGAATTGGAACAACACTTTCACCATATCTTCTTCAATGTTGGTGTTGACCAAGCTGATGAGTCTACCATGCCTTTCACTGAAGGAAGAGTTCTCGGGAATCCTGGATGTAAGCTCCTTAAGCTGAGGAGGGATCCTTACAAGGTTGATCTGAATTGTCTTTTTGCGGATAGTTTCCATGTCCTACAAAACAAGAACAAAGATGAAGATTCGAACCCTTGAAGTAGTTAGTAAATGCATATGATGCTTTATGATGTTATGATGTTATGATAAAAACACACCACAAGTATCCACAAAAGCAAACATGATAAGGCACACAAGTCACACCAGACAGCCCTTAGAGTTTAGGCCAGCATGAGGTCTAGGTATTACCCTCTTAAAGTTGGTGGGCTCAAACTTGTCCTATCAAAAGTAACCGGGTTCTAAGGAGCTCAATATCATTGGGTTGTTTTCTGTGTTCATTGTTTTGATTTAGCCACTGAACTGGCGATCAAAATATTCCAAGAAAACAACCCTCAATGAGTGTAGTATCGAGTATCTACCAACTTCGGACTGCACCAAAGTCGGTCATCTCACTACCCCTAAAGAGGCCAGGATGGTCAAGTAAGGTTCCTAAGGTCAGCTGATGCTTCACGACACCATGCGGCGGCCCCGTACTCTCCTTGACTTGACTCAAGGGTTACCGGTACTCACCAAAGTGCCACATCAACATAGCAACTGCTTTAATCGTGTCGGTATACCCCGCACAGTTCCCTCACAGTTTGTTGCTACTTCTAAAAGGTATCCCCCAGATTTGGGTTAGGATCTATGAAACTCCAAGGCAAACCCACAATATTAAAGCAAACAAAGCAAGCAATTGAAAACAAGAGTGGTCTAATCCTAAGGTACACCTCACTTATTAAATATCCCCAGCAGAGTCGCAGGTTCTGTGATCGGTGGAAATAGAACTGACTGTTTTAAAGTTGGATCGCGAAATGTCGCGGTAAGCAAGAGTCGCCACCGTCTTTTATGTTCTCCAACATGGAAAGGACAAAAGCACAGTAAAATTCCTTTTTCGAGATGTCTCTCGGTTCGGGAGGTAGATTTATAGAAAGGGAGGGTGTTAGCACCCTTTCTATCTGTGGTTATCCACGGGCTCTTAGGTACTTGCTCACTATATTTTCAAAAGAGTTTGCTTTTCTTGTGTATGTGGGTTTTGAAAAAGTTTAGTTTGAAAAACTTCTAAGTAACTCTTGTATCAGTCCTCAAGAGTGTATGAAGTATTTGTTTGAAAACTTTTTGAAAGTGTAGGTGCGAAGAGTTTCTTTTGTTTTTGAAAGAGCAAGTACCCAGGAGAAATCTACCTACTCTAAGGAATTAGGTTGTGTAAGAGTCCTTTAGACAGTACTATCCCACTATTGAGAAGTAGGTAGCACCGTCGTTGGAGTTATTCGGGTCAATTCGATTATTAGGGACATGTGGTCACCAAAGCAATGGTAGGACGCCTTAGCGGTAACCCTAACGTCCTAGATCCTTTTTATCCGAGGCAACCGTTTCGAGGCAACTGGATCTTTAGACAGGAGGGCAATCTCTAAAACACCCTATACTTGATGACCACCTCGAGGCAACCAAGTGAGGCGTACCTTAGGGGTGGCATGTGCATGTGTGTTAAGTTCAGTTCATATTATCTTTGCACATGTATTTGTGAGCTACGGATTGATTTTATTTGTCATACAAGTCTTGTCATGCATAATTAACAGTTTAATAATTTGCGGGAAATAAAGTGCGGAAAGGTAAATCTACGCTATTACAAGGCGCGGGTCTATACATCGCCAAAAATAAAACCCGTTTGGAAAATAAATGCGAGAAAATAAAAGAAATCGATAAAAGCCTAATTAACTATTACATCCTCGGAAACAGTTACATCAAATATAATCAATTAAAATAAATATGCGCGCGAAAGATTGAATTGAGGACGTCCTTAGGGTTTTGACCCTTTTTGAGAAAAGAATTGAATTTGGTCCTTTTTTGCAATTAATGAAATATTAAACCTAATAACTAATTAATTAATTAATTAAAAGAAAAAGTATTTTTGTGGTTTTATGTTTTTAATAAAATAAAAATAAAATAAAAAAGAAATTAAAAGTGTCAAAATAAAAACCCTAAATCTAATTCATTTTTATTTATTGTAAAAGAAAATTAAAATTAAACCTAATTAAACTAAATTAATTTAAGTTAGTGTTTATTTACAAAATAATTAAACTAAAGTGAAATTAATAATAATAAATAAAATATTTACATTTTTTAGTTTTCTGAATTTTTATTGTGAAAAATTAATTATGTTAATTTTAGTGATAATAATAATAATTAGAAAAAATAATTAATAAATAAACTAGAAAATATAAAATAAAAAGAAAAAGGAATGAACCAAGGGGGTTCTGGGCCCAGAAGGAGGTGGATTAGCAATTCTCAAGCCCACTAAGAGCTCAGTCCATTGACTTTTCCTGATTGGCTGCGTGTTCATTGACCAGGAGTATGATGGTCACTCATCTCAGGGCCATCAGATCTTATGAGGGTGGCCACTTGGCGCCTGGGATTGGAAAGAACATGATAGACATCATTTGAAAACCTGCACAGGATTAGGTGAAGAAAAACAACAAATAATAGTTTTGGGGGGACCTGGGGTTCGAACCCAGGTCCGAAGGGACTATGCATGTGCGCCTCAACCAATCCAACTGCCTTGTTTATCTGTCAGTGCAATAAGGACTAAATATAATATTTAGAAATCAATTAATAGGTTAGCAAAACAAAAAAAATGCGGTTTAATTTTGAATGGGCCAATCACACTGTGACGCATCATCGTCTTCTTCATCAAAATTACTAGTTATTTACCTGCAGATTTTTATCCACAGGTAGTTTCGTAGGCTTTTCTTAAAATCGTCCCTAGGCCATGAAAACCCATTCCAAGACCATGGTCGGTCTCGTCTCCATCTCCTAAGTCCATCCATGCTCATGATTTGTTCTGATTTCACCTGAAAACAAAATGCCTAAAAACAACACACACAAACCCTAGGCGCGGGTATCATCATATGAAGCCTAAAAACGAAATTGAATATTACCATTACGTTAGAAATCAAGCAAGGAGTATGAATATGCTAACGTTTTTGAGAAAAAATGCAAGAATAGAGAGCTTAGATTTCGTGCTCAGGGGCGAGTTTGTGATGACTTACAGTGCTGTATAGATGGTCTTTGGATGTGGTAATGATCTCTTTAGGTTCAGTGGACAACAAGGAAGAAGGTCACGTTATTATTTTTGTCTGAAAACGCCTTCTACCTTGTTCTTGATCTCACACTTTTTAAACAATTTTCCACTTTTGCTCTGGCCGTTTTAGCAATGTCTAGGTCGTGAATGTTGTTGGTACTGCTTGCTTATGTATATGAGAACAAAATTAGGTCAAAAGCTAGACCTTAATCTTGGTGTATTGAAGTTTGGAGATTTGGTTGACCACCATTGAAGAACTTTCCATATTTGGTTCAAATCTAGGATTTTATGCACAAAAAAGGCTTAGCACGAGTTGGTTAGCTGGCATATGACATATAAAAGCTATTCAAATCACAAAGATGTTATTCCATTAATTTTTATATTTTATTTGAATTATTATGGATTTAAAATGAATTAAATCAATAAAAATTAAATAAAATGGAAAAATAAATGTTTGATCTTGAAATTAATCATGGGACACGTGTGTGGAATGACAAGGCTGAATCAAGTGGAAGAAAGTGGGCCCTTTTGTCAAAAATTGAAGTTTTATGGATAGTTGACTTTTGCAAATTCATAAATATTTCCCAACTTCTCCAATGCATATCTTGCTCAATTTTGATCATATGAACATGTTCTTGGACATTTTGGAAAGGTCTTGAAGTCCTCTAACCAATGCCTTTTGTCCCATGTCATTTGGATTTACCAATCTCAAGTTATGGTCTTTGACTTAAAATGCCTTTTGTTGACTTTTGAAATTGACCTATAATGTAGAAATTTATAACTTTTTGTGAGAGCATTTCTTGGACTTGGAATGTGAAGATGAGTTGTAGGAAATGTCATCCCCTTCAAAATGAGCATTGGATGGGATTTTTATGATGAACCATGAAAACGTTATGCCCTGGTCAAGTTACAGTTGACTTTTCTACTGTCCAAAAATAGAAACTTTTGCATCTTTGATGATTTTTGAGCTATCCTTGAGGAATCATGATCAAGACTTGATCAAATGATGTTTGTGAGCTCAAAATAAGATGTTGACCAAAAATTCTGACTTTTGACTGTAAAATGACCATTTTACCCCTGCAGTTGACTATTGAGCAAATAGGGCTTTTGACTGTGCAATTTGCCACTATGAGTCTTGAGACTTGACATGTAGATGCTTGACAATGTATATGGGCACATGAGACTTGATTGGACCACTAAAAAACTCAAATTCATTGAAGGAACCAAAACCCTAATTTTGATTGGCTTAGGAGACAGTTGGACTGTGCAACCCTTGAGGAATCTTGAACTAGTTGAAGATGATTCTTGATGAATCTTGGAGAATATGGGAGGGCAAATTTTGGGGTGCAACAGTTATCCCTGTTCAATCTTCTTAAACCTGAGGATGTAGATTGGCTTGTGTGCCTTTCGTGATCCGAAGGTGGAAGATGATTGAACACTAAAGTGCCCAGAAATTTGCACTCGCATAGTGAGGTATCAGCAATGTGATGTCGGGAATGGGCTTATAGATGCCATTTGGAAATATGATGGATAGGAAGATGGGCTTATAGATGCCATCTGGAGATGTGACAGAACCTTGTCGGGAATGGGCTTACAGATGCCATTTGGAGATGTAATATATAGCTGTGGAGATGGGCTTAAAGATGCCATCCAGGGGTGTCGATCGCGTAAGAGATTCCTTAGCGAGAACTTGTATATTTGAGAAAGAAAGATAATTTCCTGGCCTGTTACAGGGGTTGATCTTCAAACTCTTCACGCAGATATGCCCTGGCTAGATACAGGTATCGAATCTACAATCAATCGCTCACAGATATGCCCTGGCTAGATACAAGTGTCGAATCCGGAACTTCAAACTCTTCATGCAGATATGCCCTGGCTAGATACAGGTATCGAATCCACAATCAATCGCTCACAGATATGCCCTGGCTAGATACAGGTATCGAATCTGGAATTAGTCGTCTACAGATATGCCCTGGCTGGGTACAGGTATCGAATCTCTAAACTTCTTCATGCAGATATGCCCTGGCTAGATACAGGTATCGAATCCATAATCAATTACTCACATATATGCTCTGGCTAGATACAGGTATCGAATCTAGAATTAGTCGTCTATAGATATGCCCTGGCTGGATACAGGTATCGAATCTCTAAACTCTTCATGCAGATATTCCCTGACTAGATACAAGTATCAAATCTACAATCAATCACTCACAGATATGCCCTGGCTAGATATAGGTATCGAATCTGGAATTAGTCATCTACAGATATGCCCTGGTTGGATACAGGTATCGAATCTCTAAACTCTTCATGCAAATATGCCCTGGCTGGATACAGGTATCGAATCTACAATCAATCACTCACAGATATGCCCTGGCTAGATACAGGTATTGAATCTGGAATTAGTCGTCTACATATATGCCCTGGCTAGATACAAGTATCGAATCTCTAAACTCTTCATGCATATATGCCCTGGCTAGATACAGGTATCGAATCTACAATCAATCACTCACAGATATGCCCTGGCTAGATACAGGTATCGAATCTGGAATTAGTCGTCTACAGATATGCCCTGGCTGGATACAGGTATCGAATCTCTAAACTCTTCATGCAGATATGCCCTGGCTGGATACAGGTATCGAATCTATAATCAATCACTCACAGATAAGCCCTGGCTAGATACAGGTATCGAATCTGGAATTAGTCGTCTACAGATATGCCATGGCTGGATACAGGTATCGAATCTCTAAACTCTTCATGCAGATATGCCCTGGCTGGATACAGGTATCAAATCTACAATCAATCACTCACAGATATGCCCTGGCTAGATACAGGTATCGAATCTGGAATTAGTCGTCTACAGATATGCCCTGGCTGGATACAGGTATCGAATCTCTAAACTCTTCATGCAGATATGCCCTGGTTGGATACAGGTATCGAATCTACAATCAATCACTTATAGATATGCCCTGGCTAGATACAGGTATCGAATCTGGAATTAGTCTTCTACAGATATGCCCTGGCTGGATACAGGTATCGAATCTCTAAACTCTTCATGCAGATATGCCCTGGCTGGATACAGGTATCAAATCTACAATCAATCACTCACAGATATGCCCTGGCTAGATACAGGTATCGAATTTGGAATTAGTCGTCTACAGATATGCCCTGGATGGATACAGGTATCGAATCTCTAAACTCTTCATGCAGATATGCCCTGGCTGGATACAGGTATCGAATCTACAATCAATCACTCACAGATATGCCCTGGCTAGATACAGGTATCGAATCTGTAATTAGTCGTCTACAGATATACCCTGGCTGGATACAGGTATCGAATCTGGAACTTCAAAAGGTTGATTGAGATAGCTTTCCTGGCTGGATACAGGCGTAGACCTCTAATCAGTCGTTCGCAGATATGCCCTGGCTAGATACAGGTATCGAATCTGGAACTTCAAAAGTTGATGGTAATATCTTTTGATTGACCTTTTCCTGAAAAGGCAAAATGTTAGTTGTATGCAATGTCATGATGTATGACATGCATGATGTCATGATGTTCTCAATAATAAATGAGTTCGTGTGTTATGATGCGTATATGCATGTGTCATGATGTATGACAATGTGATGTTTATGATTGTATTTTCGTCTAGGAAAATAAATCCTTGACGAATGTCGGGAGCTTGTTGAATCCTGGGCTGATGTTTGAAGAGTAGAGTTCTTCGTTTCCGCTGGGGATGATGATTGCAAGAATAAACCGGTAGGAGAAGATGACTCTGTTGGGGAATAAACTTGTTGGAGAGATTACTCTGCGGGGAATTACTCGGTGGGAAGAGATACTTCACTGAGATTTTTAATGATAACTCTGCTGGGGATACCGTTGATAAGCTTGTTGGGGAATTTGATGAACTCCGTTGGGGGATAGGAAGAACTTCGTCGAGGACGATCTTTCCGTGGTAATTAGCTGAGGATAACCCAGTTATAAGCCCTTGGTGGGGAATAACCTTTGAATATGGCTGGGGAGAGGCTTTTGCACTCTGCGGGGGATAAGCTTCCAGAATCTACTGGGGATAAGCTTCCAGAATCTATTGGGGAGGATGATTCGACTCTCCTGGGGAAACTTTTGAGATTGTACTGGGGAAGTGGCTCCACTGGGGTGTCTGTATTCCGCCGGGGAACAATCTTATATTTCCGTCGAGGAATATTAAGACTGCCGGTGATGCTTGCTTAGGAACATATGTACTCCGCTGGGGAATGTTGAGATCTTCTGGGGATATCCAACTTCCTTAAGGCTGACAGTAGACTAACTCTGCTTGGGGAGAGTATCGCTGACTTGTTGGGGATACTGTGCCTTTTTAGGGCTGTCGGGAGACCAACTCTGCTTGGGGAGAGTATTGTTGAGTCTTGTCTTACTCTGCGGGGAGTGAAGATATCCTGGCCATGTTCTTCAGCTGAACCTACCTTGGTACCTTGGTGGACAGAGCAACTAGATCGCTTAGACGACTCATTATTGCCCCTGTTTCTAATGTCACCTGTAATTAGTCCTTTGTTTCGCATGCAAGTATTCATGAGTTAGCAATTAATGTCAAGTGCATATATCAAAAATGAACATTGGACGTTCTTTGCAAAGTAAAACAGATAAAGGAAAGACAGTTGGCAATTTGTATGGAAAAGTGGATTTGTATTGATTTTGAGATTTGCCTGTAAATAGGCGTTTGTGTACAAGAGGCTGAAGTCCTAGTAAGAGAACATCGCCGAACAACATAGAGTTTATACAATTTTGTGAAAAGGAAACAAAACAGCTACGTGAAAAATAATCCCACTGGGCTCCAACTCTGCTATCGCCTTTATGTCTTCAAGCGTCTCATCACTTTGCTGCTTAGTTGAAGATGAAGCTGATTGATTGATGCCGTCTGAACCTGATAGTTGATACCAAATTCTGGATGCAGGGTGATCCAATGAGACATAGTATTACGCTTATCCCTAACTTTTGCCTGGACCGCCCTTTCGAGTTTTCAGTCCACCGGGATACCCATTTTTGCCCAAGCCGCCTTTTCAGGTTTTCGACTTGCCGGGTGTACAGATTTTTTTTCATTTCATCCCTTATTTTTTCCCGAACCCTTTTGGTTCACCGCGAAGCCCTTATTTTTTCCTAGGTGTGTCAACCTAGCGGGTCTTTAATTCATGCGTAATATCTTTTTACTATGTCTGCATTGGCGGGGTGAGGAAGGTCGTCACCATCCATGGTAGTTAAGATCATAGCTCCTCCTGAGAAGATGTTCTTAACCATAAATGGCCCTTCGTACGTGGGGGTCCATTTGCCCCTGGGATCACTTTGCGGCAGAATAATGCGCTTGATTACCAGGTCTCCGACTTGATACTCTTGTCGTTTGACTTTCTTGTTAAATGCCTTGATCATCCGTTTTTGGTACGTCTGACCATGACACATAGCAGTGAGTCTCTTTTCGTAAATTAGGTTTAATTGATCAAGCCGAGTCTGGATCCAGTCATCTTCTCTCAAACCTGCATCCTTCATTATCCGGAGAGAGGGTATATGCACTTCAATGGGTAGGACTGCTTCCATGCCATAGACCAAGGAAAAGGGTGTTGCCCCTGTTGACGTCCGTGCTGAGGTACGGTACCCGTGAAGAGCAAACGGTAACATCTCGTGCCAATCTTTGTAGGTCACTGTCATCTTCTACACAATCTTCTTAATATTCTTATTTGCCGCTTCGACAGCCCCATTCATCTTCGGCCAGTAGGGAAAAGAGTTGTGGTGCTGTATCTTGAATTGCTCGCAGAGCTCAGTGATCATCTTGTTTTTAAGATTGGTACCATTGTCCGTAATGATCCTCTCAGGTACACCGTATCAACAGATTAGGTTGTGCCGAATGAACCGTGCCACGGCATTCTTGGTTACCGTAGCGAAGGAAGCTGCTTCGACCCATTTTGTGAAGTAATCAATCTCTACCAGGATGAAGCGATGCCCGTTGGATGCCGTAGGTCTGATCTCGCCGATCATATCAATGCCCCACATTGCAAAAGGCCAAGGTGCTGTCAAGACGTTCAAAGGAACTGGAGGAACGTGCACCTTATCGGCAAAGATCTGGCATTTGTGACACGTCCGAGAATGTTGGTAACAGTCAGCTTCCATTGTGGACCAGAAATATCCTGCCTGAAGGATTTTCTTTGCCATGGTATGTCCACTGGAATGTGTTCCGAAGGTACCCTCATAAAGCTCTGCCATGATTCTTTCTGCTTCAGTCTTATCCACACAACGCAGTAAGGTCGAATCATGGTTTCGCTTATATAGAATGCCATTACTGAGGAAGAATTTTGCCGCGAACCTTCTCAGAAACTTCTTGTCGTTAACAGATGCACCCTCGGGGTATTCTTGAGCTTCAAGGTACCTCTTCACTTCATGATACCAAGGCTTTTCAGTTACCTCTTCAACCTCAAGATCGCAGCAATGTGCAGGTTCATCCAATTTCCAGATAATGATCCGGGGAGCCTCGTTGTCCCATTTTACTTTAAACATGGAAGACATCATAGCCAACGCGTCCGCCAACTGATTCTCCTCTCTTGGGAAGTGTTCAAAAGTTATCTCCTCGAAGTGGGGAATCAACATCAACACATACTCTTTGTAAGGAATAAGATTTGGATGTTTCGTATCCCACTCGCCTTTGATCTGATTGATCACGAGAGCGGAATCTCCGAAGACACTCAGAAACTTAATCCTTAAGTCAATTGCAGCTTGAAGACCCATGATACATGCTTCATACTCTGCCATCTTGTTGGTGCAGTTGAAACATAGTCGGGCAGTGAGTGGAGTATGAGTGCCTTTAGGGGATATGATCATGGCGCCAATACTGTTACCCAAAGCGTTTGAGGCTCCGTCAAAGTGCATAGACCATCGAGATCCTTCCTCAGGTCCTTCATCCGGTCCTGGTACTTCACAATCAGTTACTACCATGATATTCTCGTCTGGAAATTCAAAGTTCATCGACTGGTAGTCATCCACTGCCTGGTGTGCCAAATGGTCTGCCAATACACTTCCCTTGATTGCTTTTTGAGTCGTGTACTGGATGTCATATTCCGTTAAGATCATCTGCCATCTTGCTATTCTTCCGGACAAGGCGGGCTTTTCGAAGATATACTTGATCGGATCCATTTTTAAAATTAACAGAGTAGTGTGAGTCAACATATACTGTCTCAGCCGGCGAGCAGCCCATACCAAAGCGCAGCAAGTTTTCTCGAGCAGTGAGTATCGGGTCTCACAGTCGGTAAACTTTTTGCTAAGGTAATAAATAGCGTGCTCTTTTCGGCCAGACTCGTCATGCTGCCCCAGCACACACCCCATTGAGTTGTCCAGTACTATCAAGTATAAGATTAGAGGTCTCCCTTCAACCGGTGGCATAAGAATGGGTGGTTCTTGGAGATACTCTTTGATTCTTTCGAAAGCGGCCTGACATTCATCATTCCAACGTACTACTTGATCTTTCTTCAACAGCTTGAAGATTGGTTCACAGGTAGCAGTTAGATGTGAGATGAATCGGGCAATGTAGTTCAGCCGTCCTAGAAAGCCTCTGACTTCTTTCTCTGTCTTGGGAGTTGGCATCTCTTGTATAGATTTCACTTTGGCAGGGTCCACTTGAATACCTTTGTCGCTCACGACGAAACCTAGCAATTTTCCAGATCTTACCCCAAAGGTGCACTTGTTTGGATTCAACCTCAGCTTGTACAACTTCAACCGGTCAAACAGTTTCTGTAGATGGTCAAGGTGTTCCTCCTCAGTTTGGGACCTTGCAATCATATCATCGACATATACTTCGATCTCATGATGGATCATGTCATGAAACAAAGCAACCATGGCACGTTGGTAGGGTGCCCCAACATTTTTCAACCCAAAAGGCATGACCTTGTAGTAAAAGGTGCCCCACTGAGTAACAAAAGTGGTCTTCTCCATGTCTTCAAGAGCCATCTTGATTTGATTGTAACCTGAGAAACCGTCCATGAAGGAGAATACCTTATGCTGAGCAGTGTTGTCCACCAAAACGTCGATGTGAGGTAGAGGGAAATCATCCTTGGGGCTCGCCCTGTTCAAATCCTTGTAATCAACACACATTCGGACCTTACCATCCTTCTTCGGCACTGGAACCACGTTGGCAACCCACTCAGGGTAAGAAGTCACTGCTAGAAACCCGGAATCAAATTGTTTCATAACCTCAGCTTTGATTTTCTCGGACATCTCTGGACGCATACGGCGGACCTTCTGTTTTACCAGAGGGAATTCTTCCTTGGTAGGCAAATGATGAACCACAATGTCAGTATCCAACCCAGGCATGTCTTCGTAAGACCAGGCAAAGATTTCCACATAATCATGCAACATCTGAATCAATCGTTGTTTCACACTGAGCTCTAGATTGGCACCAATCTTGACTTCCTTTTTGTCCGTCTCAGTACCCAGATTTACCGTTTCCACTGGCTCTTCATGTGGCTGAATGGCCCTCTCTTCCTGGAGTAGCAGTCTTGCAAGCTCACCAGGCACTTCGCAATCATCTTCACCTTCGTCTTCGGCTAAGTTGATCGGATTTTTGAAGTCATAACTGGTAGTAGCAGAGTCGTTACTAGTGAGATCCATAGTGGATTGGAACCTGTATAAGTGAGTGTGTGTAAATATAGCTGTTTTGCAATATATAATAAAGAAAGACAAGGAGCGCAAGATTTGAAATGCATAAAACGTCCAATGCTTTTATTAATGATATATGAAAGTGACACATAAAAGCCCTCACAAATGAAGCCACGGTGCCCCGGGTAAGACACCGGGCCATAAAGTTTCAAATTATTGTTCGTTACAAATTTAAAACAAAGGAGTTCATTACTGAGTGACAAAAGTAATAGGTATGAAATCTTTTGGCGTCCAGTTTCTTGGTCCACCATTGGTCGTTGGGTAGATCCAGCTATCAAACTCAGATTCTTCCGCTTCGTCTTCAATAGCATTCACTCCCGGGTTGGTGATGAACACAGGAGGTCTTCCAATCCTTGCCTTACGAACAGCCCTTTGAGCTTCTGCAGTGAAACCCAAACTAAATTTGTCAGTCTTCGGAGTGAAATCAGGAAGTCGGCCCCAGTTTGCGCACTCACCCTTCTCGATAACAGCCCGGGCATCCTTTAAGGAAGCCATCTTCAACGGAGAATCTTCTTCAGTCACAGTCTCTGCTGACGCCAGTGTCTGAGGCACCTCTTCAAAGTGTTGAAAGGGGGTCTCAATGAACTCCCCATCCATCTCTACATACCGGAACGAGTTGAGGTGGCTGACCATATATTCTTCCTCCCCCTGCACTGTTACGATCTTCCCTCTGACCGGGTACTTAAGCTTCTGATGTAATGTGGAGGTCACAGCTCCAGCCTTGTGGATCCATGGACGACCCAGCAAACAAGAATAGGATGGTCGGATGTCCATCACATAGAAAGTAGAATCAAAAACTTGAGAACCAACCCTGATTGGAATGTCAACTTCCCCATGTACCATCCTTTTCGACCCGTCAAAGGCCCGGACAATAATGTTACTAGGCTTGAGCTCTAAACCCTCACAATCCAACCTGTCTAGGGCCTTCTTGGGTAATACATTCAACGAAGAACCGGTGTCTAGCAACACATGGGTAAGAGCAGTGCCCCTGCATTCAATGGAGACATGCAGGGCGTCGTTATGGTTTTTTCCTTTGGCAGTCAGATCGGCGTCAGAGAAACCCAACCCATTATTAGCAGTCAAGTTGGCCACATAATCGGTAAATTGATCAGCAGACGTTTCTTATGGCACATGGGCCGTCTTCAGGAAGGAAATCAGGGCCTTAGCATGGGCCTCTGAACACAACAATAGTGATAGCATAGAAATTTTAGAGGGGGTGTGCCCCAGCTGCTCAACTACATTGAAATCACTCTTCTTGATAATTTTAAGAATCTCTTCCATCTCTTGCTTGGAAGCTTCAACATTGACGGTCTTCGGTGCCTACGTCTGGGCAGGCACATCAGTAGCAATCCCTTTGCCCCGAGCGTCAGATGACTCGGCAGCAGGGGTGGAAACAGGAACTTGGTCAGGAAGGGAAGAAGGAACACTTGCAGGTGTGATGACAAGAGGTCTCTGGATAGCTGGTGGCGCAATATCTGGCGAGAAAAGTCTACCGCTGCGGGTGACTTTAGCAGGCCCGGTGATGTTACTGACGCCAGTACTAGTATCAAACTCTTGTTTTACTCCAAGCACGTAAACGTCTGCCCCATAGTGCCAAGGGACAGCTTTGTCAGATGTATAGGGGAGGGGCCCCGGAACAGTGATGATGATAGGAGCAATCTTCTGAGTGGACATGATTTTGACAGGATTCTTTGAAGGAGCCTTAGGAGGGTTGTTTAAAATAGTAACAATGGACACTTCTTCGGTAGGGGTAGCAGGAACAGCAATCTTCTCGAACAAGATCTCTTTGCTATCCATCAGGTTTTGGACGCCTGACTTCAGCAAAGGACAACCAGCAGGTGAAACAGCACATTGATGGAAACCTTTACTACATCCCGGAAATAAACCGGCTAGCAACAGGTTCCTCTTGACAGTCAACAACGGAGTAACAATATCATCCACAGAGGCTACATACCAGTCTTCTTCCACAGCATTCACTCCATGTTGGGGCATGGGAGCAGTCACAACATTGGGCCTTTCTGGCGCCTCGAACTGTATTTCTTTAGCATCAATAAGGTCTTGAACCTTATTCCTCAGAGCCCAACAATCATCTGTAGTATGCCCCGGGCTGTCAGAGTGATAAGCGCAGCGGGCATTGGGATTGTACTTTGGAGATGTGGTGTTCACTACCTTCGGAGCTTCTTTGACAGTTACCAGATTGGTTGACAGCAATTGCGGCAATATTTGAGACAGGGTCATACTGAGCCGAGTGTACTGCCTTTTGGGTCTCTCACCCCTTGGCTGGTTGTATTGCTGAGGAGCAGCAGCAGGCTTTGAGATTACCACCGCGTTGACAGCTTGGCAGCGTTCCGGTTTTTTCTATCTCCTTGGACCATAAACAGCACTAGATTCCTTCTTGAAGGGCTTCTTTTCAGAGCTCGAGGAGGCACCCTTTTGTATCTTTCCGGACTTGATACCAGCTTCTATCCTCTCACCAGTCAAGATCAAATCCGTAAACCCAGCAGAAGAATTCCCAATCAGATGGTTGAAGAACGGACCAGACAGGGTCCCCAAGAACATGTCCACAAGCTCACGGTCAGTCAACGGTGGCTGCACCCTGCCAGCCAGGTCTCTCCACTTTTGCGCATACTCCTTAAAACCTTCGCCCGTCCCTAGCGACATACCCTAGAGTTGGGTACGCGTAGGAGCGAGGTCGGAATTGTACTGATACTGCTTATAAAATGCAGTAGCCAAGTCCTCCCTGTTTCAAATACTGGCTCCATCCAGCTGATAGAACCATTCGAGATGAGTCCCTGAAAGACTATCCTGGAAGAAATGGATCCATAGATTCTTGTCTGCAGTGTAAGGTTGGATCTTCCTTACATATGATCTGAGATGCAGCTTAGGACAGGAAGCCCCGTCGTACTTCACAAAGGCAGGTGCCTTGAACTTGTGTGGGATCACCACCCCAGAAGATAAACCTAGATCTCCAAAATCCAACCCATGCACGCGTTGGATCTCCATAGCACTTAACCGGTCCTCCAGCTGTTTGTACCTGTCCTCAACAGGAGGGTACTGTTCATCATTGTAATCTGTCTCGTTGTCGGAGACCACGGGACTAGGAACCTCTCTCCCTTGGGGGCTGTCTTTCCCAACAGATGGGGTAGTCAGCTCAGCTTCATTCTGCAGTGTATTCCCGTATCTGCGCCTGGTATTGAACATCACAGTCCTCTTCTTCTTCTTCTTCAAAAGCAGAGTCTTCAATTCCTGTTGACCCTGGGCTAAGCTCATGACCAGCTCTTGGAACTGGACGTTCTGGGCCTGGAGGGCCTTGATAGCTTGTTCAGTAGTAGGTTCAGGATTCATGATGATTGCTGAAATAAACAGCGAAGAAGATTAAGCAACATGTAGAAAAAGAGTACATGTTATGCACATGATGCATGATATGCTATTTATGCAATGCATTCAAGGGTTCGAAAGTTCAAATTCATTGTAGTCAAAAAAGGAACACACATTATATTAAGAAATAATATGTTCAGTACATCAATGCCTCATGGGCGAAATATTACAAAATACTTAATCCCAAAAGACACTGCGCATCCTCTTTGGAGCGATGTAGGTGTTGAGGGTCTTTTCCTCGTGAAGTAGACGGGTGAGCTCCAAGACCTTCTTCTCACTGGCATGTAGACTGGTTTCAAGATAATTTCGTTCTTCCTTGAGTTGGATCCAGCTTTTTTGCATTTCTTCCCAAGATGTCGGCATGTCAGGATGTTGAATGGTGTAGGGCTCCTCTCCTTCCAAAACTGGCTCTTTGATCACGGGGAGAACATGAGGATATGGCATCACCAGCTTCTGGGAGCGGGCTCGTACCCACTTGAGATAAGGCTCAAGGGGAATGGAGTTCTTCTACCCCAGTGTCTTACTATCTACCCTGTTGGGCATCCTCCAAGCTCTGATGAATCTCTGGCAAAGTCCTTGCGTGTCGTTGTCGAAGTCAAAAACTATGTCAGGAATCAACATGTCATGAGGGCCATCCCTCCGAGCATATCCAAACTGTCTCAAATCCAGACATGGGTTATAAGTAATGCCCCCTCTAATTCCAAGTAAAGGAACATTAGGAAACTCTCTGCAACGATCAATGATAGTGACATTTTCTCTGGACCGAGAACACCAATGTATATCAGCATGTGTAAGAGTCATTAACCGTTGCGACCATCTCAAACCCCGCTCGTTCTTCAAAACTGATTGTGGAAGGTGCGAAATAAACCACCTTGCCAGGAGAGGAGTGCAACACATGAGAACACCTCTTTTTCTCATGGTTCGAATATGACATGAGTGGAGGATGTCCCCAAGCAACGTAGGTATGGGATTCCTGGACATGAAAATCTTGACAGCATTTATATCTATAAGTTGATCCGGATTCGGGAACAACACCAACCCATAGACAAGGAGTGCCACAACTTCTTCAAAGGCTTGTAGGTTAAGGGAATTCCAACATTCTTGGGCCTTCTCAAACAGGAACTTTGCCAAGAATCCTTTGATACCACTTCTGATTTCCCAGTGCCCCTTGATGTCGGATGGTTGTAGGCATAATGCTTTAGCAACCTCTTCAAGTTTTGGTTCCCTTTCCGTACCGTTGTAGGGTAGTTGACTGAGAATGGGAACCTTCAGAAGCTGAGAAAACTCTTCCAAAGTAGGCACTAATTGATAATCCGGGAAAGTAAAACAGTGATGCAGGGGGTCAAAGAATTGGAACAACACTTTCACCATATCTTCTTCAATGTTGGTGTTGACCAAGCTGATGAGTCTACCATGCCTTTCACTGAAGGAAGAGTTCTCGGGAATCCTGGATGTAAGCTCCTTAAGCTGAGGAGGGATCCTTACAAGGTTGATCTGAATTGTCTTTCTGCGGATAGTTTCCATGTCCTACAAAACAAGAACAAAGATGAAGATTCGAACCCTTGAAGTAGTTAGTAAATGCATATGATGCTTTATGATGTTATGATGTTATGATAAAAACACACCACAAGTATCCACAAAAGAAAACATGATAAGCCACACAAGTCACACCAGACATCCCTTAGAGTTTAGGCCAGCATGAGGTCTAGGTATTACCCTCTTGAAGTTGGTGGGCTCAAACCTGTCCTATCAAAAGTAACTGGGTTCTAAGGAGCTCAATATCATTGGGTTGTTTTCTGTGTTCATTGTTTTGATTTAGCCATTGAACTGGCGATCAAAATATTCCAAGAAAACAACCCTCAATGAGTGTAGTATCAAGTATCTACCAACTTCGGACTGCACCAAAGTCGGTCATCTCACTACCCCTAAAGAGGCCAGGATGGTCAAGTAAGGTTCCTAAGGTCAGCTGATGCTTCACGACACCACGCGGCGGCCTCGTACTCTCCTTGACTTGACTCAAGGGTTACGGGTACTCACCAAAGTGCCACATCAACGTAGCAACTGCTTTAACCGTGTCGATATACCCCGCACAGTTCCCTCACAGTTTGTTGCTACTTCTAAAAGGTATCCCCCAGATCCGGGTTAGGATCTATGAAACTCCAAGGCAAACCCACAATATTAAAGCAAACAAAGCAAGCAATTTAAAACAAGAGTGGTCTAATCCTAAGGTACACCTCACTTATTAAATATCCCCAGCAAAGTCGCCAGTTCTGTGATCGGTGGAAATAGAACTGACTGTTTTAAAGCTGGATCGCGAAATGTCGCGGTAAGCAAGAGTCGCCACCGCCTTTTATGTTCTCCAACATGGAAAGGACAAAAGCACAGTAAAATTCCTTTTTCGAGATGTCTCTCGGTTCGGGAGGTAGATTTATAGAAAGGGAAGGTGTTAGCATCCTTTCTATTTGTGGTTATCCACGGGCTCTTAGGTACTTGCTCACTATGTTTTCAAAAGAGTTTGCTTTTCTTGTGTATGTGGGTTTTGAAAAAGTTTAGTTTGAAAAACTTCTAAGTAACTCTTGTATCAGTCCTCAAGAGTGTATGAAGTATTTGTTTGAAAACTTTTTGAAAGTGTAGGTGCGAAAAGTTGTTTTTGTTTTTGAAAGAGCAAGTACCCAGGAGAAATCTACCTACTCTAAGGAATTAGGCTGTGTAAGAGTCCTTTAGACAATACTATCCCACTATTGAGAAGTAGGTAGCACCGTCGTTGGAGTTATTCGGGTCAATTCGATTATTAGGGACATGTGGTCACCAAAGCAATGGTAGGACGCCTTAGCGGTAACCCTAACGTCCTAGATCCTTTTTATCCGAGGCAACTGTTTCGAGGCAACTGGATCTTTAGACAGGAGGGCGACCTCTAAAACACCCTATACTTGATGACCACCTCGAGGCAACCAAGTGAGGCGTACCTTAGGGGTGGCATGTGCATGTGTGTTAAGTTCAGTTCATATTATCTTTGCACATGTATTTGTGAGCTACGGATTGATTTTATTTGTCATACAAGTCTTGTCATGCATAATTAACAGTTTAATAATTTACGGGAAATAAAGTGCGGAAAGGTAAATCTACGCTATTACAAGGCGCGGGTCTATACATCGCCAAAAACAAAACCCGTTTGGAAAATAAATACGAGAAAATAAAAGAAAGCGATAAAAGCCTAATTAACTATTACATCCTCGGAAAAGTTACATCAAATATAATCAATTAAAATAAATATGCGCGCGAAAGATTGAATTGAGGACGTCCTTAGGGTTTTGACCCTTTTTGAGAAAAGAATTGAATTTGGTCCTTTTTTGCAATTAATGAAATATTAAACCTAATAACTAATTAATTAATTAATTAAAAGAAAAAGTATTTTTGTGGTTTTATGTTTTTAATAAAATAAAAATAAAAAAAGAAATTAAAAGTGTCAAAAGAAAAACCCTAAATCTAATTCATTTTTATTTATTGTAAAAGAAAATTAAAATTAAACCTAATTAAACTAAATTAATTTAAGTTAGTGTTTATTTACAAAATAATTAAACTAAAGTGAAATTAATAATAATAAATAAAATATTTACATTTTTTAGTTTTCTGAATTTTTATTGTGAAAAATTAATTATGTTAATTTTAGTGATAATAATAATAATTAGAAAAAATAATTAATAAATAAACTAGAAAATATAAAATAAATAGAAAAAGGAATGAACCAAGGGGGTTCTGGGCCCAGAAGGAGGTGGATTAGCAATTCTCAAGCCCACTAAGAGCTCAGTCCATTGTCTTTTCCTGATTGGTTGCGTGTTCATTGACCAGGAGTATGATGGTCACTCATCTCAGGGCCATCAGATCTTATGAGGGTGGCCACTTGGCGCCTGGGATTGGAAAGAACATGATAGACATCATTTGAAAACCTGCACAGGATTAGGTGAAGAAAAACAACAAATAATAGTTTTGGGGGGACCTGGGGTTTGAACCCAGGTCCCAAGGGACTATGCATGTGCGCCTCAACCAATCCAACTGCCTTGTTTATCTGTCAGTGCAATAAGGACTAAATATAATATTCAGAAATCAATTAATAGGTTAGCAAAACAAAAAAAACGCGGTTTAATTTTGAATGGGCCAATCACACTGTGACGCATCATCGTCTTCTTCATCAAAATTACTGGTTATTTACCTGCAGATTTTTATCCATAGGTAGTTTCGTAGGCTTTTCTTAAAATCGTCCCTAGGCCATGAAAACCCATTCCAAGACCATGGTCGGTATCGTCTCCATCTCCTAAGTCCATCCATGCTCATGATTTGTTCTAATTTCACCTGAAAACAAAATGCCTAAAAACAACACACACAAACCCTAGGCGCGGGTATCATCATATGAAGCCTAAAAACGAAATTGAATATTGCCATTACGTTATAAATCAGGCAAGGAGTATGAATATTCTAACGTTTTTGAGAAAAAATGCAAGAATAGAGAGCTTACATTTCGTGCTCAGGGGAGAGTTTGTGATGACTTACAGTGCTGTATAGATGGTCTTTGGATGTGGTAATGATCTCTTTAGGTTCAGTGGATAGCAAGGAAGAAGGTCACGTTCTTATTTTTGTCTGAAAACGCCTCCTACCTTGTTCTTGATCTCACACTTTTTAAACAATTTTCCACTTTTGCTCTGGCCGTTTTAGCAATGTCTAGGTCGTGAATGCTGTTGGTACTGCTTGCTTATGTATATGAGAACAAAATTAGGTCAAAAGCTGGGCCTTAATCTTGGTGTATTGAAGTTTGGAGATTTGGTTGACCACCATTGAAGAACTTTCCATATTTGGTTCAAATCTAGGATTTTATGCACAAAAAAGGCTTAGCACGAGTTGGTTAGCTGGCATATGACATATAAAAGCTATTCAAATCACAAAGATGCTATTCCATTAATTTTTAGATTTTATTTGAATTATTATGGATTTAAAATGAATTAAATCAATAAAAATTAAATAAAATGGAAAAATAAATGTTTGATCTTGAAATTAATCATGGGACACGTGTGTGGAATGACAAGGCTGAATCAAGTGGAAGAAAGTGGGCCCTTTTGTCAAAAATTGAAGTTTTATGGATAGTTGACTTTTGCAAATTCATAAATATTTCCCAACTTCTCCAATGCATATCTTGCTCAATTTTGATCATATGAACATGTTCTTGGACATTTTGGAAAGGTCTTGAAGTCCTCTAACCAATGCCTTTTGTCCCATGTCATTTGGATTTACCAATCTCAAGTTATGGTCTTTGACTTAAAATGCCTTTTGTTGACTTTTGAAATTGACCTATAATGTAGAAATTGATAACTTTTTGTGAGAGCATTTCTTGGACTTGGAATGTGAAGATGAGTTGTAGGAAATGTCATCCCCTTAAAAATGAGCATTGGATGAGATTTTTCTGATGAACCATAAAAAATTTATGCCCTGGTCAAGTTACAGTTGACTTTTCTACTGTCCAAAAATAGAAACTTTTGCATCTTTGATGATTTTTGAGCTATCCTTGAGGAATCATGATCAAGACTTGATAAAATGATGTTTGTGAGCTCAAAATAATATGTTGACCAAAAATTCTGACTTTTGACTGTAAAATGACCATTTTACCCCTGCAGTTGACTATTGAGCAAATAGGGCTTTTGACTGTGCAATTTGCCACTATGAGTCTTGAGACTTGGCATGTAGATGCTTGACAATGTATATGGGCACATGAGACTTGATTGGACCACTAAAAACCTCAAATTCATTGAAGGAACCAAAACCCTAATTTTGACTGCCTTAGGAGACAGTTGGACTGTGCAACCCTTGAGGAATCTTGAACCAGTTGAAGATGATTCTTGATGAATCTTGGAGAATATGGGAGGGAAAATTTTGGGGTGCAACAGCATGTAAAGGTGATCTAAAACCCTAAGGTAACCCCACTTTTAGAGATATCCCTAGCAGAGTCGCCAGTTCTGTGATACGGTGGGAGAACTGACTTGTGATTTGTGTTTGTGTTTGCACTTGTTCGGTTTAGCAAGAGTCGCCACCGACTTTTTATTTTATCCTAAGGAAAGGTAAAAAAGCACAGGAAATACCTTTGAGATGTTTTCATGGGTTCGGGGGGTAGATTATGAAAAGGGAAGGTTCTAGCACCCTTTTCATCCATGTTTATCCATGGGCTCTTAGTTACTCATTTTAGATAACTTGCCTTTGCTTTTCAATTGTTTGAAATGGTGCTTTGTGTGTGTGGTTTTGAAAATCTTTTGAAAAAGATGCCTTGTCTAGGCAACCTTTGTAATGATTCTTGTTTGAATATATACAAAGGTGTGTGTCTTTTTGAAAAGATAATTCAATGTTTTGAAAGTTGTTTTGAAATTGTTTTTGAAGTTGTGTTGTGATGTGTGTTTGAAAAATGGCAAGGATATTTTGCAAGATTTTTTATCAAGTAACTAAGAGTTATCTACCCTATTTTACTCAAAGATTTTCTTATGTTTTTAACCCTTTTAACAGTGTTGTTTCACCATTGTGTTTGATGAACAACCTTGCGTTAGGATGTTGAACGGGACAGGCGCGGGTCATCGTATGCAATCATTGAAGGCAACTTGTGAGACGCTCTAGCAATTTTGTAAGGGACGAGATCATTTTATCGAAGGCAACATCGAGGGTCATCGAGGGACTAACGATCTTTGTTTATCGAAGGGACATTTGCTAGAGTGTCTCATACTCGAGGGACATGATTGCATTTTCCGAGGCAACAAGCGAGGTTACCCTAGAGGTGCAAGTGTGAATTGTGTATTGATTTTCATGCATTTATCTTGTATTAGGTTATCTAGCGGTTGATTTTGAATCTTCGCATACAAACCCTAATTACTATACAGTATATGGAAAGCGATAAATTACGGGAATTTAAAGTCTAAGTTATTACAAATAAGTATCCGGGGATGGGGGTACAAATGTTTGCAAATGGGGATGAGTCTTATCAGAATAGTAATGTCCAAATATTATATTTACAACCAAATCGTCGCATTCTCAATGTAAAAGTATTACAAGGTATAAGAATCAAAGAGAATCAAAAGTATCGTATAATGTATATGGTTATTTACAGATGATCAAAATATTAACCTAATGCAAATTAAGTATTATTATTATTTTGTGTTTTTGTTAATTATATATAAACAAAAGGTTTTTTAAAGAAAGAATTATTTAACTTAATAAATTCTATTATTTATGTATTCTTGTTAATGTTTTTTAGGAATTTATATAAAAGATTTATTAAACAAAAAGTTTTAGGACAAAAAATCTATTATTTACATACTTTTTAAAAAGGCTATTATGAATATTTTGTACAAAAAGTTCAATATATTATTTTTATTTGACAAAAAGAATTAGGATTTAGGTTATAGAAAAAAGAAAATAAGGTGATAATAAAAAAAAGGTATTGGTTTGTAAACATAAGAAAAATAAAAAGAAATTAAATGGGCTTTAGGGGATATGCTTGGCCCAAATAACAAAACAAAACAGATTAAAAAAGGGGGTGTATATGCTGAAAGATTGGGCTTAAGGGTTTAGTGGGGCAGAGGCCCAAATGCAACGTTCAAGCTTTTGTTAGGGTTTGCAATTGTTGTGCTCAGAACTAGGTTTATAGTTTTGTGAACGGCGCCGCTTTCCATCTTCTTCGCCTCTTCATCGTTTTCAAACGTGAACAAGCTGATGTCTCCTCCAACCCTTAGCCCACCAGAAAGCCACCTCCAACCTCTCCTCCTCGTGATTGTACAAGGCGACGATTAAAAGGTATTACTTTGTTCTAACGTGTTTTAGGGTTTTCAGGTTTTTACTCTTTGCATGTTATTGATCTTTGATTGTTTACGTTTGTATGAGGTGTAAATCAGAAAGAAGGAAAATTAATACCTTGGGGTTTTGTTTTTGGAGAGGAGGCGGGAGGTTAGACGGCGGCGCTCTCAGGTGTCCGGAGGAGGGAGCGAGATGCTGATGCTAGCTTTTCTGGTATTTGTACCTTTCTCTTTGTTTTGTGATGAAAATATTTCTGAAAACGCTGTGTTATTTTGCTTCTGAGTTCTTCTCTTCTTTTTCTGATTTTGTTGACTCTGATGATGAGTTTGTTTCTGAAGATTGTTTGCTTCTGAGTTTTTCTCTTCTTCTTCTATTTTTTTTATTCTGATGATGACTTTATTTCTGAAGATGCTTGTTGTTGATGCTGTTGATTTGGCTTATGATTTTTTGACTTTGTGATGAACTTTATTCTGAGAGTGTTATTGTTGTTGTGATATTTGGTTTGGATTTGTTGATGGATTATTCTGAAGATTGTTGATTTGCAAAAGGGGCTAACTACCTGTGACGCAGGCTTGCTTGAAGGTTTTTTTTTTAGTTTAGGCAGGTTAATAGGTTTTGTTGTGTATTTGGACAGGTTTTCAGGTAGGCTTGTTGTGCTTTCCTGTTTGTGGTTTTGCAAGTTTCAAACTTGCTTGTTTGGTAAGGAAGGCAGGTTGGTGTTCTGCAGTTTGAACTGGCTTTTGTTTGTGCAAGTTTGTATGGTACAAGCAGGCTTCTATAGGTTTGTTTGTCTGGTACAGGCAGGCTTGAGCTTGGGCTTGAGTTTTTGTATATGTAAGGCAGGCTTCTGTAGGTTTGCTTGCAGTTTTAGACAGGCTTGGATCCTTGGTTTGATACAGGCAGGTCTGAGTTTTTGTTTGCTGAAGGTTATGCAGGATTGATATTATACAGGCTTGGAGGAAACAGGCCTCAAGGCTTGTTGTGCCTTAGGCTTGTATTTGTTGTTTGGAGGTTTTTTGATGCAGGTTACAAGTTTGAGTTTTTGTTTGACAGGTTCTTTTGTTTGTGGTTTTGCAAGTTTGAGACTTGCTTGTTTTTTGTCACGAGCAGGTTTGAGACTTTTTGTTTACAGTTTTTGTGGTTTTTCTCTGTACTCCCTGTGCTCTCTCTACTTTGTAAATCTTAGCTTGTTATATTTATCTATTCTTTAAGCTTGCCAAACTGCAAACCTGCTTCACTCTCTCTTTCTCTCTCCATCAAAAAAGCATATTTAATTGCTTAATATATCTTTATTCTGAAAAGTTGTTGGCCAGGGAAATGATGAAATGTTTTGAAAAAGATTGCTTGCTTGCATCTTGGTTTTCCTTTGCATTATGTACTTCCATATTTTCTGCATTGACAGTTTGGTAGCTTGTAGGCAGTTTTTCTGTTTTGACAGCTTGGTGACAGCTTCTTGACAGCTTGTGCAACTTAGTTTGCTTAGTTTGTATATTGTGCAGCTTGGTTTGCTTTGTGCAACTTAGTTTGCAGTTTGTGCAACTTGGTTTGGCATTTCAGTTTGACATTGTACAACTTGGTGTACTTTTATGCAGCCTTGTGCCTTGTATTATATGCTTGCAAAAAATAATTTTACTTTCCTCTTTGTGAACCAAGAAGAGAAATCTTCTTGTGATTTGCAAAGAGGACGAGTAAAACATGATGAAAACCAAAACAATCTGATTCCGGCCAACAATCTTTAATGATGAGTTTTTTTTATTTATCTGTTCAAAACTGCTTTTCAATTTAACTGTACTGACTTATTTTGCTGTCTTTGCAGGTAAATATCAGTTGGGGTAAGGGAAGCAGCAGTAGAAGATGAAGACTTTAAGAGACTTAGAATATAGATTTATTTTCTTTTCAATTATTGTAATAAATATCATTGTAAATATTGTAAATAAATTCACAGTATCCAAATAACATTTGTAACAACAATTAAAATAAATAAAAATCTTTTGTCAGATATTTCATTCTCTCTTCTACACTGTTTATTTAATTATTTAAATATCTTGAATTAAAATGACTGGAAATGCATCCTAATTATTTTAACTTAGATAAAATAAATAATTAACAAACGCTGTAATCTCACAACCTTGCATTAACCATAATACGCCTGGCATTCCAATCAATCACATGCTTTGCACAGTTAAACAAACAAACATCCATACACCTTTCACTTCACTGATCAAACCAACGCTTCAAAATTTCAATCAGAAGCCTCAGCTTCTATCCCAGATGTTTAGGCTTTGAGAAACAAACAGCAATTTAGAACAAGCGTCAAAACAATGTGACAGTCAATTGAAATACTGTGGATCCAAATTCTTCTGAGAATGCGTGTGCAAACCCTAATTTTGGATTTACTGTCAAAGAAACGTCTTCTTGATCAAACCCTGAGCCAAACTCAACCAAATCAATAGAAACCCTAATAATCTATTTGACTGATTCAAAATCAATGGAAACCCTAATTTTGTTTGACTGATTCAAAAATCAATGGAAACCCTAATTTTGTTTGACAGATAAAGAAAAATCTGTTTGACCGATTATTGAGCCAATCTGAAAAATCAGGGAAAACCCCGAAGCTGTGATTTCTTGTGAAAAAGAGGATGGCAAATTTTGGGGTACAACAGTAATTACTATGGATTTTTGATTGTAAACGATTACTCAAGATTTTGTTGGACTATTTTCTTACGTAGCAAAGATGAAACATTCTCGGCTTTCACACGTTTCGCCAAGTTATCTCAAAATAAATTGAATTCTAATATAGTTGCCATTCGAAGTGATCATGGAGGTGAATTTGAAAACCACCTCTTTGGAGAATATTATGATAAATTTGGTATTGAACAGAACTTTTCAGCTCTTAGAACTCCAAAACAAAATGGTGTCGTGGAGCGTATAAATCATGTTTTAGCGAAGTTGGCAAGAACAATGCTCAATGATTATGGTCTACCTAAATATTTTTAGGCCGATGCTATTAGCACAACTTGTTATGTCTTGAATATGATACTTATTCGTCCTATACTTGGCAAAACTCCTTATGAACTTTTAAAAGGTAGAAAATCAAATTTATCGCATCTTCATTCCTTTGGATGTAAATGTTTTGTTTTAAACAATGGAAAGGATAATCTTGGAAAATTTGATACGAAAGACGATCAAAGTATATTTCTTGGATACTCATAATCTAGTAAAGCATATATAGCTTATGACAAAAGATTAATTATAGTTGAAGAGTTGGTTCATGTTACTTTTGACGAGACTTGCCCAAATAGTGTTGGGAAAGGTATTTCTTTTCATGGCGTAGGTGAATATACCGAAGACATACTCGAAGACACCGATAAAGGAGTTGATAAACCTAAAACGGTGAACATTGAGAAAGAGGAAGATGCCACCAAAAAAATAAGGATGATTAAAGTCAAAAAGAAGATGATGGTCTTCCATTGGAGTGGAGAACTTCCAAGGATCATCCAATTGACAACATTATTGGTGATATAACCAAAAGGAGAACAACACACTCTAAGATGATTATTTTTGTTATCACTACACATACGTATCACGAGTTGAAACTAAAAATTATAAGGATACCTTACTTGATGAGCATTGGCTTATGGCCATGCAAGAAGAATTGAATCAATTTGAAAGAAATGAAGTTTGGGACCTTGTTCTTCATCCACAAAATCATCAAATTATAGGAACTCAATGGGTATTTATGAATAAGCTTGAAGAGCATGGTTTGATAACAAGGAATAAAGTCTATCTTGTGACTTTAGAGTATAACCTAGAGAAAGGCATTGACTATGAGGAAACTTATGCTCTGGTTGCTAGACTTGACACTAAACGTGTTAGACTACGGCACCGAATCTAGAGGGGGGTGAATAGATCCCCAAATAAAAACTACCTTTCAAAATGGTTAGTTAAAACTTATTTGAAAAACAATGTTGAGTGGAAGGATTTTGGCCTAGATCAACATAGTAGTCTAAACGAACCTAGTTATTGGAACCTTGAATATGCACGAGCCATATGGAATTAATCATAATGATAAAATCAATTAACATAATAATATCTCAATTAACCGTTTAATATTCAACACAACAGTTTCCTATTTCCAATGAAATCATATTAAAAACATAACATGACAATTTAACGAACATGTGGGGCGGAATCAATTTCTCAGAATTTTCTTTGAGATTTGTTGATATTAAAAAGCACTTACAATTAAAGTGATTGTAAGCTAATCAACAAAAAAAATTTAACTTTAATAGTCAAAGAGAAATTCTATATGAATCAATCGATCAAACAACACATTCAACATATTTCATATATAGAGCAAATGAAAGTAAGAGATAGAATATTGCAATTTTCCTTTGAATTAAACAAGCTAAACAATTTGTCAAACACTTGACGTGCAATCAAAGTTTCAGAATTTTCCTTTGTGTTTTGTTGGTATGAAAAAGCACTTATAATCAAAAGTGATTATGAGCAACTCAACGTACAATTCAAAACAAAATCCGTTCAAAAAATTCCTACGCGTCGATGAATTACTCGATATTATTTGAAAAATCGATGTATGAAGACTAAAGCAAGTAAATCAATAAAAGAAAGGTGACACAAGGATTTTTTTAGGAAGTTCACCAATCGTCCTTGCTATGGCTACATCTCCCTCAAATTCCAAATTTGGATTTAGGATAATTTCTTAGTTTACAAAAGTATAGTTATAAGAGAAGTGTTCAAGAGCAATAGTATAAACTATAACTGTTTGATGTTGATTCAACCCATTCTCTTATTTTTATCTTCAACAAGACCAAGACTGATATATGCTACCTATTCTCCGCTTAAGCTACTTCCTTAAAAGGATTTCAAACACCCCAAGGTTCCTTGCAAAGATTTCAAACACTCCAAGAGATTTTTCACTCGAGTAAATATGATTGCAATCTATCAACACAAGATCACTGATTCTATCATCCAATTCTTGCTACTTCATTAAAAATATTTCAACCACTCTAAGGTTCCTTGAAAAGATTTCAAACACTCCAAGGGATTTTTCACATGGACGATCCTTCACACGATCTTGCACGAAAACCCCCAATTCAACAAATGATTTTAGAGGACAAACCTGATGGTTTTTCCGAATGAAGATCCCTACAAAAACTCAACCCAAATCCAATTGGAAATCTATAATTCTTCGTCTAGATGGTACTTTGACGAAACATCATTACAATGTAATGTTGGTGTGTATGCATAGATTAGAAGGTTGAATAAGAAGAGAGAAAGTATGCTAATTTTATGGTATCATCAAGTTGAAATGATGTATGAATGATATATTTATAGTTGGACTCTTTTTAGGTAAAATAGGATATTTTCGGAATGAAAAATAATGAAAAAATAACCAAAAAAACAGTATGTGTTGACCTGAAAAATTTATGTGTCGACACATGAAAAGCAGTGGCTAAAAGCTTTAATAATGTAGTACATGTGCTGACACATAAATCGTATGTGTCGACACATAGGTTGTACGTGTCGACCTAAAAATCGTATGTGTCGACACATACTGAAGCTTTTAAGAAAATGCATAAATGCAGAATTTATGCGTCGACACATAGAAATTTCAGGTCGACACATAAGTTTTGTTTTTGTGCAAAAAGTGATTTTTCATGATTGGGATCAATTTTAAAGTTTTTTTAAATGGTTCTTAAGACCTCTAATGCAAAGGGGTGCCACAAGACATAAGGATACTGTCTACCATATTGAAATGCTAGCTTTTCGAGTTTTGACATCATGAAAAACATCTAATAGTGAAGTTGCACTCATAATACGCCTTTTAGTAGCGCATACAAGCTCTAAGAACTTCAATTATATCAAATAGACGTTAAAAGTGTGTTCCTTAACAGATACATAAATAAAGAAGTGTATGTCTCACAACCCCCTGGTTTTGAAAATTATGAGTTTCTTAATCATGGTTTTAAGCTAAAGCGTGCCTTGTATGGTCTTAAACAAGCCCAAAGGGCATGGTATGACCGACTTAGCAAGTTCTTTCTTGATCAAGGATACTCTATAATGAAATTAGACACTACACACTTTATTAAACATCAAGGAAAACATATTTTACTTGTTCAAATTTATGTTGATGATATCATTTTTGGATCAACTGATATGCATCTTGTCAAGGAGTTCTCTAAGCTTATGCAGGTGATAATTGAAAATTTTAGCTATTTTTGTATATAATTTTTGTTTCACTTATCGACTCTTTGTTGTTAATAATCGTTTAATAAACCCTACTTTTGTGTAAATACATTTACTTTTTGAATAAGTGTGTTTTTATGTTCATAGTGTAACATTTGATAGTTTTAATGTCTTTTGCAGGTATTTATTGCACATTTGGAGCATTAAGGAATAAGGTGTCTAAGGCAAAACTCTGGATGTGAGTTTATGGAATAAAAGTCCATTTTTGAGTAGTTCTGTTCAGGCGAGCGCGATAAGCATGCAGGTGCCTCTTAGCGCGGGGTATTTTTAGTGTTCCGGCAGAGGCATAGTTTATGAGCCCGTTTAGCGCGGATAGCGCACTTAGCGCGGCTTAGATGGTTTAATGTGTAAACATCAGGCAACCCACTTAGCGCGATGAGCCCACTAAGCGCGATCTGCTGAGATTTGTTTTATAACTTCATTTTAGTTCATTTTTAGAGGATGGTTTTTTGGGGTGTTTTTGTTCCCAAATTCAATCAACCTTATTTTTGATAGATTAGCTTAGAAAACAACAATATGGATTTACTTATGGATAATTAGAGATAGATTTCTCATTGATCGGTGTTGATAACCCGGAAGATTTGTGGTTTATCTCTTCTCCTCTATTTGTATTTATCTTTTGTTGGATTTTATATGTATTTTTACTTTGAACTCATGTATATTTGTCTCCCATGGAGTTATATAAAACTTTATTTATAAATCTTTGTCGATTGTTATCCTTGATTTTTTATTTGTGCTAGAGATTTGAGTTATTATAGAAATATATTGCTTGGATTCTTATCTAGGATGATTATCTGTTAGATTTTAGATTCTAGAGATAGATTTAGAGTTGACATTCACTTAGGGCGTATGTGATTAATGCCTCTGTGTTGGTTGTGTCGCTCTGAGAGATCGTTGATGCGATTAGCATATTTGACTTCTGTGTTATTGAGGTGGTTGAGAAATCGTTGTCGAGGTGATACAATGGGTGTTGTGTTTGATACATGATGACATTGATGAATATTATAGGTTGAGTATAAATGATCGATAGGTTTAAGTTTGTGACGAGTAGAGTACATTCAAACCAGATAATTGTATCTTTCCTTTTTATATGTTTATTTTATGTTGCTACCTTTTACCTTTCTTTTCAACCCTTTAAATCCAAACTCATTTATAAAATATTTGTCGAACATTATTTCAATACACCAATCTCTATGGATACAATACGAAATAACCTAAATATCACCCGGTAACATAATAATTTACTTTTTGCTTGTCGTTTTACCGCTTCAGGAAAATGGCACTGTTGTCGGAGATTTTTGTTTATTGTTTCGCATTGTGATAGTTTCTTTGCTTTTGAGTTTTGTAACTAATGTATATGTTGTATAGAATTTGTAAATGAACTTGTTTATATTTAACTGTACATCTATTTGTATATGTTTACCTAACTTGTAAATAGTTACGTTTTTTCTATACTTGTATATCTTTGTTTCTTTTCACGTTTGCCAAGAGTGTGGTTAGATGTGTAGTTCTGGTTAGAGCTCGAGGAGATGAGAGAAAAGGCGGGAGTGGAGTATTTGGCTCATTCTAAGAAACGTGTAGGTTTGTAAATAACAGGCATCGAGCTTACAATGTAAAACAAGCATGTTTTTATTGCTTTTAGTTATTTTGTTGTTTTTCAATGTACTAGTTTAGGTAATGTGTGAATGTTGTTTTAACAAGTTGAAATTGTCCTTGTTTTAAAAAATCTCAAATCTTTACTTTTCAACTTGTTAATTCACTTTCACCCATTTGTTTTGTTATGTCAATTTGTGTTTTTCCAAAAGCTTTTCGCGTTTAGCTTGAGAAAGTTTATATGTTGTAAATATTGTATGTTTGAGGTTGTGTAGGTGTGGTGGAGTAGCATGAAAATGCAACAGTTGTTCCTATTTTTCTGCATTTTTCTGCTACCGCTAAGCATGGTCTGTCCCGCTTAGTGCGTACTTCTGTTGTAATGCACTTAGCGCGGTAGAGCTAGCTTAGCGCGCTCTCTCCTGTGTTGCGCCAGTGAATTCTTTTTATTTCACTTGGTCGTTCCTTTTCCCACTTTCACCAAGGTTTTAGCATAGTAAATAACAATAGTATTATTTTTCTATTTCTTTTGTTGTTGTTTGGACTCTAGTTTTTGTCCGTTAACTTGAAGAATTTTGAGGTGATTTTCCAATTTTGATTGATTCAACTTGCAGATGTATGGTAATGATAGTTTTTGAAGTACGCGTTAGGTACTCGTTTATCGCTATCTATAGCATAACATGTTTAGGAAACTTATCATTTATATAATTACCATACCATTCATTCTTTTTGCATTATTTTCTTTTGATTGAATCACCTTAGGTCCCTTTTTACCCCAATTGTGTGGAAGCTTTCCATTTTTCATATATGCTGGAGGCCACAATTCTTGTTTTAACTGGATCTCATTATGTTTAATATTTTGTTTGTGTTAATTATATGAAAGCATGAAAATGATCAAGTCATTTTGTTTCATTTTAAGCATAACTACCTAGCCAAATAGTCATTTCACCTTGTGAGTGTATGATCATTAGTATCCTCTTTGATCCTTTTTATCAATGTCCATGTTATTTTTTAACCTAATGCTTGTCTTTGAGTGTTTGGTTTTCATTTTTGAATGGACATTGATTCTTTGTTTTCTTGAACCCTCAACTATGATTTTTAGTTTGAATTTTTACCTTGCCTTAGAAAGTATGGAATATTCGCATTATGATGAAGGTTGAATTCAAGTTGGAGAGAGCAATGTTTGCTCATTTATATGTTGGTTGCTATGAGGTTGAGAAAAATAAAAATAAAAAAGAGAAAAGTGAAAAAGAAAGAAAAGAAAAAGAAAGAAAAAAGAGAAAAGTTATGAAAAAGAAAAACAAAAAGAGTATGGAATAATGTTGTGTTAATAAGTATTGCGATTGCTGTGACAAATTTGGGATTATGAAGAAAGTTGATGGAAATTTTGTGTTTGAAATTTTGTGAGCTGATCACTCCCTTAGATTTAGGAAAGTTTTTATTTCGATTAGCTTTCGGAATTATCCCTTGTTTTTTAACCAAGCCACATTACATCCTTGAAAAGCCCTTGTGATTCTTGCCGTTGTATTTTCAATATGAGTTTTTGGATGAATGCATAATTGAATCTTTTGTTTGCAAGATTGTAAATGAGTGTTTCTTGTCTCTCACTTTTGTGTCTTCTTCATCTACCAATGAATTTTTACTGGGTGTGATTCGTGATTGAGTTTTTTTTGTTTTAGAATGTTTAGTATGATTTTTGTACTTAGGATTCATTTTATTTACATGTTGTCGTTGTAGGATTATGGTAAGTATTTAACCTGCGTGTGCGTATTTGTTTGAACCATGCATTTATTTTCGTTTTTCAAACTTGTTGATTCATGATTCTTTGGTTGATTACTTTTGGTTCTTTGAGTTATTTAGGCTTGTTTTAGGACAAACAAGTTCAAGTTGGGAAGAGTTTGATAAGTGCAAATTATTGTTATTTTTATATATACTTTTTGTTGTACTTATCGACTCTTTTGTTGTTAATAATCGTTGAATAAACCCTACTTTTGTGTAAGTATGTTTACTTTTTAAATAAGTGTATTTTTATTTCCATGGTGTAAGGTTTGATAGTTTTAATGTCTTTTGCAGGTATTTATTGTACATTTGGATCATTGAGGAATAAGGTGTCAAAGGCACGGTTTCAGATGCGCGTTTACGGAATAAAAGTCTATTTTTGAGTAGTTATGTCTAGGAGAGCATGCTAAGCGCGCTGGTGACACTTAGTGCGGGGTGTTATTACTGTTCTGAAGAGGCATAGTTTCTGGGTATGCTTAGTGCGGATAGCATGCTTAGCGCGGTTTAGGCAGTTTAATGTGTAAATATTAGGCAGTCTGCTTAGCCTGGTGAGCCAGCTAACCGCGGTCTGCTGATATTTATTTTATAACTTCATTTTAGTTCATTTTTAGAGGATGGTTTTTTGGGGTGTTTTTGTTCCCAAATTCCATCAACCTTATTTTTTTATGGATTAGCTTAGAAAACAACACTAGGGCTTTGCTTATGGATGATTAGAGATAGATTTCTCATCGACCGGCGTTGACAAGCTGGAAGATTTGTGGTTTATCTCTTATCATTTCTTTGTATTTCTCTTTTGTTAGGTTTTGTATGTATTTTTACTTTAGACTCATCTATATTTGTCGCCCATGGAGTTATATATAACTTTCTTTACAAATATTTGTCGATTGTTATCCTTGATTTTTGCTTTGTGCTAGGGATTTGAGTTTCTATAGACATATACTACTTAGATTCTTATCTAGGATGATTATCTGTTAGTTTCTAGATGTTAGAGATAGATTTAGAGCTGAATTCACTAAGGGTGTATGTGATTAACGCCTCTGTGTTGGTTGTTTCTCTATGAGAGATTGTCGATGCGATTAGAACGGTTGACTTCTGCGTTGTTGAGGTGGTTGAGAGATTGCTTCTGAGGTGATACAATGAGTGTTGTGTTTGATACGTGATGACATTGATGAATATTGTAGGTTGAGTATAATTGGTCGATAGGTTTAAGTTTGTGACGAGTATAATACATTTGAACCAGATAAGTTTGTCTTTCTTTTTTATACGTTTATTTTCTATTGGTACCTTTCCTTTCAACCCATTAAACCCAAACTCATTAACAAGAGATTTTCCGAATGGAATTTCAATACACCAATCTCTGTGGACACGATACGATATAATCTAAATATCACCCGGTAAAATGGTAATTTACTTTTTGCTTGCCACTTTACCGCTTTAGCAAAATGGCGCTGTTGCCGGGTATTAGTGTTTATTATTTTGCATTGCGATAGTTTCTTTGTTTTTGAGTTTTGTAATTAATGTATATGTTGTATAGAATTTTTAAATGAATTGGTTTATGTTTAATTGTACATCTATCTTTATATTTTTACTAAACTTGTAAATAGTTATATGTTTTCTATACTTGTGTATTTTTGTTTCTTTTCACATTTGCCAAAAGTGTGGTTAGATGTGTAGTTCTGGTTAGAGCTCGAGGAGATGAGAGCAAAGGTGGGAGTGACACATTTGGCTCATTCGAAACAACGTGTTGGTTTGTAAATAACAGATGTCGAGCTTATGACGAAAAACAAGCATATTTTTATTGTTTTTAGTTGCTTTGTTGTTTTTCATTGTACTAGTTTAGGTAATGTTTGAATGTTATTTTAAAAAGTTGAAATTGTATCTGTTTTAAAAAATCTCAAATCTTCACTTTTCAACTTGTTAATTCACTTTCACCCATTTGTATTGTTATGTCAATTTATGTTTTTCCAAAAGCTTGTCGTGTTTAGCTTGAGGAAGTTTGTATGTTGTAAATATTGTATGTTTGAGGTTGTGTAGGTGCGATGGAGTAGCATGAAAATGCAACAATTGTTTCTATTTTTCTAGATTTTTCTGCTACCGCCAAACGCGGTCTTTCCCCCTTAGCGCGTGTTACTGGTGTAGCTTGCTTTGTGCGGTAGAGCCCATTTAGCGCGCTTTCCTATGCAGCGCCAATGATTTCTTTTTATTTCACTTGGTCGTTCCTTTTCCTACTTTCACCAAGGCTTTAGCATAGTAAATGAAAATAGTATTATTTTTCTAATTCTTTTGCTGTTGTTTGGACTCCAATTTTGGTCCGGTAACTTGAAGAATTTTTTTGTGATTTTCTGATTTTGATTGATTTAACTTGCAGATGTATGGTAATGATATTTTTTTACGTTGGTACACATCAGGTATTCGTTTATCGCTTTCTATAGCATAACATGCTTAGAAAACTTATAATTTGCATAGTTACCATACCATTCATTCTTTTTGCATTACTTGCTTTTGATTGAATCACCTTAGTTCCCTTTTTACCTCAATTGTGAGAAAGCTTTCCATTGTTCATATATGTTGGATGTCGCAATTCTTATTTTAACTGGATTTCATTATGTTTAATTTTTTGTTTGTGTTGATTGTAAGAAAGCCTAAAAATGGTCAAGGCATTTTGTTTCCTTTATAACTCAACTACCTAGCTAAATAGTCATTTCACTTTCTGAGTGTATGATCATTAGTATCCTCTTTGAGCCATTTTGCCAATGTCCATGTTATTTTTTAACCTAATACTTGTCTATGAATGTTTGGTTTTTATTTTTGAATGGACATTGATTCTTTGTTTTCTTGAACCCTTAACTATGATTTTTAGTTTGAATTTTTACCTTGCCTTAGAAAGTATGGAGTATTCACATTATGATGATGGTTGAATTCAAGTTGGAGAGAGCAATGTTTGCTCATTTATATGTTGGTTTATATGAGGTTGAGAGAAAAAAAGAGAAAAGTGAAAAAGAAAGAAAAGAAAAAGGAAGAAAAAATAGAACAGTCGTGAAAAAGAAAAACAAAAAGAGTATGGAATAATATTGTGTTAATAAGTATTGCAGTTGGTGTGACAAATTTGGGATTATGAAGAAAGTTGATGGAAATTTTGTGTTTGAACTTTTGTGAGTAGATCACTCCCTTAGGTTTAGGAAAGTTTTTATTTAGACTAGCTTTAGGAATTATCCCTTGTTTGTTAACCAAGCCATATTACAACCTTGAAAATCCCTTGTGATTCTTGCCTTTGTATTTTCAATATGAGTTTTTGGATGAACGCATAATTGAGTCTCTTGTTTGAAAGATTATGGATGAGTGTTTCTTGTCCCTCATTTTTGTGTCTTCTTCATCTACGGATGAATTTTTACTAGGTGTGATTCATGATTGCGATTGTTTTGTTTTAGAATGTTTAGTATGATTTTTGTACTTAGGATTCATTTTGTTTACATGTTGTCGTTGTAGGATTGTGGTAAGTATTTAACCTGTGTGTGAATTTTTCTTTGAATCATACATTTGTTTTCATTTTTCAAATTTGTTAATTCATGATTCTTTGGTTGATTACTTTTGGTTCTTTGAGTTGTTTGACTATGTTTTAGGACAAACAAGTTCAAGTCGAGGAGAGTTTGATACGTACAAATTATAAATATTTTTGTATATACTTTTTGTTGAACTTATCAACTCTTTGTTGTTAATAATCGTTGAATAAACCCCCCTTTTGTGTAAATACATTATCTTTTCGAATAAGTGTGTTTTTATGTTCATAGTGTAAGTTTTGATAGTTTTAATGTCTTTTGCGGGTATTTGTTGTACATTTGGATCATTGAGGAATAAGGTGTCGAAGGCACGGTTCTAGATGCACGTTTATGGAATAAAAGTCTATTTTTGAGTAGTTATGTCCAGGCGAGCGTGCTAAGCGCGCCGATGACGCTTAGCGCGAGGTGCTGTTACTATTCTGGAGGAGGCATAGTTTCTGAGTCCGTATAGCACGGATAGCATGCTTAGAGCGGTTTAGGCAGTTTAATGTGTAAATATCAGATAGCCTTCTTAGTGCGGTCTGTTGAGATTTATTTTATAACTTCATTTTAGTTCATTTTTAGAGGATGGTTTTTTGGGGTGTTTTTGTTCCCAAATTCCATCAACCTTATTTTTTATAGATTAGCTTAGAAAATAACACTAAGGCTTTGCTTATGGATGATTATAGATAGATTTCTCATCGACCGACACTGACAAGCCAGAAGATTTGTGGTTGATCTCTTATCCTTTCTTTGTATTTCTCTTTTGTTAGGTTTTGTATGTATTTTTACTTTAAACTCATGTATATTTGTCGCCCATTGAGGTATATATAACTTTCTTTACAAATCTTTGTCAATTGTTATCCTTGATTTTTGCACTGTGCTCAGGATTTGAGTTGTTATAGACATAAACTACTTGGATTCTTATCTAGGATGATTATCTGTTAGTTTCTAGATTCTAGAGATAGAATTAGAGCTGAATTCACTAAGGGTGTTTGTGATTAATGCATATGTGTTAGTTGTGTCGCTCTGAGAGATCGTCGATGCGATTAGCACGGTTGACTTCTGTGTTGTTGAGGTGGTTGAGAGATCGCTTCCGAGGTGATACAATGGGTATTATATTTCATACGTGATGACATTGATGAATATTGTAGGTTGAGTATAACTGGTCGATAGGTTTAAGTTTGTGACGAGTAGAGTACATTCGAACCAGATAAGTTTGTCTTTCCTTTTTATACATTTATTTTCTATTGATACCTTTTACCTTTCCTTTCAACCCATTAAACCCGAACTTATTAATGAGAGATTTGTCAAATGTCATTTTAATACACTAATATATGTGGACACAATACGATATAACCTAAATATCACCCGATATAATAATAATTTACTTTTTGCTTGCCGCTTTTTAGCAAAATGGCACCGTTGCCGAGGATTAATGTTTATTGTTTCGCATTGCGATAGTTTCTTTGTTTTTGAGTTTTGCAATTAATGTATATGTTGTATATAATTTGTAAATGAACTGGTTTATGTTTAATTATACACCTATCTTTATATGCTTATGAAACTTATCATTTATATAATTACCATACCGTTCATTCTTTTTGCATTACTTGCTTTTGAATGAATCACTTTAGTTCCCTTTTTACCCCAATTGTGAGGAAGTTTTCCATTGTTCATATATGTTGGAGGCCACAATTCTTGTTTTAGTTGGATTTTATTATGTTTAATCTTTTGTTTGAGTTGATTGTATGAAAGCATGAAAATGATCAAGGAATTTTATTTCATTTTGAGCAGAACTACCTAGCCAAATAGTCATTTCACCTTGTGAGTGTGTGAGCATTAATATCCTATTTGATCATTTTTTTTCAATGTACATGTTATTTTTGAACCTAAGGCTTGTCTATAAGTGTTTGGTTTTTCTTTTTGAATGGACATTAATTCTTTGTTTTTTTGAACCCTCAACTATGATTTTTAGTTTGATTTTTTACTTTACGTTAGAAAGTAGGTAGTATTCACATTATGATGATGGTTGAATTCAAGTTGGGGAGAGCAATGTTTGCTCATTTATATCTTGGTTGCTATGAGGTTGAGAAAAAAAGAGAAAAGTGAAAAAGAATGAAAAAAGAGAAATGTTATGAAAAAGAAAAACAAAAAGAGTATGGAATAATATTGTGTTAATAAGTATTGCGATTGGTGTGACAAATTTGGAATTATGAAGAAAGTTGATGGAAATTTTGTGTTTGAACTTTTGTGAGCTGATCACTCTCTTAGGTTTAGGCAAGTTTTTGTTTCGATTAGCTTTAGGAATTATCCCTTGTTTGTTAACCAAGCCACAATACAACCTTGAAAAGCCCTTATGATTCTTGCCTTTGTATTTTCAATATGAGTTTTTGGATGGATGCATAATTGAGTCTTTTGTTTGCAAGATTGTGGATGAGTGTTTCTTATTTTGTTTTAGAATGTTTAGTATGATTTTTGTATTTAGGATTTATTTCTTTTACATGTTGTCATTGTAGGATTGTGGTAAGTATTTAACCTACGTGTGCGTTTTTGTTTGAATCGTACATTTATTTTTGTTTTTCAAACTTGTTGATTCATGATTCTTTGGTTGATTACTTTTGGTTCTTTGAGTTGTTTGGCCTTGTTTTAGGACAAACAAGTTCAAGTTGGGAAGAGTTTGAAAAGTGTAAATTGTAGATAATTTTGTATATACTTTTTGTTGCACTTATCGACTCTTTGTTGTTAATAATCATTGAATAAACCCTACTTTTATGTAAATACGTCTGATTTTTGAATACGTGTGTTTTTATGTTCATAGTGTAACGTTTGATAGTTTTAATGTCTTTTGCACGTATATGTTGTACATTTGGATCATTGAGGAATAAGGTGTCAAAGGCACGGCTCTGGATGCACTTTTATGAAATAGAAGTCTATATTTTAGTAGTTATATCCAGACGAGCATGCTAAGCGCACTGGTGACGCTTACAGGGTGTTGTTACTGTTCTGGAAGAGGCGTAGTTTCTGAGCCTGCTTAGCATGTTTTAGGTGGTTTAATGTGTAAATATCAGGCAACCTACTTAGCACGGTGAGTTCGCTAAGCGCTGTCTACTGAGATTTATTTTATAACTTCATTTTAGTTCATTTTTAGAGGATGGTTTTTTGAGGTGTTTTTGTTCCCAAATTCAATCAACCTTATTTTTGATAAATTAGCTTAGAAAATAACACTAGGGCTTTGCTTATGGATGATTGGTGGTGGATTTCTCATCGACCGACGCTGACAAATTGAAGGATTTGTGGGTTATTTCTTCTCATGTCTTTGTATTTCTCTTTTGTTGTGTTTTGTATATATTTTTACTTTGAACTCATGTATATTTGTCGTCCATGGAGTTATATAAACTTTCTTTATAAATCTTTGTCGGTTGTTATCCTTGATTTTTGCTCTATGCTAGGGATTTGAGTTGTTATAGACATATACTTCTTTGATTCTTATCTAGGATAACTATCTCTTAGTTATTGGATTCTAAAGTTAGATTTAGAGTTGACATTCACTTAGGGTGTCTGTGATTAATGCCTCTGTGTTGGTTGTATCACTCTGAGAGATCATCGATGTGATTAGCACGGTTGACTTCTGTGTTGTTGAGGTGTGTGATCGGTGGATCTGGAACTGACTGTTTTAAAGCTGGTTCGCGAAAATGTCGCGGAAGCAAGAGTCGCCACCGTCTTTTATTTTCTCCAATAGGAAAGGACAAAAGCACAGAAAAATTCCTTATAAAGAGATTGCTCTCGGTTCGGGAGGTAGGTTATAGAAAGGGAAGGTATTAGCACCCTTTCTATCCATGGTTATCCATGGGCTCTTAGGTACTTGCTCAATGTGTTTTCAAAATGTGTGCTTGCTTTTCAATTGTGGGTTTCAAAAATATCCTTTGAAAAATTTCAGTTCGACTCGTACGTCAGAGTGTTTGAAAAATTTGCTTTGAAAGTTTTTGAAAAGTGTTGGTGTGAAAAGTCTTTGAATTTTTGTTTTGAAGAGAGCAAGTATTCTTGAGCACCTACCTACCCTAAGGAATTCGTCTGTGTAAATGTCCTTTAAAGTAGTGCCATCCCACCATTGAGAGGTAGGTAGCACCACCGTTGGAGGTGTTCGGGTCAATTCGAGTTTTAGGGATGTGGTGGTCACCAGAGCAACAGTAGGACACCTTAGAAGCTACCCTTATGCCATTGATCCTTTATTTTCCGAGGCAACCGTTTCGAGGCAACTGGATCATGTCATGGACATAAGGACTTACTAAAACGTCCTATACTCGACGACCACCTTTCGAAAGGCAACAGTGAGGCGTACCCTAGGGGTGGTGTGTGCGAATTGTGTGTCATTTTCAGTTTATTGTTTGTCTTGTCATGCATTGGTGATCTAACGATTCGATTTTATTTTTGGGCATTCATTCTTTCATGTTATTGTTTAACAGTTAAATGTGCGGGAATTTAAAGTGCGGAAAAGATAAAAGTCCTACGCTATTACAAAGGCGAGGGTCTACAACGCCAAATTAATCCAGACCCGTTTTAAAATAAATTGCAGAAAAGAAATGTCTAATAGCTATTACACGGCTTTGGTACATATACATAATTATTTACAAAAGAAATAAATGAAACGCGCGAAAAAAAGAAAATAATCAAATGCGAGGGCGTTGAACCCTTTAAAAGAATTAAAATAATTAAGTTATCTAAAATTAAAATTAAATGAAAAATGGTATTTTTGTGTTTTTTAGATTTAAAAGAAAAAAAAGAAAAGTTAATTAAAATTAAAATCCTAGTTCTAATGTCTTTTAAGTTTATTATGAAAATATTGACTTTTACCCTAATTTAATTCTAAATTAATTTATGTGCATTAAATAAATAAATAATATTATTATTAAAAAAAAGAAAATAAAAAGTTATTAAACCTAAACTCTATTTTTTTGGATTTTAGTTATTAAAAGAATTAAAATCTAACCTAAAATGCAACCCTAGTTTAATTATGAAAAACACTAATACTATGGCAAAAAACAAGGAAAGTTAAAAGGAAAAAGTCATTAACCTAATTCTATGTTTTTGTTTTTGATTTTTATTAAAAGGAATTAAAGTTGAAAACTTAATTAAAACTAAACATTTTACATGTTATTATTTATACAAAAAAAAAAACAATATTTAAAATAAAATAATTATTAAAATTTTTGACTTTTCTGATTTTTGTGATGTTTTTGTGTTTTTTTGTAAAAAATTTATTAATTAAATAAATAGCAAATAAAAGAAATAAAAGAAAAAATTAAAGAAAGAATAAAAATAAAAATGATAAAGCAAACCAGGGGGGTGTGGTCCCAAATTTGGAGGTGTAGGCCTGGTGATTTTGGCCCATTTGCATTGTGAATTGGTTGACCTTCTAAGCCACGTGCACGCCTGTTGACTTGTCCTCATGGTATTCCTTGATTCTGAGCCCTTGGATGATCATCTGGGACACGTATGCGTTTGGATCATGATGGCCTATGGTGCACCGTTTCAAGGTGTTTTGGTTGATGATAGTGATTGAGATGTGCCCAGAAATTGTCCAGGATGCTATTGGTATAAAAATTAAGGCTTGAAAGATTGTCTAGCACTGATTTCAGATTTGTGTTTTTTGTCCAAAATTTTTCAAAGTGTCCAATGGCTTTTGAACGAGTTTTTTGCTGCACTAGGGTTAGGGTTTGACTCAATGATCATTATGGAATTGAATAGGCTTGCTAACTCTCCTTAATTCATGCTTGTTAGAGAATTGGCCTTAGGGTTTGTCCATTAACCATTTTTTCCTAATTTCTAGCCAAAACCTAGACCTAGTGTGTAAATGAACCTTGGCCTGATTTTTGAGTTGGTTCATGATACATAGAACTTGTCCAAGTTCATATGACACCATTTCATTGATTTTTAAATTTTATTTGAATTTTCAATGAATTAAAATGAATTAAATCATCAAAAATTAAATAAAATAAAAAAGTCAACATTTGGTCTTGAAATCAACCATGGGCCACGTGTGTGGCATGACAAGGATGGACAAAGTGAGAAAAATGGGGCCCTTTTGTCAAAATTGGATTTTCAAGGATAGCTGACTTTTGCCATTTCACAAAAATTTCCCAACTTCTACAAGGCATAACTTGCTCAATTTTTAAGCTTTTCACATGTTCTTGGACATTTTGGAAAGGTCTTTGAGTCCTTTAACCAATGCCTTTGGTCCCATGTCATTTTGATTTACCAATCTCAAGTTATGGCCTTTGACTTAAAGTCCCTTTTTGTTGACTTTTGAAAATGACCTATAATGTTGAAATTGATAACTTTTTGTGAGAGCATTTCTTGGACTTGAAGTATGAAGATGAGTTGTAGGAAATGTCTTTCTCTTCAAAATGAGCTTTGGATGGAATTTTTCTGATAATCCATGTGAAAGTTATGCCCTGGTCAATTTCAGTTGACTTTTTCAACTGTCCAAATATAGCAACTTTTGCATCTTTGATGATTTCTGAGCCAAACTTTGAGAATCATGATCAAGCATTGATCAAATGATGTTTGTGGCTTCAAAATGATATGTTGACCAAAAATTTGAACTTTTGACTGCCAAATGACCATTTTGCCCCTACAGTTGACTGTAGTGCAATCTAGGGTTTTGACTGTGCAATCTTGAGCTGAATGCCTTGAAACTTGATATGGGGATGCTTGACCATGTTTGTAAGCATATGAGACTTGATTGGGCCTTTGAAAACTTCCTTTTCTTGATCAACACACAAACCCTAGTTTTGACTGTATGGAGGCCTTTGCATTGTGCAATTCTTGGGGAATTTTGTAGCTTGGCTTGGCAGTTTATTGGAGAATATGGGAGGGCAAATTTTGGGGTACAACAGTTGCCCCTGTTCAATCTTCTTAGACCTGAGGATGGAGATTGGCTGACGTGCCTTTTGTAATCCGAGGGTAGAAGATGATTGGACACTAGAGTGCCCAGAAATTTGCGCTCACATGGTAGCAGTGTGGTGGGGGAATGGGCTTATAGATGCCATTTAGAGATTGATGGGTAGGATGATGGGCTTATAGATGCCATCTGGATGTTGATTGCGTAAGAGATTCCTTAGCGAGAACCTGCATACCTGCAAAGAAAATGAGTACCTGACACGTCGCAGGAGCTGGTTTTCAGATGCTTGGTATAGATATGTCCTGACTGGTTACAGGAGCTGGGTCTGGATCTTCAAACGGTGATGAAGTTGCCTCTACTGACAGGTTGTTTCCAAGGACGAGTGGTCTTTAACGATGGGTGTCTATAGCGACTAGTGTCTATGACGAATGTCTATAACGACAAGTGTCTACACTGACGAGTGTATATCACGACGAGTGTCTATCACGACGAGTGTCTATCACGACGAGTGTCTATCACAACGAGTGTCTATCACGATGAGTGTCTATCACGACGAGTGTCTATCACGACGAGTGTCTATCACGACGAGTGTCTATCACGACGAGTGTCTATCACGACGAGTGTCTATCACGACGAGTGTCTATCACGACGAGTGTCTATCACGACGAGTGTCTATCACGACGAGTGTCTATCACGACGAGTGTCTATCACGACGAGTGTCTATCACGACGAGTGTCTATCACGACGAATGTCTATCACGACGAGTGTCTATCACGACGAGTGTCTATCACGACGAGTGTCTATCACGACGGGTGTCTATCACGACGGGTGTCTATCACGACGAGTGTCTATCACGACGAGTGTCTATCACGACGAGTGTCTATCACGACGAGTGTCTATCACGACGAGTGTCTATCACGACGAGTGTCTATCACGACGAGTGTCTATCACGACGAGTGTCTATCACGACGAGTGTCTATCACGACGAGTGTCTATCACGACGAGTGTCTATCACGACGAGTGTCTATCACGACGAGTGTCTATAACGACGAGTGTCTATCACGACGAGTGTCTATCACGACGAGTGTCTATCACGACGAGTGTCTATCACGACGAGTGTCTATCACGACGAGTGTCTATCACGACGAGTGTCTATCACGACGAGTGTCTATCACGACGAGTGTCTATCACGACGAGTGTCTATCACGACGAGTGTCTATCACGACGAGTGTCTATAACGACGAGTTGTATCAGAGGAATCTTTAGGCATTGATTTAAACTGGATTTGTATTCTTTGACCGGATTTGTCTCTTATGACGGGATTTGTCTTTTCTGACGGTGTTTTGTCTATTTTGACATAGCTGATCATTCAACTGTATCCTTCCTGAAAGGTAAAGGTCAGTTATATGCAGTACGTGATATGAATCAAGCAACGGCATAAATGCAATTGTATGACATGATGCGTACATGCATGTGTCATGATGTACGAAAATGTGATGTTTATGAATGTATGCTTTCGTCTAGGAAAATAAATCCTTGACGGGTGCCGGGAAGTCACTCCTGGGCTGGTGTTGGAGAATAAGCTTTTGCTTCCGCTGGGGATGATAAGACTTTACTGAGGACGGTCTTTTCCGTGGCTATTGGCTGAGGATAACCCAGTTATATCTTATTAAGGAAATAACTCTTTGAATAAAGCCGGACGACGCGTTCGTGTTCTGCGGGGAGTGAAAATATCTGGGTCGCATTCTTTAGCCGAACCTATGATGGACAGAGCAACCGGATCTTTTAGACAACTCCTTATTGCCCCAGTTTCAGTGGGAGGAGGCACTTGTGGGAGTACTTGACGAGTCTTCTGGTAGGCAGGTGCCGAGATGCTGGGACATACTCGTACGCTTTGATCCCTAACTTTTGCCTGGACCGCCTTTTCGGGTTTTCAGTCCACCGGGATACCCATTTTTGCCCAAGCCGCCTTTTCAGGTTTTCGACTTGCCGGGTGTACAGATTTTTTTCATTTCATCCCTTATTTTTGCCCGAACCCTTTTGGTTCGCCGGGAATCCCTTATTTTTGTCTAGGTGTGTCAACCTAGCGGGTCTTTGATTTTGCGTAGTATTCTTTCGACTATGTCCATATTTCTCAGAATGTGGGGAGTTGCCCCTGTTGGAAATACTTTGTCATGCCCCAGATAATGGGCAATGCTCCTACTGTGCCTCTTGATTGGAGGTACTTCTGTTCACAAGATATTCATCGTGCGAATTTCCCTGCTGTTCAGACAAAAATTCATATGCAAACAAAGTTATTTTAAGAATGCAAAAGTCTATGTCTGTCTTGAATATTTTAAAAATGCATTTTGTTGTAATACAATACGGTGTCAACTCAAGATTTTACAGCAAACCTTCAGGAGTCAGGATACCTTCGTAACAGTATGCTTTCGAACTAACCCATGCTTCAGCTAGGACTTTTAAGGGTTATATCGTGGCCTGGTTCACGGTTTAAGAAACAAAGGATAAAGGCCCAAACTATTTGTACCCACCCGCTCTTCGTGATGTTCTCCAAACCTAAACTCAGTTGATCGTGCGTTAGACCTTGTTTGAGTCTTTGCTCTGATTTTCCGGTGATGGTTCCGATATTGGGCAGTCATCTTTTTTTGCTGAGGGTTTATAGGACCTCTTCTTTTGTCTGATTTTTGTTATCCCTTTCTTTTTTTTTGCCTGAACTGTTTCCTTTTTTGGAATTTCAGTCAGCGGGATGCCCCAGTTTGGTAAGTCTTCTTTATTGGTTTTGACTTTTTGGACTTTTCATTCATGAATTTTTTTTTGATAATGACTGCCTGTCCTTATGATTGTTCGGAACCATCACTGTCTTTTGTTTTTGAAAAACTCATTTAGTGACATTCATTGTGCACTTGGATCGACTGAGAGAACTACCCTGCCCCAGGTTATGATTAAGGGTTTTGATTTTCGAAAATACAAACTCCTACTTCTTTGGCTCTGATGGGTTGACGAGGGATTATCATCCTTATAACTCCAGTGTTTAGGAATTGAAACAATGCCTGTACCTCATCAGCGGGGTCTGTTCAAAAGCATACTGTAAATTGTGGTATTGTTTTCGTCATCCTCCCTCAAGAGGCTTAGAATTATTGATTGAGAGTTGACATCAGAACAAATATGAAAATAATTTGCGTATAGTGAATACGAATATATTGACTCAAAATAGACATAAGCGATGCATTAATGAAATAACAATGAGTAAACGTTTGAACAAAAGAAAATTGCAACTTGAACATTCGAATGAACAAAAATTTCTAGTCTCAGGGCTTGTCACTTCAAATGGTGAGCCTTGGAGGGATGGTAGAAAAATTCAGCCTGACCATCTTGTGTGAATTCCAGTGCTCCTTCATCAATCAGGTCCTGGATCTTGTTTTTCAAAGCCCAACACTCGTTTGCATCATGTCCTGGACAGGCAGAATGGTAGGCACACCTTTTATTGGGATCATAAGCAGGATGTGCTGTGTTGAGGTTCTGGGGATGAGCCCTTAATGTGATCAGGTTCAATCTCAACAGGCGTTGTAAAGCTTGAAACGGCGACATATTGAGCGGGGTGAACTGCCTTCTGGGCTTGTCTGTCTGAAGTTGGTGAAGTTGCTGCTGAATTGGTGATACTGGAGCCATATGAGGAGCTTTCTCCTTGCCTCTTTGTCTCAAAGGTGGTGGAACGATGATTGGCTTTTTACCCTTAGATGTTTGCCCCAGTTGGTTGCCCTGAAGCAGTTTGTTGATGAGAACCCCGAGCTCATCTTGTCTTTGAATTAAACCCTGAATGGCAGTCATCTGCCCCAGCATCTGGGCTTTCAATGCATCCACCTCAGCTTGTAGGTGTTCCAGCCTTTCATCCTCAGCACTGTTCCTGACAAAAGTCTCCATGATAAGTGTCCTTAGCTCTTCCTGCCCCTTGGATAGATTCAGGAGGATTTTCCCGAACCGGGTCTCTTGAGCAAGAAAGTCCTGATTGTCTTGTTGGGAAGCCATGGCTGAAATAAACAGCGGGAAAGGTAAGTGACCTGCAACAAAGATGCCTGTTATGTAAGGATGAGTATGATATGCATGCAATGTTTTCAAGGATCTCGCGGGGTAAACAAGAAAATTTGTTAGCATTGGAATTTAGAGCTTGATTGAAGGACACCCATGTTATTGAGAACTCTTCTTCAAGAGTCAAAGGCTCACCATATCAAGTGGGTCATAGCCCCTGACTTTAGTCATCATGTCTGGTTTTGATTTCCAAACAACCTTGGTTAGGGAACCTTCTTCAGGAGTCAGAGCTCACCATATCAAGTGGGTCATAGCCCCTGACAACATTGGCTAGAGGAAAATAAATCCTCTTTGCCCCTTGCCAGATGTTTGATTTATATGACCTGCATCACAAGCCCTTGAGATCCTTGAAATGGGTTAGGATGTATGCAATGGTATGATGTCCTGATATGCATGGGGTAATGTGAGTAACCCTGTTATGAGCAAAAACCTGCAAGAAACTTAGGATACCCTGTTATGAGTCCTAATTAAGGACTACAAACACAACCTGCAAGAGACAAATGTCAGGTAATAAGCATGCAAGTAGTTCAAGTAGGAAGGCACACAAGTCACACAAGAGAAGCCCTTAAAGTTTAGGCCAGCATGGAGTCTGGGTAGTACCCTCTTGAAGTTGGTGGGTTCAACCTGTCCTAATCAAAGTAACCGGGTTCTAAGGTTCCCAATATCACGGGATTACTTTCATTGTTCATCGTTTCGATTTAGCCACTGAACTGGCGACCGAAATATTCCAGGAAAGCAACCCTCAATTGAGTGTAGTATCGAGTATCAACCAACCTCGGACTGCACCAAAGTCAGTTATCTCACTACCCTAAAGAGGCCAAGATTGTTCAATTAAGGTTCCTAAGGTCTGTTGATGCTTCATGACACCACATGGAGGCCCCGTACTCTCCTTGACTGACTCAAGGGTTACCGGTACACACCAAAGTGCCACATCAACGTAGCAGACTGTTTCAACCATGTCGGTATACCCCGCACAGTTCCCTCACAGCCTTGTTGCTACTTTCTAAAAGGGTATCCCCAGATCCGGGTTAGGATCTATAGAACTCCCAAGACAGTCCCACAATAATAAAGCAAACAAAGAAAGCAATTGAAAACACAGTGATCTTAATCCTAAGGTACACCCCACTTTAAGTTTGTCCCCAGCAGAGTCGCCAGTTCTGTGATCGGTGGATCTGGAACTGACTGTTTTAAAGCTGGTTCGCGAAAATGTCGCGGAAGCAAGAGTCGCCACCGTCTTTTATTTTCTCCAATAGGAAAGGACAAAAGCACAGAAAAATTCCTTATAAAGAGATTGCTCTCGGTTCGGGAGGTAGGTTATAGAAAGGGAAGGTATTAGCACCCTTTCTATCCATGGTTATCCATGGGCTCTTAGGTACTTGCTCAATGTGTTTTCAAAATGTGTGCTTGCTTTTCAATTGTGGGTTTCAAAAATATCCTTTGAAAAATTTCAGTTCGACTCGTACGTCAGAGTGTTTGAAAAATTTGCTTTGAAAGTTTTTGAAAAGTGTTGGTGTGAAAAGTCTTTGAATTTTTGTTTTGAAGAGAGCAAGTATTCTTGAGCACCTACCTACCCTAAGGAATTCGTCTGTGTAAATGTCCTTTAAAGTAGTGCCATCCCACCATTGAGAGGTAGGTAGCACCACCGTTGGAGGTGTTCGGGTCAATTCGAGTTTTAGGGATGTGGTGGTCACCAGAGCAACAGTAGGACACCTTAGAAGCTACCCTTATGCCATTGATCCTTTATTTTCCGAGGCAACCGTTTCGAGGCAACTGGATCATGTCATGGACATAAGGACTTACTAAAACGTCCTATACTCGACGACCACCTTTCGAAAGGCAACAGTGAGGCGTACCCTAGGGGTGGTGTGTGCGAATTGTGTGTCATTTTCAGTTTATTGTTTGTCTTGTCATGCATTGGTGATCTAACGATTCGATTTTATTTTTGGGCATTCATTCTTTCATGTTATTGTTTAACAGTTAAATGTGCGGGAATTTAAAGTGCGGAAAAGATAAAAGTCCTACGCTATTACAAAGGCGAGGGTCTACAACGCCAAATTAATCCAGACCCGTTTTAAAATAAATTGCAGAAAAGAAATGTCTAATAGCTATTACACGGCTTTGGTACATATACATAATTATTTACAAAAGAAATAAATGAAACGCGCGAAAAAAAGAAAATAATCAAATGCGAGGGCGTTGAACCCTTTAAAAGAATTAAAATAATTAAGTTATCTAAAATTAAAATTAAATGAAAAATGGTATTTTTGTGTTTTTTAGATTTAAAAGAAAAAAAAGAAAAGTTAATTAAAATTAAAATCCTAGTTCTAATGTCTTTTAAGTTTATTATGAAAATATTGACTTTTACCCTAATTTAATTCTAAATTAATTTATGTGCATTAAATAAATAAATAATATTATTATTAAAAAAAAGAAAATAAAAAGTTATTAAACCTAAACTCTATTTTTTTGGATTTTAGTTATTAAAAGAATTAAAATCTAACCTAAAATGCAACCCTAGTTTAATTATGAAAAACACTAATACTATGGCAAAAAACAAGGAAAGTTAAAAGGAAAAAGTCATTAACCTAATTCTATGTTTTTGTTTTTGATTTTTATTAAAAGGAATTAAAGTTGAAAACTTAATTAAAACTAAACATTTTACATGTTATTATTTATACAAAAAAAAAAACAATATTTAAAATAAAATAATTATTAAAATTTTTGACTTTTCTGATTTTTGTGATGTTTTTGTGTTTTTTTGTAAAAAATTTATTAATTAAATAAATAGCAAATAAAAGAAATAAAAGAAAAAATTAAAGAAAGAATAAAAATAAAAATGATAAAGCAAACCAGGGGGGTGTGGTCCCAAATTTGGAGGTGTAGGCCTGGTGATTTTGGCCCATTTGCATTGTGAATTGGTTGACCTTCTAAGCCACGTGCACGCCTGTTGACTTGTCCTCATGGTATTCCTTGATTCTGAGCCCTTGGATGATCATCTGGGACACGTATGCGTTTGGATCATGATGGCCTATGGTGCACCGTTTCAAGGTGTTTTGGTTGATGATAGTGATTGAGATGTGCCCAGAAATTGTCCAGGATGCTATTGGTATAAAAATTAAGGCTTGAAAGATTGTCTAGCACTGATTTCAGATTTGTGTTTTTTGTCCAAAATTTTTCAAAGTGTCCAATGGCTTTTGAACGAGTTTTTTGCTGCACTAGGGTTAGGGTTTGACTCAATGATCATTATGGAATTGAATAGGCTTGCTAACTCTCCTTAATTCATGCTTGTTAGAGAATTGGCCTTAGGGTTTGTCCATTAACCATTTTTTCCTAATTTCTAGCCAAAACCTAGACCTAGTGTGTAAATGAACCTTGGCCTGATTTTTGAGTTGGTTCATGATACATAGAACTTGTCCAAGTTCATATGACACCATTTCATTGATTTTTAAATTTTATTTGAATTTTCAATGAATTAAAATGAATTAAATCATCAAAAATTAAATAAAATAAAAAAGTCAACATTTGGTCTTGAAATCAACCATGGGCCACGTGTGTGGCATGACAAGGATGGACAAAGTGAGAAAAATGGGGCCCTTTTGTCAAAATTGGATTTTCAAGGATAGCTGACTTTTGCCATTTCACAAAAATTTCCCAACTTCTACAAGGCATAACTTGCTCAATTTTTAAGCTTTTCACATGTTCTTGGACATTTTGGAAAGGTCTTTGAGTCCTTTAACCAATGCCTTTGGTCCCATGTCATTTTGATTTACCAATCTCAAGTTATGGCCTTTGACTTAAAGTCCCTTTTTGTTGACTTTTGAAAATGACCTATAATGTTGAAATTGATAACTTTTTGTGAGAGCATTTCTTGGACTTGAAGTATGAAGATGAGTTGTAGGAAATGTCTTTCTCTTCAAAATGAGCTTTGGATGGAATTTTTCTGATAATCCATGTGAAAGTTATGCCCTGGTCAATTTCAGTTGACTTTTTCAGCTGTCCAAATATAGCAACTTTTGCATCTTTGATGATTTCTGAGCCAAACTTTGAGAATCATGATCAAGCATTGATCAAATGATGTTTGTGGCTTCAAAATGATATGTTGACCAAAAATTTGAACTTTTGACTGCCAAATGACCATTTTGCCCCTACAGTTGACTGTAGTGCAATCTAGGGTTTTGACTGTGCAATCTTGAGCTGAATGCCTTGAAACTTGATATGGGGATGCTTGACCATGTTTGTAAGCATATGAGACTTGATTGGGCCTTTGAAAACTTCCTTTTCTTGATCAACACACAAACCCTAGTTTTGACTGTATGGAGGCCTTTGCATTGTGCAATTCTTGGGGAATTTTGTAGCTTGGCTTGGCAGTTTATTGGAGAATATGGGAGGGCAAATTTTGGGGTACAACAAGGTGGTTGAGAGATTTCTTCCGAGGTGATACAATGGTTATTGTATTTGATACGTGATGACATTGATGAATATTGTAGGTTGAGTATAACTGGTCGATAGGTTTAAGTTTGTGACGAGTAGAGTACATTTGAACCAGATAAGTTTATCTTTCCTTTTTATATGTTTATTTTCTAATGATACCTTTTACCTTTCCTTTCAACCCATTAAACCCAAACTTATTAATGAGAGATTTATCAAATGACATTTCAATACACTAATCTATATGGACACGATACGATATAACCTAAATATCACCCGGTAAAATAATAATTTACTTTTTTCTTGGCGCTTTACCGCTTTAGCAAAATGGCATCATTACCGGGGATTAGTGTTTATTGTTTCTCATTACGCTAGTTTCTTTGTTTTTGAGTTTTGTAATTAATGTATATGTTGTATAGAATTTGTAAATGAACTGGTTTATGTTTAATTATACATCTATCTTTATATGTTTACCAAACTTGTAAATAGTTACATGTTTTCTATACTTATGTAATTTTGTTTCTTTTCACGTTTGCCAAAAGTGTGGTTAGATGTGTAGTTCCAGTTAGAGCTCGAGGAGATGAGAGCAAAGGCGGGAGTGAAGCATTTGGCTCATTCGAAGCAACATGTTGTTTTGTAATAACATACGTCGAGCTTAAGACGTAAAACAAGCATGTTTTTATTGTTTTTAGTTGTTTTGTTGTTTTTCATTGTACTAGTTTAGGTAATGTATGAATGTTGTTTTAAAAAGTTGACATTGGATCTGTTTTTAAAAAATCTCAAATCTTCACTTTTCAACTTGTTAATTCACTTTCACCCATTTGTATTGTTATGTCAATTTGTGTTTTTCCAAACGCTTGTCGTGTTTAGCTTGAGGAAGTTTGTATGTTGTAAATATTATATGTTTGAAGTTGTGTAGGTGTGGTGGAGCAGCATGAAAATGCAGAAGTTGTTTCTATTTTTCTGCATTTTTGTGCTACTGCTAAGCGCGGTCTGTCCTGCTTAGCGCGTGTTTCTGGTGCAGCGCGCTTAGTATGATAGAGCCCACTTAGCGCGCTCTCTTGTGTTGCGTCAGTGAATTCTTTTTCTTTCACTTGGACGTTCCTTTTCCCACTTTCACCAAGGCTTTAGCGTAGTAAATAACAATATTATAATTTTTTTAATTCTTTTGTTGTTGTTTGGACTCCGATTTTGGTCTGGTAACTTGAAGAATTTTGAGGTAATTTCTCAATTTTGATTGATTCAACTTGTGGATGTATGATAATGATAGTTTTTGAAGTTGGTACACGTCAGATATTCATTTTTCGCTTTCTATAGCATAACATGTTTAGGAAACTTATCATTTGTATAATTACCATACCATTCATTCTTTTTGCATGACTTGATTTAGAGTGAATCACCTTAGTTCCCTTTTACCCCAATTGTGATGAAGCTTTCCATTGTTCATATATGTTGGAGGCCACAATTCTTGTTTTAGCTGGATTTTATTATGTTTAATCTTTTGTTTGTGTTGATTGTATGAAAGCATTAAAATGATCAAGGCATTTTGTTTCATTTTGAGCAGAACTACGTAGCAAAATAGTCATTTCACCTTGTGAGTGTATGATCGTTAGTATCCTATTTGATCGTTTTTTTCAATTTACATGTTATTTTTGAACCTAAGGCTTGTCTATAAGTGTTTGGTTTTCCTTTTTGAATGGACATTGATTCATTCTTTTTTTGAACCCTCAACTATGATTTTTAGTTTGAATTTTTACCTTACGTTAGAAAGTAGGTAGTATTCACATTATGATGATGGTTGAACTCATGTTGAGGAGAGCAATGTTTGCTCACTTATGTGTTGGTTTCTATGAGGTTGAGGAAAAAAAAAGGAAAAAAAAAAAAGAGAAAACTGAAAAAGAAAGAAAAAATAGAAAATTTATGAAAACGAAAAACAAAAAGAGTATGGAATAATATTGTGTTAATAAGTATTGCGATTGGTGTGACAAATTTGGAATTATGAAGAAAGTTGATGGAAATTTTGTGTTTGAACTTTTGTGACCTGATCACTTCCTTAGGTTTAGGAAAGTTTTTGTTTCGATTAGCTTTAGGAATTATCCCTTGTTTGTTAACCAAGCCACATTATAACCTTGAAAAGCCCTTGTGATTCTTGCCTTTGTATTTTCAATGTGAGTTTTTGGATGAATGCATAATTGAGTCTTTTGTTTGCAAGATTGTGGATGAGTGTTTCTTATTTTGTTTTAGAATGTTTAGTATGATTTTTGTACTTATGATTTATTTCTTTTACATGTTGTCGTTGTAGGATTGTGGTAAGTATTTAACCCGCGTGTGTGTCTTTGTTTGAACCATACATTTGTTTTCATTTTTCAAACTTTTTGATTCATGATTCTTTGGTTGATTACTTTTGGTTCTTTGAGTTGTTTGGCCATGTTTAAGGACAAACAAGTTCAAGTTGGGAAGAGTTTGATAAGTGCAAATTGTAGCTATTTTTGTATATACTTTTTATTGCACTTATCGACTCTTTGTTGTTAATAATCATTGAATAAAACCTACTTTTTTGTAAATACGTCTACTTTTCGAACACGTGTGTTTTTATGTTCATAGTGTAATGTTTGATAGTTTTAATGTCTTTTGCAAGTATTTGTTGTACATTTGGATCATTGAGGAATAAGGTGTCAAAGGCACGACTCTGGATTCACGTTTACAGAATAGAAGTCTATTTTGAGTAATTATATCCAGGCGAGCATGTTAAGCGCACTGGTGATGCTTAACGCAGGGTGTTATTATTGTTATGGTAGAGGCATAGTTTCTGAGCCCGCTTAGTGCGATTTAGGCGGTTTAATGTGTAAATATCAGGCAGCCTACTTAGCGTGGTGAGTCTGCTAAACGCGGTCTATTGAGATTTATTTTATAATTTCATTTTAGTTCATTTTTAGAGGATGGTTTGCTGAGGTGATTTTGTTCCCAAATTAAATCAACCTTATTTTTGATAAATTAGTTTAGAAAACAACACTAGGGCTTTTCTTATGGATGATTGATGGTGGATTTATCATCGACCGGTGCTGACAAACCGAAAGATTTATGGGTTATCTCTTCTCCTCTATTTGCATTTCTCTTTTGTTGGGTTTTGTATGTATTTTTACTTTGAACTCGTGTATATTTGTCGCCCATGGAGTTATAAAAACTATCTTTATAAATCTTTGTCGGTTGTTATCCTTGATTTTTGCTCCGTGCTAGGGATTTGAGTTGTTATAGGCATATACTTCTTTGCTTCTTATCTAGGATAATTATCTGTTAGTTATTGGATTCTAAAGATAGATTTAGAGCTGACATTCACTTAGGGTGTCTGTGATTAATGCCTCTGTGTTGGTTGTTTTGCTTTGAGGGATCGTCGATGCGATTAGCACGATTAACTTTTGCGTTGTTGAGGCGGTTGAGAGATCGTTTCCGAGGTGATACAGTGAGTGTTGTGTTTGATACATGATAATATTAATGAATATTGTAGGTTGAGTATGACTATTTAATAGGTTTAAGTTTGTGAAGAGTAGAGTACATTCGAACCAAATAAGTTTGTCTTTCCTTTTTATACGTTTATTTTCTATTGATACCTTTTACCTTTCGTTTCAACCCATTAAAACCAAAGTCATTAATGAGAGATTTATTGAATGACATTTCAATACACCAATCTCTGTGCACACGATATGATATAACCTAAATATCACCAAGGAAATTAATAATTTACTTTTTTCTTGCCGCTTTACCGCTTAAGCAAAATGACATTGTTGCCGGGGATTGGTGTTTATTGTTTCACATTGCGATAGTTTCTTTATTTTTGAGTTTTGTAATTAATGTATATGTTGTATAGAATTTTTAAATGTACTTGTTTATGTTTAATTGTACATCTATCTGTATATGTTTATCAACCTTGTAAATAGTTACATGTTCCATATACTTGTATATTTTATTTATTTTCATGTTTGCTAAAACTGTGGTTAGATGTGTAGTTCCGGTTAGAGCTTGAGGAGATGAGAGCTAAGAACAGAGTGAAGCATTTGGATCATTCGAAGCAACGTGTTGGTTTCTAAATAACAGGGGTCGAGCTTATGATGTAAAACAAGCATATTTTTATAGTTTTTAGTTGTTTTGTTGTTTTTCATTGTACTAGTTTAGGTAATGTGTGATTGTTGTTTTAACAAGTTGAAATTTGACATGTTTTAAAAAATCTCAAATCTTCACTTTTTAACTTGTTAATTCACTTTCACCCATTTGTTTTGTTATGTCATTTTTGTTTTTCCAAAAGCTTGTCGTGTTTAGCTTGAGGATGTTTTTATGTTGTAAATATTGTATGTTTGAGGTTGTGTAGGTGCGGTGGAGTAGTATGAAAATCCATCAGCTATTTCTGTTTATCTACATTTTTCTGCTATCGCTAAGCGTGATCTTTCCCGCTTAGCGCGTGTTACTGATGTAGCCCGCTTAGCGCGGTAGAGCCTGCTTAACACGTTCTCCTGTGTAGTGCCAGTGAATTCTTTTTATTTAACTTGGTTGTTCCTTTTCCCACTTTCACCAAGGCTTTAGCATAGTAAATGACAAGAGTATTATTTTTCTAATTCTTTTGTTGTTGTTTGGACTCCAATTTTGGTCCGGTAACTTGAAGAATTTTTAGGTGATTTTCTGATTTTGATTGATTCAACTTGCGTATGTATGGTAATGATAACTTTTTATGTTGGTACACATCAGGTATTCATTTTATCGCTTTCTATAGCATAACATGCTTAGGGAACTTATAATTTGTATAATCACCATACCATTCATTCTTTTTGCATTACTTGCTTTTGATTGAATCACCTTAGTTTCCTTTTTACCTAAATTGTGATGAAGCTTTCCATTGTTCATATATTTTGGAAGTCACGATTCTTGTTTTAACTGGATTTCATTATGTTTAATTTTTTGTTTGTGTTGATTGTAAGAAAGCCTGAAAATGATCAAGGTGTTTTGTTTCCTTTATAACTCAACTACCAAGCCAAATAGTCATTTCACTTTCTGAGTGTATGATCATTAGTATCCTCTTTGGGCCTTTTTGTCAATGTTCATGTTATTTTGAAGCTAATACTTGTCTATGAATGTTTGGTTTTTATTTTTGAATGGACATTGATTCTTTGTTTTCTTGAACCCTTAACTATGATTTTTAGTTTGAATTTTTACCTTGCCTTAGAAAGCATGGAGTATTCACATTATGATGATGGTTGAATTCAAGTTGGGGAGAGCAATGTTTGCTCATTTATATGTTGGTTTCTATGAGGTTGAGAAAAAGAAAAAAAAAAGGGAAAGTGAAAAAGAAATAAAAGAAAAAGAAATAAAAAAAGAGAAAAGTTGTGAAAAACTAAAACAAAAAGAGTATGGAATAATGTTGTGTTAATAAGTATTGCGATTGTTGTGACAAATTTGGGATTACGAAGAAAGTTGATAGAAATTTTGTGTTTGAACTTTTATGAGTTGATCACTCTCTTAGGTTTAGGCAAGTTTTTGTTTCAATTAGCTTTAGGAATATCCCTTGTTTGTTAATTAATCCACATTAAAATCTTGAAAAGATTTTTTGATTCTTGCCTTTGTATTTTCAATATGTGTTTTTGGATAAATGCATAATTGTGTCTTTTGTTTGCAAGATTATGGATGGGTGTTTTTTTTCCCTCACTTTTTTGTCTTCTTCATCTACTGATGAATTTTTACTAGGTGTCATTCATGATTGAGCTTGTCTTGTTTTAGAATATTTAGTATGATTTTTGTAATTAGGATTTATTTCATTTACATGTTGTCGTTGTAGGATTATGGTAAGTATTTACCTTGCGTTTGCATTTTGGTTTGAACCATACATTTGTTTTCATTTTTCAAACTTATTGATTGATGATTCTTTGGTTGATTACTTTTGGTTCTTTGAGTTGGTTGGCCTTGTTTGAGGACAAACAAGTTCAAGTCGAGGAGAGTTTGAGAAGTGCAAATTGTAGATATTTTTGTATATACTTTTTGTTGAACTTATCGACTCTCTGTTGTTAATAATCGTTGAATAAATCCGACTTTTGTGTAAATACGTTTACTTTTTGAATAAGTGTGTTTTTATTTTCATAGTATAATGTTTGATAGTTTTAATGTCTTTTATAGGTATTTGTTGCACATTTGGAGCATTGAGGAATAAGGTGTAGACAGCACGACTCCAGATGCGCGTTTACGGAATAAAAGTCCATTTTTGAGTATTTTTGTCCAGGAGAGTGCACTAAGCGCGCTTGTGCAACTTAGCGTGGGATGTTGTTACTGTTCTGGAAGACGCGTAGTTTTTGAGCTCTCTTAGCGTGGTTTAGGCAGTTTAATGTGTAAATATCAGGCAACTCGTTTAGTACGGTGAGCCTGCTAAGTGCGGTATGCTGAGGTTTATTTTATAACTTCATTTTAGTTTATTTTTTAGAGGATGGTTTTTTTTGGGTGTTTTTGTTCCCAAATACGATCAACCTTATTTTTGATAGATTAGCTTAGAAAACAACACTAAGGCTTAGCTGATGGATGGTTGGAGGTGGAATTCTCATCGACCGGCACTGACAAACTAGAAAATTTGTGGTTTATTTCTTCTTCTCTCTTTGTATTTCTCTTTTGTTGGGTTTTGTATGTATTTTTACTTTGAACTCATATATATTTGTCGTCCATGGAGTTATATAAAACTTGTTTTACAAATCTTTGTTCATTGTTATCTTTGATATTTGCTCTGTGCTAGGGATTTAAGTTGCTATAGACATATACTGCTTGGATTCTTATCTAGGATAATTACCTATTAGTTTCTAGACTCTAGAGATAGATTTAGAGTTGACATTCACTTAGGGTGTCTGTGATTAATGCCTTTGTGTGGTTGGGTCGCTCTGAGAGATCGTCGATGCGATTAGCACGGTTGACCTCTTTGTTGTTGAGGTGGTTGGGAGATCTCCGCCGAGATGATACAGTGGGCGTTGTGTTTGATACGTGATGACATTGATGAATATTGTAGGTTGATTATAATTGGTCGATAGGTTTAAGTTTGTGACGAGTAGAGTACATTCGAACCTGATAAGTTTGTTTTTCCTTTTTATACATTTATTTTCTGTTGATACCTTTTACCTTTCCTTTTAACCCATTAAACCTAAACTTATTAACGATATATTTGTCGAACGATATTTCAATACACCAATCTATGTGGACAGCAAACGATATAACCTAAATATCACCCGGTAAAATAATAATTTACTTTTTGCTTGCCTCTTTACCATTTCAGCAGCTGGAAGAGTTTGAAATGAGTCTAATGGAGGAGTTGAACTACTTTCTTGGGCTACAAGTTAAGCAACTCGATGAAGGAACATTTTTATTTCAAATCAAGTATTGTGTCAAATTATTTAAAAGATTTGGCATGGACAGTACAAAGAAATTTGACACACCTATGGTAACAAATGGAAATTTGGATAGAGATGAAAAGGGTAAGGATGTTGAGGTAAAAAAGTATATAGATATTATTGGATCTATTCTATATCTTACCTCATTTAGGCCATATATTATGTTTAGTGTTTGTATGTTTGCACGATATCAATCGGCTCCCAACGAATCACACTTAAATGACGTTAAGTGTATTCTTAGATACCTCATTGGTACCTCTAAGTTTGGGCTTTAGTATTCCAAGGAAAATGATTGTAGTTTGGTTGGTTACTCTAATTCTGATTTTTCCGGTTGCAAATTGGATAGGAAAATACTAGTGGAACTTGTTATATATTTTCAAAATCCTTGGTTAGTTGGCATAGCAAAAAGCAAGTTTTCGTTGCTTTGTCAACGGTCGAGGCAGAATATGTGGTTGTCGATAGTTGTTGTGCTCAAATTTTGTTGCTAACACAATAATTCTTGATTTTGACATTAATATTTCACGTATTCCTATCGTGTGCGACAACACTAGTGCTATCAATCTAACTAAGAATCTAGTAAAAATCACCTTGTGGATATTTTCACTAAACCTCTTGCAACCAAACTATTTTCAACTTACGTGGGGAATTGGGGATCATGACATCTCCAATGTTTCTTAAATATACTTTTTACTTGCACTCTATATTTTTAACCATTTGTTTAAGTATTTTACATCATGTGAGTGCAACTTCTGTTCCTTCAAGAGTGAGGTAATATCGTTTCAATTTCTCCTTGAAAGTAAGATTTCCCTTAATGCATGTTACTTGTTCATTGCCAAAAATGCTTGATAATTTTTCAAATGATGAAAACCATGAATGTTCATTTCTAAATTTTTTATTGATAATCATTGTGTGTTTTCAATGTATATGCTTATAATGACTTCATGTATTAACTCTTTCATATTTGTATAAGTTTTTTCTTGTTGTGCTAGCATGTGTTTTCATTTAATCTTATTCGTATGTATTCATACTTCAGTTATTCATTGCGTGTTTTGTGCAACATAAGTTTCATGTTATAGATTGGTCACATGTTAGCATAAACATCTTCATTTTGGTTTTAGTAGAGATATGTTCTTGTCGTTGTGCTAGGAACATGCGTGTGCGACATCGGGAGTTCCATTATGACGTGTTACGTAATTGTGACGCTATGTAAGCTTGCTCTAACTCTACATTTTTTATTCATTATGCATTGCATTACATATGTTGTAATGTTTTGTGTTAGTTATTTATCAATTTTACATCATTACATATATATGAGCATATGTGATTGTTTCTCTTTTATGCAAAAATATCTGAGTGATATATTAGTATTTGTACTGGAACATGATACTTATCACGATTTTCTATCTTTCTTTTTTATGTTGTCAAAAGGGGGAGAGGCACATTCGAGATGAAGTTGGAAAGTACAAGGTCAGGGGGAGCCTTCGACAACTACATAAAATGCACCATCATAAGTTTTGCCATCATAAAAAAGGGGGAGTATGTGAGTACAACTTCACCATTATATGTTTTGTATGATGTCAAAACTAGGAAAATTTAGCATTTCTGTATGTTGGAAGGTATCTCAAATTTCTTGCAACACTCCTTTGCATTAGAGGTCTTAGGAATCATTAAAAAGCATTTTGAAATTGATCTAAGTCATAAAAACAAGTTTCTACATGAATTTTCATTGGATGTGTCCACAAATACGAACATCAGGTCGACACATGCAACTCAGTTTTGAAGCCTGTAGCCTCTGGAAGGCTTAGGTCGACACATGCATCATATATGTCGACATATACTTAAGCTTTTCTGAAATTGCATAAATTTTTATTTTATGTGTCGACACATACGAATTTTAGTCCGACACATTTACTGTTGTTTTGAAGCCCATAGCTACTGACTTGCTTCGATCAACACATCCATTCTTTCAGGTCGACACATACAGTTGAAATTTGAAGTATGTGTCGACACATACAATTTTTAGGTCGACACATACTGTTTAATAAGGTCAATTTTTCAATTCTTTTTAATTATGAAAATCTCCTTTTTGCATCTAAACTTCCACAACTATAAATACATCATTCATGCATCATTCCAACTTGATGAAACCATAAAAATTTCTTGCAATTTCTCTTCACCTCCAACCTTCAACCTATGCATACGCACTAACTAATCATCATAATAATCTTTTGTTGGGGTGCCATCTAGACGAGGTTCAGTAACGTCCAATTAGGGTTCATCCGAAAAAACTGCGGGGTTACCCTCCAAGATCATTTGTTGATTTGTGGGTTTTCGTGCAAGACATTCAAGAGAGGATTACGGCCTAGTAAAAGTCTTTGAAGATAAAGAACACAAAGGATCCTTTGGAGATAAAGAATGCAAATGAAGTAGAACGAGAACGGAGAATCAAATTGAAGTCTTGTGTTGCAATAGGTATAATTTATCGTGCGTAAAAACTTTAGAGATAAAGAACGCAAAGGAGTAGCAATATCGACGAGTCAATTGGGATCTATTGTGTCTTGGTCTTTCTCAAGATCAAAAGAAGAGAAGAGGTTGAATCAACAACAAACAGTTACGGTTTGTAGGGATGCTCTTGGAATACTTCTCTTGTATCAAATTTTGCATAGTAAGAATTATCCTAATTCCATTAGAATTAAACGCAGATGTACCCACATGCGAGGACGAAAGTGGGGAACTGTGTAAACAAATCCTTGTGTGCTTTTTCTTATCGCTTTTATTGGCTTTAATTTTCATCAATTAATTTATCTAATAGAATTGCGTAATCAATTCACTCGTAGGAATTTTTCTGGATTGCTTTTATTTTGAAGCAGGTGTTGATATTGCTTATAATCACTTTTGATTATAAGTGCTTTTTGTATCAACACACCTCAAAGGAAAATTCTGAAAATTCAATTGTACACCAGGTGTTCGATAAATTATTTTGGTAGTTCTTTTGATATTTGCCATTGGAAATAGTGTTTCTAGTAACTTGCAATAAACAATTGCTAACTTGTTACTTGATTGAAGTATACTTAATTCAGATTATTGAATTCATTCCATAATCAATTGTATATTTGCACATCCGACTTCCAATAACACGGTTCGTATAGACGACATGTTTTAAAAAAATTCTGCTTGCACTATTTTCTAAACAAATTCAAACTCAAAATTTTGATCTGAATTTTTTATTTGGCTTGGTGATCTATTCACCTCCTCTATATAAGGCATCATCGTCTAACACCAGAGACTTCCAGGCTTTAAAACAACAACACATGAGTCGACACGAAGCTTGTATGTGTTAACACATAAAGTAGTTTAAAGGCATATGTCGACGCAAACAAGAGGATGAGTTGGCACATACTTACAAAGAGTTATTTGCTTTAAAACAACAACACATGTGCCGACACGAAGCTCGTATGTATCGACACATGCACATGACTTTTGTGCAAAAACTGATTTTTCCTTCATGAGACCAATGGGTAACCAAACCAAACTTGTTCTATATGCTTCTTAAGGTTCCTAATGACTTCTAATGCAAGGGTGTACACAAATACTCAGAGATGCCGTTCAATGTACATAAAAGCTAAAATTAATTCCTAATTTTAACATCATACAAAACATATATAAGAGAAATGCATCCATAATATCTATTTCACATCAATCCAAAATCATTTTATATGTTAAAGAGAATGATAAAAATTAGAGTTTTTCATGAAGTTTTGTAAGATAGTTTTTATGCATCTCGTTGACATATCAAATAATTTTCGATTGATGCTAAATTTTATAGTTATGATCTATATGATAATATCTTTCAATCTAACAGTGAATTTTGTTATACGAATATACGATAAAGAATTATCGAAAGTGTCATGTTACAAAGTTTGACACATTAGTGTTACGTGTGTGTGTGTGTGTGCGTGTGTGTGTGTATATATATATATATATATATATATATATATATATATATATATATATATATATATATATATATATATATATGTCGATTCTGACTCTTTTGAGAACCTGGGAAATAATAAAAAAAATGATCCCTAAAAATTAGTGACGGCGCAATGTTGTGGCTGGGGTATGGGAGGCAAAAGTTCGACGTTGAAGTGCTAAAAGGGAGATAGATACGTGAAAACGTATTGAGGAAAAAGATGTGAATTTTATATTGATAATGATACAATTAAATCAAATCAATGTATTGAATTAGAGAGTATTACATCATATAACTTTACCAATTATAAATTTTATATTGACATATTATGAATTTCAAAATGTTATATCAAAAAGCCATTTATAATTGAAGATATAAAATAAAAGAAAAAGCAAAATGGTACAAAATTAATTTTGTCACAATCACATGAATGACTTTGTCAATTAACTATCTCTCTCCTAATTTGACATTTTTGTCTAATTTCTCTAATTTTTGTCACTATTAAAATAAGGAATATTTTCAACATTTTAAGACATAACACTAAGAACTTCAAGATTTTATTAGAACTGATATATAAACATAAGAGAAGCTAAAATAATTAACTCTAATCAAGTTGTTCAAAGAATTTTAATTTTAATTTTAATAATTTAATTTATCATCTATTTAATTATGTTGACTTAATTAAAAATATTCTAAATTTTTGAAATTTTATTTATTATTATAAAATAAATTTTGATAATATAATTTTTTTTTAAATAATAGAACTAGACACAAATAATAATAAATTGTATTTTATCTTATAAATTTAATAATAAATAAATTTGTTATATAATGCATGTATGATTTTTTTATACTTATATTAATATAACTATAAGGGAAGATAGACTAGTTTAAAAATTATAAAATTTTATAAATACTACATCAAATTAGATTAATTCTAATCAAGTTATTTAAAATAATTTTAATTTTAAAATTTTAATTTATTATCTATTTAATTATGTTATCTTTATTAAAAATAATATTAAATTTCTTAAATTTTAATTTAATATTATAAAATAAAATTTAATAATATGTTTTTTATAAAATAAAATAAAAATAATAGAACTAGACACAAATAATAATGTATTATATTATATCATATAAATCTAATAATAAATGAATTTTTAATTTGTTTTTACTCTAAACAACTTGTTGCTTTTTAAGTAAAATAAATATATGAAATTATAAAAATAAACTATAGTAGTATCGAACCGACTACCATAAGATTTAAAAGAAAACGTTCTACGCGCCAGACTGCATCTACATGGTTACAAAGATTTGCAAACAAGCTATATATTATTTATTTTCTATTTTTTGAGGTCCTGGGTCATAGGTCTAAGTGTCTTGACCCAAGATCGGTCCTATATATATTTTAATTTCCCTAAAAAATAATTATTTCTTACCATAATTAATTTTTAGGTTAAATATGTTTATGACCCCTTTAAATATGATAAATTTTATTTTTAATTTTTTAAAATATTTCTTTTAAATAATGGTTTTTTTTAAAAATTTCATCCACACTTTTGATTTCTTCAGCTAACGTCTGTTAATAAAGTTGACATGACACTAACACGTGGCAGTGATAATTGTCAAAGATGCTGACGTGACATGCCACGTGACTAAGGTCAACATCATATTTGAATCCAAAAATTTCGCAGTTAATTCGTAGTTAAAATCGTAGTTAATCTCTAGCAAATATTTTGTTGATGTTTAAAATTAACTCATAGGATTTATTATCATATAAATTAGTAGTTTCAACATAAAATATGAGAAAAGGAGGAAATTGAAAGTAGCAGAAGAATGAACTACCTCAAAGATGACAAATTATACTCTACCCTGTTTGAAATTATACCAAAATACCAATGAACTATTGGATCCAATGTTTATGTGGTAATACTCAGTTCAATAGAGAAGTATTTGTTGTACTTTTATTATGCTATGTAATGCAATATAAATGTGCTTTAGCTCGCTATGCTATTGGTCTAGTTGGCACACCGATAAAATCATTAAATTTAGTTATGAGTCTGAATGTGTTCACTAACTACAAGGGTAACAGAACCTGTCAGAGGTTTATCTCTTTAAGATCGATAGTCTCTTTTTCTTACCTTTTTAATGTTTTTTTTTAAATTTCTGTCACAACACTACATAATTTTTTAGTGGTAAAAGTAGGGGGTGAAAGTGAGATTCCAAGTTCAATTCATATTGGTTGATGCATAAATGAATCATTGAATAAAAAAATGTTATAAGTTAATTAAAAATTGTCACGGTATTAGAAACTTAGTGAAGAGATAAAAATACTTTGGAAAAAGACGGTGCCGCCGCCTGCATCTAGGTCCAAATCTCCGTTTTCTCCGCTTGCGCCTCAAGCTCCATCTGAGTCTGGATCATCACTCTCGTCTGGGAAGGATGCGCCATTTGAGAAGCAAGTTAAGGATGTAAGTTTGTTGTTGCAGAATGAGGAAAGGTGTGTTGATACTGCTATGGAGGATGAAATTCCATTTGCCGCGAGTAGAAAGCTATGGGTTGGTGTCCTTAATGATAATAGGAATCCTACTAAGGAAAGAGCCATGAAATTTATCGCCCCTAAAATTGTTAATAGAGAAGTTGAGGTCCTTATTGAAGCAGAGGATGTTTTTGCAGAAGTTAAGTTCTGGGAGCAGTCTCTTATGTTGTATGCTTTGGGAGGGGAGCTTAGCATGAATGGGGTAAAAAATTTCATGACGAGGTCATGGAAATTCATCCAACTGCCTGATATGTACTACAATATTGAGGGTTTTTTATTCTGAGATTGAGTTCTTTTAGAGATATGGATAAGGTTCTCATGAGGGGGCCATATATGATCCGCAACATGCCACTTCTTATTCACGAATGGCGTCCTGATTTTAATTTGAAGAATGATCTTCTTTGTACGCTTCCCTTATGGGTGAAGCTTCCCCATCCACCTATCTACCTTTGGGGTGATGTCAGTCTTAACAAAATTGGCAGAACCTTGGAAAACCCTATAGTTACTAATGAATGTACTGCTAATCGTCTTCGTGTCTCTTATGCGAGAATTTTAGTGGAATGTGTTGTACCCCAAAATTTTCCCTCCCATTTCCTCAACATTTTCTCATTACAAGACCCTTGGAGCTCAAGATCCAGTTAGGGTTTCCTCTGCTCAAGACTTCTCCTTGCACTGTTGACCCAAATTAGGGTTTGTGTTTTCACAAAGATATTTTGATCTAAAATGCCTAAGATGACTTTCATGCTTCATGTTGGACTCCCAAGTTTATCCATACCAAGTTTCAGGTCTTGATTCCAAATTTTGCCCAGTCAATTGGACAGTTGACCTAGAAATCAGCTGTATTGGGGAAAAAGTCAACTGTGGCCAATTGACAGTCAAATCTCATGAAAATTGACCCACATCAACATTATGAACTCACATGGACCATTTGATCAAGTTTGGATCACAATTCCACAAAAAATTTGATCAGATCACCAAAAGGGCAAAATGGTCATTTTTAGGGTTTTGACTGCACAAAGGCAATTTTTGACTGTTTGACCTAGCCAATGGCAAACCAAGCTCACATATGGACTCAAGGACCCCATGGAATTGTCTTGACATGCTCAACAAGTTCAAAAGATCCCAAATACACAAGATTGACAGTTGAATTTCCCAGTCAATTGATCAATTTTGACTGTATACTGAAAAGTTAAACTTTGACTTTTTGGTCAAAATCAAGTGTCAAGATTCATTTTTTATCAAAACATGCCAAATCATGAAACTTGTTCATCAAGAAATCAAGAATTGCAAATTAGGGTTTGAAATGAAGATTTTTCATAACTTAGAATTTTTCTAAGTTATGAAAAACCCTAATTTTTTCCTAACTTTGCCCCACTTTCTCACCAAGATTCATTTGGATTCAAGCAAAAGTCAAAATATGAAAGTTGTAGCCTATTGCAAAATCTACAACTTTGATTCACAAAGTTTTCCCAAAAGAAGCTTGTAGCTCAAGTTACAATTTTTGGAACAAGGGTACCAAACCATTCTTAACTTAGAGAAAATTTGACCTATTTTAGACAAGGTTTTTACCTAACTTCAAGACCATTTTTCACATACTTCCACTTGGAATTTCAATTTTCATTTCAAAGATGGATTGTATTACACATTCCAAGATTTCCAAAATGTCTAAGAACTCATCAAACAACCTCATGGTTAGAGAGAATCGAATTTGGCAATATGGGAAAAACTCACTTTGTTCATGACCAAATTACATGTCCATACACTTAGGCAATTTTGAACTCAGCTTGCATTTCTTGATTACAGGCCCTAAATACCTTTTGCACTCATAAATTTAATGCAAACTCTTTGTGCCAAGACCATATTTTATGTGTTCAAGCATTGCATAGAGGTTTAATCCCAAAGTAGAAAAAGCATAATGGCCATTTTTGCAAAAGTGAACTTTATGTCAAAATGCAAATCCAAGCAATTACAGTTAAGATCTCTTTGGCACAAGATTATGAGCTAATTACACTGATCAAGACTAAGTGGTGCAGCATAGAATGGGGGCCTGTACAGGCTAGAAACACCAAGTGGACATTTGTTGCTTAAAGTGTAAGAAACTTGCCATAACACATAACAACTCTCATCTCAGCTAGCAGAACCTTAAGCAAACTTGTCAAACATATTCTAAACATCCATCCTAAGCTGAAACACGAGCCTAGCATCCCCAATACCTCCCCATTCCCAGAATCACCCTCAAACTGCCCAAACAGAGCATCTGCTGCAGTTTGAGTTCCATAGCTCAAACCTTCCATGCATTCTTGCTAAAAACACATCAAACACATCCCACAATATCCCTTGAAGCTATTCCAAACCTCAAACACGACCTGTAACACTCCCAGGCAACATCACCATTTTCATTTTCTTGTTTTGCAGCTGAAGTTCCATAGCATGATTCAAAAGGTTTCAAGACAAAGTAAAGCTTGGAATATCATCCCTGGACATCAAGGAAGTTGTACCAATCATCACCTTGCATTGAAGACACCTCCATCACCAGATACAACTTCAACTGAACAGGTAAGTTCATGAACTCGTATCTCTCTATCCAGGCATTGTTAGCTTTAGGTTTGTGAAGAAAACATGTCACATTCATAGCCCTGAACATGCCCATGTAATTAGATTTCATTTATATTATGTGTGCTTAGAGAATTTTATGTCTGAACATGGAACAAAAACTAGGTCAGGAATTGGGGGAGAAGAAATTCTCTCTCATTTCTGAGAATTAGATTGATTTCTTTATATGTCTGGAATCGTGGCTTCAAGCTCTACAGGTTTCATGTTGGAAGATTTGGCAAAAGATCAAGGAATTGGAAGATAGAAAACGCGTGTTTTCTTGAACAAACTTGTTCTTAGGTTGAAGATGACAGGGTTCTGGGCTGGGCTTTGTTTGTCATTTCTGTTTACACACCATTTTCACTTTGACACCCCCTAGGCCCATTTTGCTTATTTTCATGATTTTTTGACTTTTCTTTTTTTTATTCTGACTTATTTATTTTTTCTTATAATATTAAAAATATAAAAAATATTTTTTACACCATTTTCATATTTATTAGGTATTTATTTGTTTAGATCAATATTTGTACATAAATAAATATATAAACATACTTTTATTTAAAAATACTAAAAAATATGCAAACATATTTTATTTCTGATTTTTATTTCATTTTATCTTCTGAAAATATTTCATATAAAATATATTTTTTTTTATAAATATTAAAAATTATTATTTTGTATATATGCAATATATTTAATAAATAATACAAATACATATATATATATTAGTATATTTAGGTAAAAATACAAAATATACACATTTTTATTTTTATTAATATTTAATATTAAAAATGCCTTTTTGAAAAATATACTTCATTTTTATTTTGTTTTTGTACATAATTATTAAATATTGTACATATTAAATAATTAATACTTTTACTTAATGAAATTAGGGTTTTGCCCCCTAGACATAAAAACTCCAAAAAAAATAATACTTTTTATTTTGTTTATTTGACATATAAAAATATTTTTTTTTCATACATATAAAAAACCTTTTTGCATCTTGCATATTTATTTTATTTCCATTTAATTTGTGCAATTAAATATCTTGTAAATAATTCAATATTGATGTAATAGTTTAGGTTTAAATTCCTTGTCAAAAACCCCCCATTTGAACATTTGTACCCCCCTTCCCATATATTGTGTTGTAATAGCTTAGTAACTTTATTTTTCGCACTTTATTGCTTTCTAAGTATACCATGTTAGAATTAGGGTTTGTATGCGAATCAAAAACAACAAAAATAGTTTGACCTAATTTCAAGATAAACAAGCATGAAAATGGACAACACTAATCACACTTGCACCCCTAGGGTATTCCACTTGTTGCCTTCAATAAATGGGCCATATTGCATGTTAGGTCTCTTTGGGCAAAACAAAACAATTCAAATGATCATAGTCCCTCGATGACGCTTTCAAAAGTTGCCTAAAATGATCAAGTCCCTTTCAAGGAAAAATTGCCCAAAGATACTTGGCACCATTGCAATTATGGTCTAAACGATGACCCGCGCCCGTCCCTTTCACATCCTAACACAAGATTGTCCACCAAATGCAATGGTGGAACAAAATTGTTAAAAGGTTTAAAACATAGCAAAGATCTTTGAGAAATTTAGGAGTAGACAACCTCTTAGTTACTTGAATCAAACTTGCAAAACACTTGCCTATTTTTAAACCACACCTTACAACACTTTCAAAACAAACTTTCAAAAACAAATGAAAACCTTTTCAAAAGACATACACCTTTGTATACATCCCAACATGGATCATTACAAAGGTTGCCACCACATTGGCCTCTTTTCAAAACATTTTCAAATCCACACACACAAAGCACCATTTCAAACAATTGAAAAATAAGGCAAGTTGATCTAAGCAATTAACTAAGAGCCCATGTATAACCATGGATAGAAAGGGTGCTAATACCTTCCCTTTCTATAATCTACTCCCCGAACCCAAGAAAACATCTCAAAGGTTTTTGCTGTGCTTTTTAAACCTTTCCTTAGGATAAAATAAAAAGTCGGTGGCGACTCTTGCTCAACCGAAACATTTGCGAAAACAAACGCAAAACCATAGTCAGTTCTCCCACCGTATCACAGAACTGGCGACTCTGCTGGGGAGAAAATTAAAAGTGGAGTAACCTTAGGGCTTAGATCACCTTTGTTTTCAATTGTTTGCCTTGTTTGCTTTTATATTTGTGGGCTTTGCATCGGAGTTTCATAGATCCTAACCCGGATCTGGGGAATACCCTTTTTTAGGTAGAATAATCTGTGAGGGACCTGTCCGGCGTAGACCGACATGGGTGAAGTAGTGGCTACGTTGGTGTGGCACCTTGGTCTGTACCTATATCCCTTGTGTTGCAACGAGGAGAATATGGGTCTTCTAAGGAGTCATTAAACACCAACCAACCTTAGAACCCTAAATTGACCAAACTTGGCCATAGAACAGTAGCAGTATGCTACACTCATTGAAGCTAAACTCTCGCGATGGTTCTGGCCGCAAGAAAAGATTGCGATGCTGGAGTTATGACCGATTGAGGATAGTCAATGATTTGAGATCCTCTAGAACCCGGTTACTTTTGATAGGACAGGTTTTAACCAACGAAGCCAAAAGAGGGTAATACCTAAACTTCATGCTGGCCTGAAACCTAAGGGTTGTCTTGTGTGACTTGTGTGCCTTATCATGCTTGCCTGTGTGAATACTTGTGGTGTGCTTCATCATAGCATCATGCCATCATACCATTGCATGCATCCTGTATAAGGACTAACCCATTTCAAAGACAAAAAAGTTTCATCTTTGCTCTGTTTTGTAGGACATCATGATGCCCGTGCGTAGGAATACTATCCGGCTCAACTTTGTTCAACCACCAGCTCTGCTCAAAGATTTGGTTGGTAGGATTCCAAACACTACTTCCTTCATCAACAGGCATGGTTCTCTCCTTGGCTTGATCACTGCAAAGTGGGACCAACAACTCATAAGTGTCCTGACCCAGTTTTATGACCCCCTGTATCATTGCTTTACCTTTCAAGACTTCCAGCTGGTCCCTACCCTGGAAGAATTCTCTAATTTGCTTGGTATCCCTGTTTTGGAGCAAACTCCATTCATTGGTTGGGAAAAGACTCCTAGGCCTGAAGAGATTGCTGCAATTCTCCCCTTGACCAAAGAAGAGGTATTGGCTAACTGGGAAACTAGAAGTGGAGTTAAGGGCTTTTTGGTCAAATTTCTGGTTGGCAAAGCTAATGATTTCTGGAATGACTTAGACTTCAAGGCGTACGAAGACATTCTGGCTCTTTTAATCTATGGTCTGGTATTGTTTCCCAATCCTGACACCTTTATCAGTATCCATGTCATAAGGATCTTCATGTCTCGGAATCCTGTACCCACTCTTTTGGGTGATATCCTGCAACAACTCTATGCTCGTACTACCCGAAAGCGGGGAACTCCATGGTGTTGTGCTCCTTTGCTAGTGAGGTGGTTTATTTCGCACCTTCCTAAGTTCGTGCTGAAGAATGAAGAAGGAAAGGGTTGGGCTCATAGGTTAATGTCTCTCGCTGATAATGACATCACTTGGACTCTTAGAGGTTTGGATGAGGTAGCTGTTATTGATCGTTGTGGAGAATACCCTAATGTCCCATTGATTGGTATCCAAGGAGGAATCTCCTATAATCCATGTTTAGCTCTCCGCCAGTTTGGAAGAGCCAGAAGAGCAGGGCCTCATGAAATGTTGGTTCCTCACTTCCATTTTGAATTTCAGGTAGAAAGTGACAAACTACGCCATGGATTCATTAAGGCTTGGGACAAAATTCACAAAGCTGACCCACATGAGTTGGGACCAAAGACTTCTCTACCAATGGAACCCTATTGCAGATGGGTCCGCATCCATGCTCAGAAGTTAGGTATGCCGTACGAAGCTGTCAGACCTATCATTCTTGAATCTCCCGATGAAGATGGGGTTCCTCCAACTGTCCTCCCTCCTCAGATACCCACTGATATTGACACACTGAAGAGATCTTGGGCGCAGCTAAAAGAAGAACGAGATTTTTATTGGGAAAAGTTCAACGAACAGGAACGGAAGATCCAGAGGCTGACTAAGCAATTGGAGGAGGAGCGGGTCCTGAATAACTACATCCACACTGAGAAGAGGAGGCCATGGGAGCACTGATGGGCTTTGGATATTTCTTTTTACAGCTTTTATTTCCTTTTCAGTATTTTTCATTCCTGTAATGCCTAAGGTCAAGTTGTTGAACAATTTAAAATTTGAATCTAATGAAGTGTGTTTCCCTTTTTTGTCTACAAAGTTGAACCTCGTTTGTCTTTGAAAACATAAAACATATGCATCTCATTGCACCATATGCATAACAGGTACCCTTTTTCACAGGTTGCTTAATCTTCTTCACTGTTTATTTGAACAGTCATCATGAATCCAGATTCATCCAGTGAGCAAGCAATCAAGGCCCTTCAGGCCCAAAATGCCCAGTTTCAAGAAATGGTCCTGAGCCTGGCCCAAGGTCAGCAAGAGTTGAAGGCTCTGCTCCTGAAGAAGAAGAAGAAAAAGAGGACTGCGTTATTCAACACCGGACGCAGGTTTGGGAACACACTCCATAATGAGGCTGATCCAACTACTTCCTCTACAAAGAAAGACAGTCCCCAAGGGGAAGGAGCTCCTAGTCCTGCAGTCTCTGACAACGAGACGGACTACAATGACGAACAATACCCTCCCGCTGCTGATAGATACAAGCAATTAGAGGACCGTTTGAGCGCCATGGAGATTCAGAACGTGCCGGGGCTGGATTTCGGAGATTTGGGGTTATCTTCTGGGGTAGTAATCCCATACAAGTTTAAGGCGCCTGCCTTTTCCAAATACGACGGGGCTTCCTGTCCAAAGCTGCATCTAAGGTCGTACGTAAGGAAGATCCAACCTTACACGGCAGATAAGAACCTTTGGATTCACTTCTTCCAAGATAGCTTTTCGGGGTCACAGCTTGAGTGGTTCTACCAACTAGATGGAACTAGTATCCGACATTGGGAAGATTTGGCAACCGCATTTTATAGACAATATCAATACAATTCTGATCTCGCTCCTACGTGTACCCAACTTCAGGGTATGTCTCTAGGAACGGGCGAAGGGTTCAAAGAATATGCACAAAAATGGAGAGATTTGGCTGGCAGGGTGCAGCCTCCATTGACTGATCGTGAGCTGGTTGATATGTTTCTAGGGACCTTGTCTGGTCCATTTTTCAATCATTTGGTTGGTAACTCCTCCGCTGGGTTTACGGATTTGATTCTGACGGGTGAAAGGATAGAAGCTGGCATCAGGTCAGGAAAGATACAAAAATCTGCCTCCACAAGTACTGAGAAGAGGCCTTTCAAGAAAGAAGCAAGTGTCGTCTATGGTCCTAGAAGACAAGTCAAGCCAGAAAGTCGCCAAGCCGTCAATGCCTTGGTCATTTCAAAGCCTGTTGCTGCTCCTCAGCAGTACAATCAACAAAGAGGTGAAAGGCCCAAGAGGCAGTATACTCGGCTGAGTATGACCTTGTCACAAATTTCACCGCAACTGTTATCAACCAACTTGGTGACTATCAAAGAGGCTCTGAAGGTCGTGAATACTGCATCTCCTAAGTATAACCCAAATGCCCGTTGTGCTTATCATTCTGATAGCCCCGGGCATACTACTGATGATTGCTGGGCCTTGAGAAATAAAGTGCAAGACCTTATCGACGCGAAGGAAATTCAGTTTGAGGCGCCTGAGAGGCCAAATGTTGTAACTGCTCCTATGCCCCAGCATATAGTAAATTCCATCGAGGAAGATTTGTATGTTGTTTCGGTGAATGATGTTGCTACCCCTCTTTTGACTGTTAAGAGGAACTTACTACTAGTCGGTTTATTTCCGGGTTGTAGCAAGGGTTTCCTCCTGTGTGCTGTTATCCCTACCGGTTGTCCGCTGCTGAAATCAGGCATCCAAAGCCTGATGGATAGCAAAGAAATTATGTTCAAGAAAACTGCTGTTCCATTTGTTTCCGCTGAAGAAGTATCTGTTGTCACAATTTACAATCCTACCAAAGCTCCCCCGAGGAAGCCAGTCCAAATTATGTCTGTTGCACCCATTACTATTACTGTTCCGGGGCCTTTCCCCTATGAGTCTGATAAAGTTGTCCCATGGCATTATGGGGCCGACGTGTATATGCTTGGAGTGAAGCAGGAGTTCAACACCGGTACCAGTATCAGTAACATCACTGGTCCCGCCAAGATTACTCGCAGTGGCAGGCTCTTCTCGCCTGACATTGCACCGCCAGTTATCCGAAGGCCTCTTATCATCACACCCGCAAGTGTGCATGTTCCAAATCAAGTTCATGTGTCTACTACTGTCGCCGAGTCCTCTGATGCTCGGGGCAAAGAAGTTGCTACCGATTTGCCTGCCAGGACGGAGGCACCAAAAAAGACTGCTGTTGAAGCCTCCCAACAAGAGATGGAGGAAATCCTTAAAATCATTAAAAAGAGTGACTTCAATGTTGTTGAACAGTTGGGGCATACCCCCTCCAAAATCTCTATGCTATCATTGCTGCTATGCTCAGAGGCCCATGCAAAGGCCCTGATTTCATTTCTGAAAACGGCCCATGTGCCGCAAGAGACCTCTGCAGATTAATTCACTGACTGTGTGGCTAATTTGACAGCTGACAATGGTTTGGGGTTCTCGGATGCTGACCTCACCACCAAAGGGAAAAATCACAATGATACCCTGCACGTCTCTATAGAGTGCAGGGGCACTACTCTCGCACACGTGTTGGTGGATACCGGTTCTTCCCTGAATGTTTTGCCCAAGAAGGCATTGGATCGCGTGGATTGTGAGGGCCTGGAATTGAAACCTAGTAACATCATTGTTAGAGCCTTCGACGGTTCTAAGAGGATGGTGCACGGTGAGGTAGACATTCCTATTCGTGTGGGTTCCCAAGTCTTCGACTCAACATTCTATGTAATGGATATTCGTCCATCTTATTCCTGCTTGTTGGGTCGACCCTGGATTCACAAGGCTGGGGCAGTAACATCCACTCTACACCAAAAGCTCAAATACTCTGTCAAAGGGAAAATTGTTACTGTGCAGGGTGAGGAGGAATACATGGTTAGTCACTTGAATTCATTCCGGTATATCGAGATGGACGGGGAGTTTATTGAAACCCCCTTTCAGCATTTTGAGGAAGTACCTCCAACATTGGCATCAGCTGAAACATTGGTTGAAGAAGACTTTCCGTTGAAGATGGCGTCCTTGAAGGATGCCCGGGCTGTAATCGAGAAAGGCAAATGCGCAAACTGGGGTCAGCTTCCTGACTTCACTCAAAAGAACGACAAGTTTGGGCTGGGCTTCACTGCAGAGGCTCAGAGGGCTGTGCGCAAGGAAAGGATCAGAAAGGCTCAGGTGTTTATCACCAACCCAAGGGTGAATGCTATCGAGGAGGACGTAGAGGAAGCAGAGTTTGACAGTTGGATCTATCCAACCACCAGCAACGGACCAAGCAACTGGACGGCAAAGGATTTTTACACCAATTACATTTGTCACGCAGTAATTAACTCTTTTGATTTTCAATTTGTAACAAACAATATGTTGAAACTTTTATTGGCTCGGTGTCCTACCCGGGGCATCGTAGCTCCATTTGTGAGGGCTTTTTGTATGACATTTCCATATATCATTAATCAAAACATTGGACGTTTGTTGCATTTCAAATCTTGCGCTCTTTTTCTTTCTGTGTTATATATTGCAAAACAACTATATTTACACACACTCACTTATACAGGTTTCAATCCACTCTGGATCTCACTGGTAACAGCTCTGCTACCACCAGTTATGACTTCGAGAATCCGATCAACTTGGCCGAAGACGAAGGTGAAGATGATTGCGAAGTGCCTGGTGAACTCGCAAGACTGCTACTCCAGGAAGAGAGGGCCATTCAGCCTCATGAAGAGCTGGTGGAAACAGTGAACCTGGGTACTGAGACAGATAGAAAAGAAGTCAAGGTTGGTGCCAATCTAGAGCTCAGCATGAAGCAACGATTGATCCAGATGCTACATGATTACATGGAGATATTTGCCTGGTCTTACGAAGACATGCCTGGTTTGGATGCCGACATTGTAGTTCATCACCTACCTACCAAGGAAGACTGCCCCCCGGTAAAGAAAAAGGTCTGTCGCATGCGTCCAGAGATGTCCGAAAAGATCAAGGCTGAGGTTATGAAGCAATTTGATGCCGGGTTTCTAGCAGTAACTTCTTACCCTCAATGGGTTGCCAACGTGGTGCCAGTGCCGAAGAAGGACGGTAAGGTCAGAATGTGTGTCGACTACAGGGATTTGAACAGGGCAAGCCCCAAAGATGATTTTCCTCTACCTCACATCGACGTTCTTGTTGACAATACTGCTCAACACAAGGTGTTCTCCTTCATGGATGGTTTTTCAGGGTATAATCAGATCAAGATGGCTCCGGAAGATATGGAAAAGACTACCTTTGTGACTCAGTGGGGCACCTTCTGCTACAAGGTCATTCCATTCGGGTTGAAAAATGCTGGGGCAACCTACCAACGTGCCATGGTTGCTTTATTTCATGATATGATCCATCATGAGATTGAGGTATATGTTTATGACATGATTGCAAGGTCCCAAACTGAGGAAGAACACCTTGATCATCTGCGGAAGCTGTTTGACCGACTGAAGTTATACAAGCTGAGGTTGAACCCAAACAAATGCACCTTTGGGGTGAGGTCCGGAAAATTGCTAGGTTTCATTGTAAGCGATAAAGGTATTCAGGTGGACCCTGCCAAGATAAAAGCCATACAAGAGATGCCGACCTCCAAGACAGAGAAAGAAGTCAGAGGCTTTCTGGGACGACTGAATTATATAGCCCGATTCATTTCACATCTAACTGCTACCTGTGAGCCAATCTTCAAATTACTGAAGAAAGATCAAGTAGTACGTTGGAACGATGAATGTCAGGCTTCTTTTGAAAAAATAAAAGAATATCTCCAAGAACCGCCCATTCTTATGCCACCAGTGGAAGGGAGACCTCTAATACTATACTTGACTGTGCTTGACAATTCAATGGGGTATGTGCTGGGGCAGCATGACGAGTCTGGCCGAAAAGAGCATGCTATTTATTACCTGAGCAAAAAGTTTACCGACTGTGAGTCTCGGTACTCACTGCTCGAGAAAACTTGATGTGCTCTGGTATGGGCTGCTCGCCGGCTGAGACAGTATATGCTGACTCACACTACTTTGTTGATTTCAAAGATGGATCCCATCAAGTACATATTCGAAAAGTCTGCTCTGTCTGGAAGAATAGCAAGATGGCAAATGATCTTGACAGAATATGATATCCAGTATACAACTCAGAAAGCAATCAAGGGAAGTGTATTGGCAGATCATTTGGCACATCAACCTGTGGACGATTACCAATCATTGAACTTTGAATTTCCGGACGAGGATATCATGGTGGTAACTGATTGTGAAGTGCCTGGACCGGATGAAGGACCTGAGGAAGGATCCCGATGGTCTATGCATTTTGACGGAGCCTCCAACGCTTTAGGTAACGACATCGGCGCTGTGATCATATCTCCCAAAGGAACTCATACTCCACTCACCGCCCGATTGTGTTTCAACTGCACCAACAACATGGCAGAATATGAGGCATGTATCATGGGTCTTCAAGCTGCAATCGATTTAAGGATCAAGTTTCTGAGTGTCTTCGGAGATTCCGCTCTCGTGATCAATCAGATCAAAGGCGAGTGGGATACGAAACACCCAAATCTTATTCCTTACAAGGAGTATGTGTTGACTTTGCTTCCCCACTTTGAAGAAATAACTTTCGAACACTTCCCAAGAGAGGAGAATCAGCTAGCGGACGCACTAGCTACGATGTCTTCAATGTTCAAAGTCAAATGGGATAATGAGGCTCCCCGGATCATTATCTGGAAATTGGACGAACAGCATACTGCTGCGATCTTGAGGCTGAAAAAGTGACTGAAAAACCCTGGTATCATGAGGTGAAGAGATACTTGGAAGCTCAGGAATACCCTGAAGGTGCATCTGTCAATGACAAGAAGTTCATGAGAAGGTTTGCGGCAAAATTCTTCCTCAGCAACGACATTCTCTACAAACGGAATCATGATTCAACTCTACTGCGTTGTGTGGATAAGTCTGAAGCAGAGAAGATCATGATAGAACTGCATGAAGGTACATTCGGAACACATTCCAGTGGACACACCATGGCAAAGAAAATCCTTAGGGCAGGATATTTCTGGTCCACAATGGAAGCCGATTGTTACCAACATTCTCGAACTTGTCATAAATGCCAGATCTATGCTGATAAGGTGCACATCCCTCCGGTTCCTCTGAACGTCCTGACGGCACCTTGGCCTTTTGCAATGTGGGGCATTGACATGATCGGTGAGATCCGACCGACGGCATCCAACGGGCATCGCTTCATCTTGGTAGCGATCGATTACTTCACGAAGTGGGTTGAGGCAGCTTCCTACGCCACGGTAACCAAGAGCGTCGTGGCACGTTTCATCCGGCATAACCTGATCTGTCGGTACGGCGTCCCGGAAAGAATCATTACGGACAATGGAACCAATCTCAATAACAAGATGATCACTGAGCTCTGCGAGTAATTCAAGATACAGCACCATAACTCTTCTCCTTACCGGCCTAAGATGAATGGGGCTGTAGAGGCAGCTAATAAGAATATCAAAAATATTGTGCAGAAGATGACAGTGACCTATAAAGATTGGCACGAGATGTTACCGTTTGCTCTTCATGGGTACCGTACCTCAGCAAGGACGTCAACCAGGGCAACACCTTTTTCCCTGGTCTATGGCATGGAGGCAGTCTTGCCAATTGAAGTCCAGATACCCTCTCTCCGGATAATGAAGGATGAAGATCTGAGTGAAGATGACTGGATCCAGACTCGACTTGATCAATTAAACGTGATTGATGAAAAGAGACTCACTGCTATCTGTCATGGTCAGACGTACCAAAAAAGGATGATCAGGGCATTTAACAAGAAAGTCAGACCACAAGAGTATCAAGTTGGGGACCTGGTAATCAAACGCATCATCCTTCCTCAAAGTGATCCTCGGGGCAAATGGACCCCTACGTACGAAGGGCCATTTGTGGTTAAACATGTGTTCTCAGGAGGAGCCATGATTCTGACCACCATGGATGGTGACGACCTTCCTCACCCCGCCAATGCAGACATAGTAAAAAGATACTACGCATGAATAAAAGACCCGCTAGGTTGACATACCTAGGCAAAAATAAGGGCTTCCCGGCGAACCAAAAGGGTTCGGGCAAAAATAAGGGATGAAATAAAAAAAATCTGTACACCCGGCAAGTCGAAAACCTGAAAAGGCGGCTTGGGCAAAAATGGGTATCCCGGTGGACTGAAAACCCGAAAGGGAGGTCCAGGCAAAAGTTAGGGATAAAGCGTAACACTATGTCTCATTGAATCACCTTGCATCCAGAATTCGGCATCAACTATCTGGCTCAGACTTCGGCATTGACCAATCAGCTTCATCTTCAACTAAGCAGCAAAGTGATGAGACGCTTGAAGACATAAAGGCGATAGCAGAGTTGGAACCCAGTGGGAATATTGTGCACATAGCTGTTTTGTTTCCTTTTCAAAATTGTATAAACTCTATGTTATTCGGCGGCATTCTCTTACTAGGATGTCAGCCTCTTGTACAAAAACGCCTATTCACAGGCAAATTTCAAAATCAATACAAGTTCACTTTTCTGAACAAATTGCCCATTGTTTTTCCTTTTTCTGTTTTGTCTTGCGAAGAACGTCCAATGTTCATTTTTGATATATGCATTTGACATTAAATTGCTGATTCATAAATATTTGCATATGAAACAAAAGACTAATTATAGGTGACATCAGAAATAGAGGCAATATAAGGTTGTCTGATGCAGTCTGGTTGCTTTGTCCGCCAAGGTACCAAGGTAGGTTCAACTGAAGAATGTGATCAAGTTATCTCAACTCCCCACAGAGTAAGACTTATCAACATTCCCCAACGGAGTATAGGCATTTTCAGCAAGCATCCCCGGCAGTCTTGATCTAAGATTGTTCCCCGGAGGAATACAGACACCCCAGTGGAACCATTTACCAGTACAGTTCAAAAGTTTCCCCAGGAAAGTTGAACCATATCCCCAGCAGGTCTTGAAGCTTATCCCCAGTAGATTCTGGAAGCTTATCCCCTGCAGAGTACGGACGTCTCTCCCGAGTTTTATTCCAAGTTATTCCTCACAAGGGCTTATAACTGGGTTATCCTCATCAAATTGCCACGGAAGATCACCCTCGGCAAAGTTCTTCCTATCCCTGGCGGAGTTCATCAAAGTTCCCCAACATAACTTATCAACGCAATCCCCAGCGGAGTTTATCATCATTATCCCCAGCGGAATCCATCATTGAAATCCTCAGCGGGCCTCTCAACAAAACTTCAGCAAAGTATCTCTTCCACAGAGCAATTCCCCGCAGAATAATCTCTCTAGCAAGTGTATTCCTCAACGGAGTCATCTTCTCCTACCGGTGTATTCTTACAACCGTTATCCCCAGCGGAAGCGAAGAACTCTACTCTTCAACGTCAGCCCAGGATTTAATTCCCCGGCCGATTGTCAAGGATTTATTTTCCTAGATGAAAATACATTCATAAACATTTCACATTTCATACATCTTGCTTACATACATGATAAAGTGCATACAACACTATCTCATGTTGAACATCATGACATCATGCATTTCATACATCATGACATTGCATACAACTGATGTTTTGCCTTTTCAGGGAAAAAGACAACCCCAAAGACAACTACCTTCAATTGTCACAATTCCAGATTCGATACTTGTATCTAGCCAGGGCACATCAGTAAGTGATCAGTTTCCAGACTCGATTCCTGTATCTAGCCAGGGTACGTCTGAAGAGTTTGAAGATTCGATTCCTGTATCCAGCCAGGGCATATCTAGCAACTATCACAATTCCAGATTCGATTCCTGCATCCAGCCAGGGCATATCTATTGACCATATTTCCAGACTCGATTCCTATATCTAGCCAGGGCACGTCTGAAGAGTTCGAAGATTCGATTCCTGTATCCAGCCAGGGCATATCTGTTGACGACTATTTCCGGATTCGATTCCTGTATCCAGCCAGGGCACATCTGTGAGCAACCGATTGCAGATTCGACACCTGTATCTAGCCAGGGCATATCTGCATGAGGAGATTGAAGATCAAACACCTGTAACAAGCCAGGAAAACATCTGTCTTTCTCAAATACACAAGTTCTCGCTAAGGAATCTCTTATGCGATCAACACTTCCAAATGGCATCTATAAGCCCATTCCCGACAAGGTTCTGTCACATCTCCAGATGGCATCTATAAGCCCATCTCCCTATCCACCGTCTCTCCAAATGGCATCTATAAGCCCATTCCCGACATCACATTGCTGATACTCCAACATGCGAGTGCAAATTTCCGGGCACTCTAGTGTCCAATCTCCTTTTACCTTCGAGTCACGAAAGGCAAACTTGCCAATCTAACTCTTCAAGTTCAAGAAGATTGAACAGGGGCAACTGTTGTACCCCAAAATTTTCCCTCCCATTTCCTCAACATTTTCTCATCACAAGACCCTTGGAGCTCAAGATCCAGTTAGGGTTTCCTCTGCTCAAGACTTCTCCTTGCACTGTTGACCCAAATTAGGGTTTGTGTTTGCACAAAGATATTTTGATCTAAAATGCCTAAGATGACTTTCATGCTTCATGTTGGACTCCCAAGTTTATCCATACCAAGTTTCAGGTCTTGATTCCAAATTTTGCCCAGTCAATTGGACAGTTGACCTAGAAATCAGCTGTATTGGGGAAAAAGTCAATTGTGGCCAATTGACAGTCAAATCTCATGAAAATTGACTCACATCAACATTATGAACTCACATGGACCATTTGATCAAGTTTGGATCATAATTCCACAAAAAATTTGATCAGATCACCAAAAGGGCAAAATGGTCATTTTTAGGGTTTTGACTGCACAAAGGCAATTTTTGACTGTTTGACCTAGCCAATGGCAAACCAAGCTCACATATGGACTCAAGGACCCCATGGAATTGTCTTGACATGCTCAACAAGTTCAAAAGATCCCAAATACACAAGATTGACAGTTGAATTTCCCAGTCAATTGATCAATTTTGACTGTATACTGAAAAGTCAAACTTTGACTTTTTGGTCAAAATCAAGTGTCAAGATTCATTTTTCATCAAAACATGCCAAATCATGAAACTTGTTCATCAAGAAATCAAGAATTGCAAATTAGGGTTTGAAATGAAGATTTTTCATAACTTAGAATTTTTCTAAGTTATGAAAAACCCTAATTTTTTCCTAACTTTGCCCCACTTTCTCACCAAGATTCATTTGGATTCAAGCAAAAGTCAAAATATGAAAGTTGTAGCCTATTGCAAAATCTACAACTTTGATTCACAAAGTTTTCCCAAAAGAAGCTTGTAGCTCAAGTTACAATTTTTGGAACAAGGGTACCAAACCATTCTTAACTTAGAGAAAATTTGACCTATTTTAGACAAGGTTTTTACCTAACTTCAAGACCATTTTTCACATACTTCCACTTGGAATTTCAATTTGAATTTCAAAGATGGATTGTAGTACACATTCCAAGCTTTCCAAAATGTCCAAGAACTCATCAAACAACTTCATGGTTAGAGAGAATCGAATTTGGAAATATGGGAAAAACTCACTTTGTTCATGACCAAATTACATGTCCATACACTTAGGCAATTTTGAACTCAGCTTGCATTTCTTGATTACAGGCCCTAAATCCCTTTTGCACTTATAAATTTAATGCAAACTCTTTGTGCCAAGACCATATTTTATGTGTTCAAGCATTGCATAGAGGTTTAATCCCAAAGTAGAAAAAGCATAATGGCCATTTTTGCAAAAGTGAACTTTATGTCAAAATGCAAATCCAAGCAAGTACAGTTAAGATCTCTTTGGCACAAGATTATGAGCTAATTACACTGATCAAGACTAAGTGGTGCAGCATAGAATGGGGGCCTGTACAGGCTAGAAACACCAAGTGGACATTTGTTGCTTAAAGTGTAAGAAACTTGCCATAACACATAACAACTCTCATCTCAGCTAGCAGAACCTTAAGAAAACTTGTCAAACATATTCTAAACATCCATCCTAAGCTGAAACACGAGCCTAGCATCCCCAATACCTCCCCATTCCCAGAATCACCCTCAAACTGCCCAAACAGAGCATCTGCTGCAGTTTGAGTTCCATAGCTCAAACCTTCCATGCATTCTTGCTAAAAACACATCAAACACATCCCACAATATCCCTTGAAGCTATTCCAAACCTCAAACACGACCTGTAACACTCCCAGGCAACATCACCATTTTCATTTTCTTGTTTTGCAGCTGAAGTTCCATAGCACGATTCAAAAGGTTTCAAGACAAAGTAAAGCTTGGAATAGCATCCCTGGACATCAAGGAAGTTGTACCAATCATCACCTTGCATTGAAGACACCTCCATCACCAGATACAACTTCAACTGAACAGGTAAGTTCATGAACTCGTATCTCTCTATCCAGGCATTGTTAGCTTTAGGTTTGTGAAGAAAACATGTCACATTCATAGCCCTGAACATGCCCATGTAATTAGATTTCATTCATATTATGTGTGCTTAGAGAATTTTATGTCTGAACATGGAACAAAAACTAGGTCAGGAATTAGGGGAGAAGAAATTCTCTCTCATTTCTGAGAGTTAGATTGATTTCTTTATATGTCTGGAATCGTGGCTTCAAGCTCTACAGGTTTCATGTTGGAAGATTTGGCAAAAGATCAAGGAATTGGAAGATAGAAAACGCGTGTTTTCTTGAACAAACTTGTTCTGAGGTTGAAGATGACAGGGTTCTGGGCTGGGCTTTGTTTGTCATTTCTGTTTACACACCATTTTCACTTTGACACCCCCTAGGCCCATTTTGCTTATTTTCATGATTTTTTGACTTTTCTTTTTTTTATTCTGACTTATTTATTTTTTCTTATAATATTAAAAATATAAAAAATATTTTTTACACCATTTTCATATTTATTAGGTATTTATTTGTTTAGATCAATATTTGTACATAAATAAATATATAAACATACTTTTATTTAAAAATACTAAAAAATATGCAAACATATTTTATTTCTGATTTTTATTTCATTTTATCTTCTGAAAATATTTCATATAAAATATACTTTTTTTTATAAATATTAAATATTATTATTTTGTATATATGCAATATATTTAATAAATAATACAAATACATATATATATATTAGTATATTTAGGTAAAAATACAAAATATACACATTTTTATTTTTATTAATATTTAATATTAAAAATACCTTTTTGACAAATATACTTCATTTTTATTTTATTTTTGTACATAATTATTAAATATTGTACATATTAAATAATTAATACTTTTACTTAATGAAATTAGGGTTTTGCCCCCTAAACATAAAAACTCCAAAAAAAATAATACTTTTTATTTTGTTTATTTGACATATAAAAATACTTTTTTTTCATACATATAAAAAACCTTTTTGCATCTTGCATATTTATTTTATTTCCATTTAATTTGTGCAATTAAATATCTTGTAAATAATTCAATATTGATGTAATAGTTTAGGTTTAAATTCCTTGTCAAAAACCCCCCATTTGAACATTTGTACCCCCCTTCCCATATATTGTGTTGTAATAGCTTAGTAACTTTATTTTTCGCACTTTATTGCTTTCTAAGTATACCATGTTAGAATTAGGGTTTGTATGCGAATCAAAAACAACAAAAATAGTTTGACCTAATTTCAAGATAAACAAGCATGAAAATGGACAACACTAATCACACTTGCACCCCTAGGGTATTCCACTTGTTGCCTTCAATAAATGGGCCATATTGCATGTTAGGTCTCTTTGGGCAAAACAAAACAATTCAAATGATCATAGTCCCTCGATGACGCTTTCAAAAGTTGCCTAAAATGATCAAGTCCCTTTCAAGGAAAAATTGCCCAAAGATACTTGGCACCATTGCAATTATGGTCTAAACGATGACCCGCGCCCGTCCCTTTCACATCCTAACACAAGATTGTCCACCAAATGCAATGGTGGAACAAAATTGTTAAAAGGTTTAAAACATAGCAAAGATCTTTGAGAAATTTAGGAGTAGACAACCTCTTAGTTACTTGAATCAAACTTGCAAAACACTTTGTTGTACCCCAAAATTTGCCCTCCCATTTCCTCAACATTTTCTCATCACAAGACCTTTGAGGATCAAGATCCAGTTAGGGTTTCCTCTGCTCAAGACTTCTCCTTGCACTGTGGACTCAAATTAGGGTTTGTATTTGCCTAAGGATGCTTTGACCTAAAATGCCTAAGATGACTTTCATGCTTCATGTTGGACTCCCAAGTTTACCTATACCAAGTTTCAAGTCTTGATTCCAAGTTTTACCCAGTCAATTGGACAGTTGACCTAGAAATCAGCTGTATTGGGGAAAAAGTCAACTGTGGCCAATTGACAGTCAAATCTCATGAAATTTGATCCACATCAACATTATGAACTCACATGGACCATTTGATCAAGTTTGAATCACAATTCCCCAAGAAATTTGATCAGATCACCAAAAGGGCAAAATGGTCATTTTTAGGGTTTTGACTGCACAAAGGCAATTTTTGACTGTTTGACCTAGCCAATGGCAAACCAAGCTCACATATGGACTCAAGGACCCCATGAAGTTATCTTGACATGTTCATCAAGCTCAAAAGATCCCAAGTACACAAGATTGACAGTTGAATTTCCCAGTCAATTGATCAATTTTGACTGTATACTGAAAAGTCAAACTTTGACTTTTTGGTCAAAATCAAGAGTCAAGATTCATTTTTCATCAAAACATGCCAAATCATGAAACTTGTTCACCAAGAAATCACAAAATGCAAATTAGGGTTTGAAAATGGAATTTTTCATAACTTAGAATTTTTTCTAAGTTATGAAAAACCCTAATTTTTTCCCAACTTTGCCCCATCTTTTCACCATGATCCATTTGGATTCAAACAAATGTCAAAACATGAAAGTTGTAGCTTGTTGCATAATCTACAACTTTGATTCACAAAGTTTTCTCATTTGAAGCTTGTATCTCAAGTTATGATTTTTTGAATAAGGGCACTAAACCATCTTTTAACTTAGTGAAATTTGACCTATTTTGACAAGGTTTTCTACCCTACTTCAAGGCCACTTTTCATACCCTTCCAATTGGAATTTTGATTTGCATTTCAAAGATGGATTGTAGTACACATTCCAAGCTTTCCAAAATGTCCAAAAACTCATCAAACAACCTCATAACTTGAGAGATTCGAATTTCACAAGTTGGCAAAAATTCACTTTTGTTCTTCATCAAGACATGTTCATAAACTTGGCAAATTTGAACTCAGCATAGTTTGTGCTACTTTGCAGGTCCTTAAACCACATTACACTCCTTAATTTAATGCTTGTTCTTTGTGTCTAAGTGTTGTTCCATGAATTCAAGCATTATACACAAGATTGATCCATTTTTGGATAAAGTGAACTTTCCATTTTTACAAAAGTTTGCTTTATGTCAATTGGTAAATCAAACAAGTACATAGAAGATCTGCTTAGCACAAGATTATGGGCATAACACACTGATCAAGAGAGGCTTATGCAGCACATTAGGAGGTCCTATACTGACCTAGAACACCAATTTGCTTTTGGTAGCTTAAGTGTAAAGAAAGGTCCATAACATATGCCATCTCTCATATCAGCAAAGGAACACAGCACAAAAGATATCAAACACATTCCATAGACCACATTCAAGCTTTTGCACGAGCCATTTCCCTTTCAAACCCTCTCCATCTCAGAATCATCCTCAAACTGCACAAACAGGGGTGCCCCTGCAGTTTGAGTGCAATCTCTCAATCCCTTCAAGCATTTCTGTCCAAACCTGTTCCTCTACCTTCCTTACAACATATGCAAGCTATCCAGAAGCTAAGGCACGATCTGTAGTTGCTCTAACCACTTCCACCATTTTCACATCTTTGACTTGCAGGTGAAGTTCTATAGCTTGATACAAGAAGGTTCAAGACAAAGTAAGCATTGAAAAAGCATCCCTGGACCTCAAGGAAGCTTTTCCAATCATTACATTGCACTGAAAGTCTCTCATTCTCCACATAGAAGTTCAACTGCACAGGTAAAAGTTTGAATTCGTATCTCTCTTATTAGGCATCTTTAGTCTTAAGTTTGTGAAGAAACAAGGTCCTACTCATAGCCCTGAACATGTACATAGCTTTACTTTTCATTTCTTTTATCTGAGTAGAGAGAATTTGAGCTCTGAAAATGGTAGAAAAATTAGGTCAGAAAAGAGGGGGAGAGAAATTCTCCCTCATCTTAGAGAGATAAGTCAAGTTCTTTATATGGTTAGAACCGTCTCTTCATGCTTAACATCTTTTGTGTTGGAAGTTTGTTCAAAAAATCAAGGAATCAGGAGTTAGACATTGAAGCAAGAGGCGCGCGTTTTTTCAAAGTTTGAAGCTGGAGGTTGAAGACAGTGTGTCATTGGGCTGGGCTGTTGTTGTTCTTTCTTTTCACACCATCCTTTTTGGCTTACACCCCCCCTGAGCCCATTTACTCATTTTTTGACATTTTTGACTTTTTCCTTTTTTGCTGACTTCATTTATTTTTTCTCATGCCATTAGAAAATTAAAAATATTTTTTTCATTATTTTTTGCATTTATTGCATATTTATTTGTTTATTTGTTTAGTTTGTACATAAATATATATATATATTTGATTATTAGAATAAATGTAAAAATAATGTAAATACACTTTTTATTTTTATTTACTTTCTGAAAATATTTCACACAAAAAATACTCTTTTATTTATTTTATTAAAAAATTAAATAAATATTTATTTTTGTATAATACATATCTAGGGTTTAATAAAATATATATATATGATTATTAATATATTTAAGACAAAAATATAAAAATATTTGATTTTTTCATTTTATTTAATATTTGATACAAAAAATACCTTTTTCACAATACACTTCATTTTATTTTATTTTTTTATAAATAATAAATAAATAGTAGAATTAAATTAGATAATAATACCTTTTATTTAAAAATTAGGGTTTTTCACCCTAAGTTCAAAATACTAAAAAATAAATACATTTTTATTTTCTTTTTCCTTTTACATAAATAATATTTTCTCATACACATAGAAACTTTCTTTTTACATTTCACATATTTATTTAATTTACATTTAATTATGCATTGCAAAATATCCAATTGTTGTAATAATTTAGATTTAAATTCTTGTCAATATCCCCATTTGAACATTTGTACCCCCCTTCCCATATTTGGTTGTGTAATAGCTTAGTAATTTTAATTTCGCACTTTATTGATTTCTAATAATAACATGCTAGAATTAGGGTTTGTATGCGAAAAACGATAAAAAAAAAATAGTTTGACCTAATACAAGATAAGCAAGCATGAAAATGAACACACAAATCACACTTGCACCCCCTAGGGTATTCCACTTGTTGCCTTCAAATAAATGGGCCATATTGTATGTTGAACATCTTTGGGCAAAGCAAACAGTTTGAATGATCATAGTCCCTCGATAAAACTTTTCAAAACAAACAAAACAAATGATCAAGTCCCTTAGAGAAATTGCCCAAAGACATTTAACGTCGTTACAATTATGGTCTAAACGATGACCCGCGCCTGTCCCTTTCACATCCTAACACAAGGTTGCCCACCAAATATAATGGTGGTGCAAACTTGTTAAAAGGGTTAAAGTATAGCAATAATCTTTTGAGAAATTTAGGAGTAGATAACCTCTTAGTTACTTGAATCAACTTGCAAAACAAAACATTTGCCTAATTTCAAAACCACACAACACTACACTTTCAAAACAACTTTCAAAAACAAATGAAAACCTTTTCAAAAGACATACATCTTTGTATACATCCCCACATGGATCATTGCAAAGGTTGCCACCACATTGGCCTCTTTTCAAAACATTTTCAAAACCCACACACTCAAGCACCATTTAAAACAATTGAAAACAAAAGGCAAGTGATCTAAGCAAGTAACTAAGAGCCCATGGATAACCATGGATAGAAAGGGTGCTAATACCTTCCCTTTCTATAATCTACTCCCCGAACCCAAGAAAACATCTCAAAAGGTTTTTGCTGTGCTTTTTAACCTTTCCTTAGGATAAAATAAAAAGTCGGTGGCGACTCTTGCTAACCGCAACATTTGCGAATACAAACGCAAACCTCAAGTCAGTTCTCCCACCGTATCACAGAACTGGCGACTCTGCTGGGGAAAATTTTAAAGTGGAGTAACCTTAGGGCTTAGATCACTTTTGTTTTCAATTGCTTGCTTTGTTTGCTTTTATATTTGTGGGCTTTGCATCGGAGTTCATAGATCCTAACCCGGATCTGGGAAATACCCTTTTTAGGTAGCATAATCTGTGAGGGACCTGTCCGGCGTAGACCGACATGGGTGAAGCAGTGGCTACGTTGGTGTGGCATCTTAGTCTGTACCTATATCCCTTGTGTTGTAACGGGGAGAATATAGGTCTTCTAAGGAGTCATTAAACACCAACCAACCTTAGAACCCTAAATTGACCAACTTGGCTATTAGGACAGTAGCAGTATGCTACACTCATTGAGGCTAAACTCTCGAGATGGTTCTGGCCGCGAGAAAAGATTGCGATGCTGGAGTTATGACCGATTGAGGGTAGCCAATGATTTGAGATCCTCTAGAACCCGGTTACTTTTGATAGGACAGGTTTTAACCAACAAAACCAAAAGAGGGTAATACCTGAAACTCATGCTGGCCTGAAACCTAAGGGTGTCTTGTGTGACTTGTGTGCTTTATTTGCCTATGTGAATACTTGTGATGTGCTTCATCATAGGATCATGCCATCATACCATTGCATGCATAAAAGGCTAACCCATTTCAAAGACAAAAAGGTTTCATCTTTGCTCTGTTTTGTAGGACATCATGATGCCCGTGCGTAGAAATACTGTCCGGCTCAACTTTGTTCAACCACCAGTTTTACTCAAAGATCTGGTTGAAAGAATTCCAAACACTACCTCCTTCATCAACAGACATGGTTCTCTCCTTGGCTTGATCACTGCAAAATGGGACCAACAATTGATAAGTGTTCTGACCCAGTTTTATGACCCTCTGCATCACTGTTTCACCTTTCAAGACTTCCAGCTGGTTCCTACCCTGGAAGAATTATCTTACTTGCTTGGGATTCCTGTCTTGGAACAAACTCCTTTCACTGGTTTGGAAAAGACTCCTAGGCCTGAAGAGATTGCTGCAATGCTCCCCTTGACCAAAGAAGAGATATTGTCCAACTGGGAAACTAGAAATGGGGTCAAGGGCTTTTTGGTCAAATTTCTGGTTGGCAAGGCTAATGATTTCTGGAATGACTTGGACTTCAAAGCATATGAGGATATTCTGGCTCTTTTGATCTATGGTCTGGTATTGTTTCCCAACCCTGACACTTTTATCAGTATCCATGTCATAAGGATCTTCATGTCTCGGAATCCGGTACCCACTCTTTTGGGTGATATTCTACAACAACTCTATGCTCGTACTGCTCGAAAACGGGGGACTCCGTGGTGTTGTGCTCCTTTGCTAGTAAGGTGGTTTATTTCGCACCTTCCTAAGTTCGTGCTGAAGAATGAAGAAGGAAAAGGTTGGGCTCGGAGGTTAATGTCTCTCACAGATAAGGATATCACTTGGACTCTCAGAGGTTTGGATGAGGTAGCTGTTATCGACCGTTGCGGAGAATACCCTAATGTCCCGTTGATTGGTATCCAAGGAGGAATCTCTTACAATCCGTGTTTAGCTCTCCGTCAGTTTGGAAGAGCCAGAGGAGATGGGCCTCATGAAATGCTGGTTCCTCACTTCCATTTTGAGTTTCAGGCAGGCAGTGACAAACTACGCCAGGGATTCATTAGAGCTTGGGACAGAATCCACAAAGCTGACCCACATGAGTTAGGACCAAAGACTTCTTTACCATTGGAGCCCTATTGCAAATGGGTCCGCATCCGTGCTCAGAAGTTAGGTATGCCGTACGAAGCTGTCAGACCAATCATCCTTGAATCTCCCGATGAAGATGGGGTTCCTCCAACTGTCCTCCCTCCTCAGATACCTACTGATTTTGACACCATGAAGAGATCTTGGGCACAGCTAAAGGAAGAACGGGATTTCTATCGGGAGAAGTTCAACGAGCAGGAAAGGAAGGTCCAAAGGCTGACTAAGCAATTGGAGGAAGAACGTGTCCTGAACAACTACATCAGCACTGAGAGGAGGAGGCCATGGGAGCATTGATGAGCTTTGGTTATTTCCTTTTGTAGTTTTATTTCCTTTTCCGTATTTTTCATTCCTGTAATGCCTAAGGGCAAATTGTTGAACAATTGAAAAATTTTAATCTAATGAAGTGTGTTTCCCTTTTTTTTTCTACAAAGTTGAATCTTATTTGTCTTTGAAAACATAAAACATACGCATTCCATTACACCATATGCATAGCAGGTACCCTATTTCACAGGTTGCTTAATCTTCTTCGCTGTTTGTTTGCACAGTCATCATGAATCCGGAATCATCCAGTGAGCAAGCAATCAAGGCCCTTCAGGCCCAAAGTGCACAATTTCAAGAGATGGTCCTAAGCCTAGCCCAGGGTCAGCAAGAGTTGAAGACTCTACTCCTGAAGAAGAAGAAGAAAAAGAGGACGGCGATGTTCAACACCGGACGCAGATTTGGGAACACACTCCACAATGAAGCTGATCCAACCACTTCTTCTGCTGAGAAAAACAGTCCCCAAGGGGGAGGAGCTCCTAGTCCCGCAGTCTCCGACAACGAGACGGACTATAACGATGAACAATACCCACCTGCTGCTGACAGATACAAACAATTGGAGGACCGCTTGAGCGCTATGGAAATTCAGAACGTGCCGGGACTGGATTTCGGAGATTTGGGATTATCTTCTGGAGTAGTAATTCCACATAAGTTTAAGGCGCCTGCCTTCGCCAAGTATGATGGGGTCTCCTGCCCAAAGCTGCATCTGAGGTCGTATGTAAGGAAAATCCAACCTTACACGGCGGATAAGAACCTCTGGATTCACTTCTTCCAAGATAGCCTCTCGGGGTCACAACTTGAATGGTTCTACCAATTGGACGGAGCTAGCATCCGACACTGGGAAGATTTGGCAACTGCATTTTACAGACAATACCAATACAATTCTGATCTCGCTCCTACGCGTACCCAACTTCAGGGTATGTCTCTGGGAACGGGTGAAGGGTTCAAAGAGTACGCTAAAAAATGGAGAGATTTGGCTGGCAGGGTGCAGCCTCCATTAACTGATCGAGAGCTGGTTGATATGTTTCTGGGAACGTTGTCTGGTCCGTTTTTCAATCATTTGGTTGGTAACTCCTCCGCTGGGTTCACAGATTTGATATTAACGGGAGAGAGAATTGAAGCTGGCATCAGGTCAGGCAAGATACAAAAGGCCGCCTCTACAAGTGCTAAGAAGAGGCCATTTAAGAAAGAAGCAAGCGCCGTCTATGGCCCTAGAAGACAAGTCAAGCCCGAAAGTCGCCAAGCCGTCAATGCTTTGGTCATCTCTAAACCTGTTGCTGCTCCTCAGCAGTACAATCAACAAAGAAGTGAAAGGCCCAAGAGGCAGTATACCCGATTGAGTATGACATTATCTCAAATTTTACCCCAACTGTTATCCACCAACCTGGTGACCCTCAAAGAAGCTCCTAAGGTCGTCAACACTGCGTCCCCTAAATACAACCCGAATGCCCGGTGTGCTTATCATTCTGATAGTCCCGGGCACACTACTGATGATTGTTGGGCCTTGAGAAATAAAGTGCAAGATCTAATTGACGCAAAAGAAATTCAGTTTGAAGCGCCGGAAAGACCGAATGTTGTAACGGCTCCTATGCCCCAGCATAGGGTAAATGCCATTGAGGAAGAAGTGTACGCTGTTTCGGTAGATGAAGTTGTTACCCCTTTGAAGACTGTTAAGAAGAACCTACTGCGGGCCGGTTTATTTCCGGGTTGCGGCGAAGGTTGCCCATTCTGTGCTATTTCCCTATCTGATTGTCCCTTGCTAAGGTTAGGCATCCAAGGCCTAATGGATAGCAAGGAGATTCTATTCAAAAAGACCGCTGTTCAATTGGTTCCGATGAAAGAAGTGTCCGTGATTACCATCTTCAAAAATCCAATCAAGGCTCCCCCAAAGAAGCCTATTCAAATCTTGACAGTTGCGCCTGTGATCATTACTGTTCCAGGACCCCTCTCCTACGTGTCTGATAAAGCTGTCCCCTGGCATTATGGGGCAGACATATATGTAAATGGAATCAAGCAAGAATTTGATGCTAGTGCCAGTATCTGCGATATCACCGGTCCAGCTAAAGTCACCCGCAGTGGCAGGCTCTTCTCGCCTGACATTGCGCCGCCCGCTATTCGAAAACCCCTCCTCATAAAACCTGCAAGTTTACCAAGTCCTGTTGCTGATCAAATTGTGTCCCCTGCTGCCGAGTCATCAAATGCTCGGGGCAAAGAGATTGAAGAAGAGCCTGCCCGGATGGAGGCACCAATACCCGTAAATGCTGAGGCCTCCCGACAAGAAATGGAGGAGATTCTGAAAATAATAAAGAAAAGTGATTTTAATGTTGTTGAGCAGTTAGGGCATACACCCTCCAAGATCTCCCTGCTCTCCCTATTGCTATGTTCCGAGGCCCACGCTAAGGCATTAATCTCATTTCTCAAGACGGCCCATGTGCCGCAGGAGACGTCTGCAGTTCAGTTCACTGACTGCATAGCAAATCTGACGGCGGACAACGGCTTGGGCTTTTCAGATGCTGACCTAACCGCAAAAGGGAGAAACCACAATGATGCCCTGCATGTCTCTATTGAATGCAGGGGCACTACTCTGGCACATGTATTGGTGGACACTGGTTCTTCTTTGAATGTTCTTCCGAAAAAGGCTTTGGATCGTCTGGATTATGAAGGCCTGGAGTTGAAACCTAGCAATATCATCGTCAGAGCCTTTGACGGTTCCAAGAGGATGGTTCATGGAGAGGTTAACATCCCTATTCGTGTGGGCTCTCAAGTGTTTGACTCTACCTTTTACGTGATGGATATACGTCCATCGTACTCCTGTCTGTTGGGTCGACCTTGGATCCATAAAGCTGGGGCAGTGACCTCCACCTTGCACCAAAAGCTGAAGTATCCCGTCAGAGGGAAGATCGTCACTGTGCGAGGAGAAGAGGAGTATATGGTGAGCCATTTGAATTCCTTCAGGTACATCGAGATGGACGGGGAGTTCATTGAAACCCCCTTCCAACATTTCGAGGAGGTACATCCAGTTTCAGCAGCTGCGGAGACAATGGCCGAAGAGAATGATTCCCTGAAGATGGTTTCCCTAAGGGATGCCCGGGCTGTGGTTCAGAAAGGCAATGGTGCACACTGGGGTCAGCTTCCTGATTTCACTCAGAAGAACGACAAGTTTGGGCTAGGCTTTACTGCAGAGGCTCAGAAGGCGGTGCGCAAAGAGAAGATTGGAAAGGCTCCGGTGTTTATTTCCAGCTCAAGGGTGAACGCTATTGAGGAAGATGTGGAGGAAGTTGAGTTCGATAGTTGGATCTACCCGACTGCCAGCGACGGACCAAGCAACTGGACAGCAAAGGATTTTACCCCTATCACATTTGTCACGCAGTAATTGATTTCTTTTGATTTCCAAATTTGTAACAAACAATATGTTAAAACTCTGTTGGCTCGGTGTCCTGCCCGGGACATTGTAGCTCCATTTGTGAGGGCTTTTTGTATGACATTTTCATATATCATCAATCAAAACATTGGACGTTTGTTGCATTTCAAATCTTGTGCTCCTTTTCTTTCTGTGTTATACATATTGCAAAACAGCTATATTTACACACACTCACTTATACAGGTTTCAATCCACTCTGGATCTCACTGGCAACAGCTCTGCTACCGCCAGTTATGACTTTGAAAATCCGATCAACTTGGCCGAAGACGAAGGTGAAGATGATTGCGAAGTGCCTGGTGAACTCGCAAGACTGCTACTACAGGAAGAGAGGGCTATTCAACCACATGAAGAGCCTGTGGAGACAATTAACTTGGGTACTGAGACAGATAGGAAAGAGGTCAAGATTGGTGCCAATCTAGAGCTCAGCGTGAAGCAACGATTGATCCAGATGCTACAGGACTACATGGAGATCTTTGCCTGGTCTTATGAAGATATGCCTGGTTTGGATGCCGACATTGTAGTTCACCATCTGCCAACCAAGGAAGATTGCCCTCCAATAAAGCAAAAAGTTCGACGAATGCGTCCAGAGATGTCTGAGAAGATTAAAGCTGAGGTGATGAAACAGTTTGATGCGGGTTTCCTTGCAGTAACTTCTTACCCTCAGTGGGTTGCCAATGTTGTGCCAGTGCCGAAGAAGGACGGTAAAGTCAGAATGTGTGTCGACTACAGGGATCTGAACAGGGCCAGCCCCAAGGATGATTTCCCCCTACCTCACATCGATGTCCTTGTTGATAATACAGCTCAACACAAGGTGTTCTCCTTCATGGATGGCTTCTCAGGGTATAATCAGATCAAGATGGCTCCTGAAGATATGGAGAAGACTACATTTGTAACTCAGTGGGGGACCTTCTGTTATAAGGTCATGCCATTCGGATTGAAAAATGTTGGGGCAACCTATCAGCGTGCCATGGTTGCTTTATTTCATGATATGATCCATCATGAGATTGAAGTATACGTTGATGACATGATTGCAAGGTCTCAAACTGAGGAGGAACACCTTGATCATCTGAGGAAGTTGTTTGACCGACTCAAGTTGTACAAGCTGAGATTGAATCCCAACAAATGCACCTTCGGGGTGAGGTCCGGAAAATTGCTAGGTTTCATTGTAAGTGATAAAGGTATCCAGGTGGACCCTGCCAAGGTTAAAGCTATTCAAGAGATGCCGACCCCAAAAACAGAGAAAGAAGTCAGAGGTTTCCTAGGACGACTGAATTACATTGCCCGATTCATCTCACATCTGACTGCTACTTGTGAGCCAATCTTCAAATTACTGAAGAAAGATCAAGTGGTACGCTGGAATGATGAATGTCAGGCCGCCTTTGAAAGAATAAAGGAATATCTCCAAGAGCCACCCATTCTTATGCCACCGGTGGAAGGAAGACCTCTGATACTTTACTTGACAGTGCTTGATAATTCAATGGGGTGTGTGCTGGGGCAGCATGACGAGTCTGGCCGAAAAGAGCACGCTATTTATTACTTGAGCAAAAAGTTTACCGACTGTGAGTCTCGTTACTCACTGCTTGAGAAAACTTGCTGCGCTCTTGTATGGGCTGCTCGCCGGCTGAGACAGTATATGCTGACTCACACTACTTTATTGATTTCAAAGATGGATCCCATCAAGTACATATTTGAAAAGCCCGCTCTGTCTGGGAGAATAGCGAGATGGCAAATGATCTTAACAGAATATGATATCCAGTATACAACTCAGAAAGCAATTAAGGGAAGTGTACTGGCTGATCATTTGGCACACCAACCTGTGGACGATTATCAATCATTGAACTTTGATTTTCCGGACGAAGACATCATGGTGGTAACTGACTGTGAAGTACCTGGACCGGATGAAGGACCTGAGGAAGGATCCCGATGGTCTATGCATTTTGACGGAGCCTCCAATGCTTTGGGTAACGGCGTCGGCGCTGTAATCATATCTCCCAAGGGGACTCATACTCCACTCACCGCCCGATTATGTTTCAGCTGCACCAACAACATGGCAGAATATGAGGCATGTATCATGGGTTTACAAGCTGCGATCGATTTGAGGATCAAGTTTCTAAGTGTCTTCGGAGATTCCGCTCTCGTGATCAATCAGATCAAAGGCGAGTGGGATACGAAACACCCGAATCTCATTCCTTACAAGGAGTATGTGTCGACCTTGCTCCCTCACTTTGAAGAGATAACTTTTGAGCATTTCCCCAGAGAAGAGAATCAGCTAGCGGACGCACTAGCCACGATGTCTTCGATGTTCAAAGTTAAATGGGACAATGAGGCTCCCCAAATCATAATCTGGAAGTTGGATGAACCGGCATACTGCTGCGAGCTCGAGGCCGAGAAGGTGACTGAAAAACCCTGGTATCATGAGGTGAAGAGGTATTTGGAAACTCAGGAATACCCTGAAGGTGCATCTGTCAACGATAAGAAGTTCATGAGGAGATTTGCTGCAAAATTCTTCCTCAGCAACGACATTCTCTACAAACGGAATCATGATTCAACTCTGCTACGTTGTGTGGATAAGGCTGAAGCAGAGAAAATTATGATGGAGCTGCATGAAGGTACATTTGGAACCCATTCTAGTGGACACACCATGGCTAAGAAAATCCTTCGGGCAGGATATTTCTGGTCCACCATGGAAGCCGATTGTTACCAACACTCCCGAACTTGTCATAAATGCCAGATCTATGCTGACAAGGTGCATATCCCTCCGGTTCCTTTGAATGTCCTAACGGCACCCTGGCCTTTCGCAATGTGGGGCATCGATATGATCGGTGAGATCCGACCAACGGCATCCAATGGGCATCGCTTCATCTTAGTGGCGATCGATTATTTCACGAAATGGGTTAAGGCAGCTTCATATGCCATGGTAACCAAGAGCGTCGTGGCGCGTTTCATCCGGCATAATCTGATATGTCGGTACGGTGTCCCGGAAAGAATCATTACGGACAACGGTACCAACCTCAATAACAAAATGATCACTGAACTCTGTGAACAATTCAAGATACAGCACCACAATTCTTCCCCCTATCGGCCGAAGATGAATGGGGCTGTAGAGGCAGCCAATAAAAATATCAAGAAAATTGTGCAGAAGATGACAGTGACCTATAAAGATTGGCACGAAATGTTACCGTTCGCTCTTCATGGGTACCGCACCTCAGCAAGGACATCAACCGGGGCAACTCCTTTCTCCTTGGTCTACGGCATGGAGGCAGTCTTGCCGATTGAAATCCAGATACCCTCTCTTCGGATAATGAAGGATGCAGACTTGAATGAAGATGATTGGATCCAGACTCGACTTGATCAACTAAATATGATTGACGAAAAGAGGCTCACTGCTATCTGTCACGGTCAAACGTATCAGAAACGGATGATCAGGGCATTTAACAAGAAAGTCAGACCGCAAGAGTATCAAGTTGGGGACCTGGTAATCAAACGCATCATCCTTCCTCAAAGTGATCCCCGGGGCAAATGGACCCCTACTTACGAAGGGCCATTTGTGGTTAAGCGTGTGTTCTCAGGAGGAGCCATGATCCTAACCACCATGGACGGTGACGACCTTCCTCACCCCGCCAATGCAGACATAGTGAAAAAATACTACGCATAAATAAAAGACCCGCTAGGTTGACATACCTAGGCAAAAATAAGGGCTTCCCGGCGAACCAAAAGGGTTCGGGCAAAAATAAGGGATGAAATGAAAAAATCTGTACACCCGGCAAGTCGAAAACCTGAAAGGGCGGCTTGGGCAAAAATGGGTATCCCGGTGGACCGAAAACCCGAAAGGGCGGTCCAGGCAAAAGTTAGGGATAAAAGCGTAACACTATGTCTCATTGGATCACTTCGCGTCCGGAATTCGGTACCAACTATCTGGCTCCAGATTTCGGCGTTGACCAATCAGCTTCATCTTCAACTAAGCAGCAAAGCGATGAGACATTCGAAGACATAAAGGCAATAGCAGAGTTGGAACCCAGTGGGATTGTTCACATAGCTGTTTTGTTTTCTTTTTTCAAATTGTAAATTCTATACTTTTGGCGATGTCCTCTTACTAGGATGTCAGCCTCTTGTACAAAAAACGCCTATTCACAGGCAAAGTTTAAATCAATACAAATTCACTTGTCCATACAAATTGCCATTGTTTTTCTTTTTCTGTTTTGTCTTGCGAAGAACGTCCAATGTTCATTTTTGATATATGCATTTGACATTAAATTGCTGATTCATAAATGTTTGCATATGAAAAAAGAGATTAATTACAAGTGACATCAAAGACAGGGGCAATGTGGAGTTGTCTAATGCGGTCTAGTTGTTTTGTCCACCAAGGCACCAAGGTAGGTTCAACTGAAAATGTGGCCAAATCATCTTAGCTCCCCGCGGAGTAAAACAAGGTTCAGCAGCACTTTCCCCAAGCAGGAGTCGATTCCCCGTCGATCCTGAAAAAGGCACAACCTTCCCCGGCAGGTCTTAAAAGCTCATCCCCAGTAGATTCTGCGAGCTTATCCCCGGCGAAGTACGAACGTCTCGCCCAAGTTTTATTTAGAGTTATTTCCTCACAAGGACTTATAACTGGGTTATCCTCAGCTAAAAGCCACGGAAGACCGTTCTCGGCAAAAGTTCCTTCAATCCCCAGCGAAGTCTATCTTTGGTATTCCCAAGCAGAGTTTATCTTTGGGGTTCCCCAGCGGAGTTTATCATCATTATCCTCAGCGGAATCCATCGTTAAAGTCCTCAGCAGGCCTCTCATCAGAGCTTCGGCCAAGTATCTCTTCCGCAAAGCAGCTTCCCGGCCATTCGTCAAGGATTTATTTTCCTAAGATGAAATTACACTCATAAACATTTCACATTTTCATACATCTTGCTTACATACATGATGAAACACATACAACATCAAATGTTGAACATCATGACATCCTGCATATCATACATCATGACATTGCATACAGCTTACGTCTTTGCCTTTTCAGGAAAAAGACAATCTCAAAAACGACTACCTTCAACTGTCACAATTCCAGATTCGATACCTGTATCTAGCCAGGGCACATCTGAGAGTGATCAGTTTCCAGATTCGATTCCTGTATCCGGCCAGGGCATATATGTCGACCACATTTCCAGACTCGATTCCTGTATCTAGCCAGGGCACGTCTGCAGAGTTCAAAGATTCGACTCCTGTATCCAGCCAGGGCATATCTATTGACGACTATTTCCATATTCGACTCCTGTATCCAGCCAGGGCACATCTGTGAGCAACCGATTGTAGATTCGATACCTGTATCTAGCCAGGGCATATCTGCATAAGGAGACTGAAGATCAAACACCTGTAACAAGCCAGGAAAACATCTGTCTTTCCTAAATACACAAGTTCTCGCTAAGGAACCTCTTATGCGATCAACACTTCCAAATGGCATCTATAAGCCCATTCCCGACAAAGTTCTGTCACATCTCCAGATGGCATCTATAAGCCCATCTCCCTATCAACCACACTTCCAAATGGCATCTATAAGCCCATTCCCGACACCACATTGCTGATACTTCGACATGCGAGTGCAAATTTCCGGGCACTCTAGTGTCCAATCTCCTTTTACCCTCGAGTCACGAAAGGCAAACTTGCCAATCTAACTCTTCAGGTCCAAGAAGATTGAACAGGGGCAACTGTTGTACCCCAAAATTTGCCCTCCCATTTCCTCAACATTTTCTCATCACAAGACCTTTGAGGATCAAGATCCAGTTAGGGTTTCCTCTGCTCAAGACTTCTCCTTGCACTGTGGACTCAAATTAGGGTTTGTATTTGCCTAAGGATGCTTTGACCTAAAATGCCTAAGATGACTTTCATGCTTCATGTTGGACTCCCAAGTTTACCTATACCAAGTTTCAAGTCTTGATTCCAAGTTTTACCCAGTCAATTGGACAGTTGACCTAGAAATCAGCTGTATTGGGGAAAAAGTCAACTGTGGCCAATTGACAGTCAAATCTCATGAAATTTGATCCACATCAACATTATGAACTCACATGGACCATTTGATCAAGTTTGAATCACAATTCCCCAAGAAATTTGATCAGATCACCAAAAGGGCAAAATGGTCATTTTTAGGGTTTTGACTGCACAAAGGCAATTTTTGACTGTTTGACCTAGCCAATGGCAAACCAAGCTCACATATGGACTCAAGGACCCCATGAAGTTATCTTGACATGTTCATCAAGCTCAAAAGATCCCAAGTACACAAGATTGACAGTTGAATTTCCCAGTCAATTGATCAATTTTGACTGTATACTGAAAAGTCAAACTTTGACTTTTTGGTCAAAATCAAGAGTCAAGATTCATTTTTCATCAAAACATGCCAAATCATGAAACTTGTTCACCAAGAAATCACAAAATGCAAATTAGGGTTTGAAAATGGAATTTTTCATAACTTAGAATTTTTTCTAAGTTATGAAAAACCCTAATTTTTTCCCAAATTTGCCCCATCTTTTCACCATGATCCATTTGGATTCAAACAAAAGTCAAAACATGAAAGTTGTAGCTTGTTGCATAATCTACAACTTTTATTCACAAAGTTTTCTCATTTGAAGCTTGTATCTCAAGTTATGATTTTTTGAATAAGGGCACTAAACCATCTTTTAACTTAGTGAAATTTGACCTATTTTGACAAGGTTTTCTACCCTACTTCAAGGCCACTTTTCATACCCTTCCAATTGGAATTTTGATTTGCATTTCAAAGATGGATTGTAGTACACATTCCAAGCTTTCCAAAATGTCCAAAAACTCATCAAACAACCTCATAACTTGAGAGATTCGAATTTCACAAGTTGGCAAAAATTCACTTTTGTTCTTCATCAAGACATGTTCATAAACTTGGCAAATTTGAACTCAGCATAGTTTGTGCTACTTTGCAGGTCCTTAAACCACATTACACTCCTTAATTTAATGCTTGTTCTTTGTGTCTAAGTGTTGTTCCATGAATTCAAGCATTATACACAAGATTGATCCATTTTTGGATAAAGTGAACTTTCCATTTTTACAAAAGTTTGCTTTATGTCAATTGGTAAATCAAACAAGTACATAGAAGATCTGCTTAGCACAAGATTATGGGCATAACACACTGATCAAGAGAGGCTTATGCAGCACATTAGGAGGTCCTATACTGACCTAGAACACCAATTTGCTTTTGGTAGCTTAAGTGTAAAGAAAGGTCCATAACATATGCCATCTCTCATATCAGCAAAGGAACACAGCACAAAAGATATCAAACACATTCCATAGACCACATTCAAGCTTTTGCACGAGCCATTTCCCTTTCAAACCCTCTCCATCTCAGAATCATCCTCAAACTGCACAAACAGGGGTGCCCCTGCAGTTTGAGTGCAATCTCTCAATCCCTTCAAGCATTTATGTCCAAACCTGTTCCTCTACCTTCCTTACAACATATGCAAGCTATCCAGAAGCTAAGGCACGATCTGTAGTTGCTCTAACCACTTCCACCATTTTCACATCTTTGACTTGCAGGTGAAGTTCTATAGCTTGATACAAGAAGGTTCAAGACAAAGTAAGCATTGAAAAAGCATCCCTGGACCTCAAGGAAGCTTTTCCAATCATTACATTGCACTGAAAGTCTCTCATTCTCCACATAGAAGTTCAACTGCACAGGTAAAAGTTTGAATTCGTATCTCTCTTATTAGGCATCTTTAGTCTTAAGTTTGTGAAGAAACAAGGTCCTACTCATAGCCCTGAACATGTACATAGCTTTACTTTTCATTTCTTTTATCTGAGTAGAGAGAATTTGAGCTCTGAAAATGGTAGAAAAATTAGGTCAGAAAAGAGGGGGAGAGAAATTCTCCCTCATCTTAGAGAGATAAGTCAAGTTCTTTATATGGTTAGAACCGTCTCTTCATGCTTAACATCTTTTGTGTTGGAAGTTTGTTCAAAAAATCAAGGAATCAGGAGTTAGACATTGAAGCAAGAGGCGCGCGTTTTTTCAAAGTTTGAAGCTGGAGGTTGAAGACAGTGTGTCATTGGGCTGGGCTGTTGTTGTTCTTTCTTTTCACACCATCCTTTTTGGCTTACACCCCCCCTGAGCCCATTTACTCATTTTTTGACATTTTTGACTTTTTCCTTTTTTGCTGACTTCATTTATTTTTTCTCATGCCATTAGAAAATTAAAAATATTTTTTTCATTATTTTTTGCATTTATTGCATATTTATTTGTTTATTTGTTTAGTTTGTACATAAATATATATATATTTGATTATTAGAATAAATGTAAAAATAATGTAAATACACTTTTTATTTTTATTTACTTTCTGAAAATATTTCACACAAAAAATACTCTTTTATTTATTTTATTAAAAAATTAAATAAATATTTATTTTTGTATAATACATATCTAGGGTTTAATAAAATATATATATATGATTATTAATATATTTAAGACAAAAATATAAAAATATTTGATTTTTTCATTTTATTTAATATTTGATACAAAAAATACCTTTTTCACAATACACTTCATTTTATTTTATTTTTTTATAAATAATAAATAAATAGTAGAATTAAATTAGATAATAATACCTTTTATTTAAAAATTAGGGTTTTTCACCCTAAGTTCAAAATACTAAAAAATAAATACATTTTTATTTTCTTTTTCCTTTTACATAAATAATATTTTCTCATACACATAGAAACTTTCTTTTTACATTTCACATATTTATTTAATTTACATTTAATTATGCATTGCAAAATATCCAATTGTTGTAATAATTTAGATTTAAATTCTTGTCAATATCCCCATTTGAACATTTGTACCCCCCTTCCCATATTTGGTTGTGTAATAGCTTAGTAATTTTAATTTCGCACTTTATTGCTTTCTAATAATAACATGCTAGAATTAGGGTTTGTATGCGAAAAACGATTAAAAAAAAATAGTTTGACCTAATACAAGATAAGCAAGCATGAAAATGAACACACAAATCACACTTGCACCCCCTAGGGTATTCCACTTGTTGCCTTCAAATAAATGGGCCATATTGTATGTTGAACATCTTTGGGCAAAGCAAACAGTTTGAATGATCATAGTCCCTCGATAAAACTTTTCAAAACAAACAAAACAAATGATCAAGTCCCTTAGAGAAATTGCCCAAAGACATTTAACGTCGTTACAATTATGGTCTAAACGATGACCCGCGCCTGTCCCTTTCACATCCTAACACAAGGTTGCCCACCAAATATAATGGTGGTGCAAACTTGTTAAAAGGGTTAAAGTATAGCAATAATCTTTTGAGAAATTTAGGAGTAGATAACCTCTTAGTTACTTGAATCAACTTGCAAAACAAAACATTTGCCTAATTTCAAAACCACACAACACTACACTTTCAAAACAACTTTCAAAAACAAATGAAAACCTTTTCAAAAGACATACATCTTTGTATACATCCCCACATGGATCATTGCAAAGGTTGCCACCACATTGGCCTCTTTTCAAAACATTTTCAAAACCCACACACTCAAGCACCATTTAAAACAATTGAAAACAAAAGGCAAGTGATCTAAGCAAGTAACTAAGAGCCCATGGATAACCATGGATAGAAAGGGTGCTAATACCTTCCCTTTCTATAATCTACTCCCCGAACCCAAGAAAACATCTCAAAAGGTTTTTGCTGTGCTTTTTAACCTTTCCTTAGGATAAAATAAAAAGTCGGTGGCGACTCTTGCTAACCGCAACATTTGCGAATACAAACGCAAACCTCAAGTCAGTTCTCCCACCGTATCACACACTTGCCTATTTTTAAACCACACCTTACAACACTTTCAAAACAAACTTTCAAAAACAAATGAAAACCTTTTCAAAAGACATACACCTTTGTATACATCCCAACATGGATCATTACAAAGGTTGCCACCACATTGGCCTCTTTTCAAAATATTTTCAAATCCACACACACAAAGCACCATTTCAAACAATTGAAAAATAAGGCAAGTTGATCTAAGCAAGTAACTAAGAGCCCATGGATAACCATGGATAGAAAGGGTGCTAATACCTTCCCTTTCTATAATCTACTCCCCGAACCCAAGAAAATATCTCAAAGGTTTTTGCTGTGCTTTTTAAACCTTTCCTTAGGATAAAATAAAAAGTCGGTGGCGACTCTTGCTCAACCGAAACATTTGCGAAAACAAACGCAAAACCATAGTCAGTTCTCCCATCGTATCACAGAATGGATATTACAAAAGATCTCCCTACATCCATCACTATTCGGGATAATGTTGGGTTCAAGATGGAACAAAGTATTAATTATGAATGGAAGCCTGCTTTCTACAACATCTGTCAAAAGTTAGGTCATAATTGTGCAAAACTCAAGGGTCAGGTGAAGCAATGGAAGCCTAAGGCCAAACCACCAGTGGAGTCAAAACATGTTGATGCTTCTGCGAGTACCTTTCTTCACCTATCCCCTATATGGCTCCAGTGGTTCCTGTTAGTCAACAGGGTGAAGGAAAGTGGTCTGTTGCAAAAAGGGGTAAGGACAAAGGTAAGGTGCAAACCAATGATGACCCTCCTGTTAAACTTTTCTGTGATAATGGGTTTCATGCTTTGGAGATTTTGGATGATCTTCTTGAGCTCCAAAATCCTGGTTAATGTTAGTATCTTTGAATGTTAGGGGGTTAAATAAAACTTCTAAGCTTAGGGAGATTAGCTTCCGTGTCCTAGAGCTTAAGATTGATATTATCATTTTGGTTGAAACTCGGTTCAAAGGGCATCAAGCCAATAAAATTAGAAAGTCGCTGAACCTTGGGGATAACTATATTGATAACTATAATTGTCACGTTAATGGTAGGATTTGGGTTAATTGGAATAGCAATAATGTTGATGTCAAACTTATCTCTTCTTCTAGCTAAATGAATCAATGTGAGGTATTTGACACCCTTGGAAACTCTAGGTTTTATTTAACTGCTATCTATGCCTTTAATAAGCTAGAGCAAAGGAGGACTCTGGCAAGATGTGGAGAAGATTAACCAGCAGGGGCCTTGGTGCCTTGCAGGGAATTTCAATAATGTCCTTCATGGGAAAGACAGAATTGGTGGATGTAATACGATGGGAGAACTGACTTTTACTGGTTTTGCATTTTTATTTGCAATGTTGCGGTTAGCAAGAGTCGCCACCAACTTTTCTTTTATCCAACAAAGAAAAGGGTGAAAAGAACAGGAAAGACCTTTCGAGATTATTTTCTGAGTAAGGGGGTAGGTTATGGAAAGGGAAGGTGTTAGCACCCTTTCCATCCGTAGTTATCTACAGGCTCTTAGTTGCTAGCTCATTTTGAAAATACTTTTTGGTGTAAGTGTATTTTGAAGATATTTTGAAAAGATGCCTTAGTACAGCGAACTTCGTAATGTTTCTCGTTTCGGAGAGAACGTATACAAAGTGTTTTCATGTCTTTGAAAATTTTTAGAAAAAGTTTGTGTGTAAAAAATTGTTTTGTTTGAGCAAGCAACTAGGAGTTATCTACCTACTCGAAAGGTTTATTCTTTTCCTCTTTTCCTTTAGACAGTGCTATCCTACTATTAGTCAGTAGGTAGCTCTATCGTTGGATGTTTGAGGGACAGGCGAGGATCATCGTACGGTCATGAAAGCAACTTAATAAGATACTTTAGTAACTACCCTAAGATTTTAAGATCATATACCGAGGCAACATCGAAAGGGTCACTGAGGGACTTACAATCTTTAAACCAAAGGTTCGCCACTAAAATCTCTTACGTTCGAGAATCGTGACTATTTATTCTGAAGGCAATAAGTGGAGATACCCTAGAGGTGCGTATGTGTGTGTGTGTGTGTGTGTGTGTTATGTTTCAGTTATTTATCTTCGGATGTTAAGTTTGCTAGCGTTTGCTTTTATCTTTCCATACAAGCCTATTATCATACATCTAACAGTTAATATCAGTGTAAAAGTAAAGTGTGGAATTTAAAGCTACGCTATTACATGGCTTTGGGGAGGGGGAATTATAAACCAAAGCGAGGAAATAAAAGTAAAGTCCTAAATTTACAACTATTACACCTTTTTACAGTTATATCAATATGAAAAAAAGTGCAAAATTTAAAATAAACACGCGAATATGGAAAGTGAAGTAAGAACCTAAAACTTCTAAACACTTAAAATATTTTTTGTTGTTTTTTATTGGTTTTAAAAAAAATACTTAAATCAAACTAAATCTAATCTTAATTAAATAAATAAAAAAAGAAGTGATTATTAATTAAATCTAATCAAGAAAGAAAAACTAATTCTAGTATTTTTGGTATTTTCATTGAGAAAAAGATTTAAAATGATTAAACCTAGTTCTAATTGATTTTAAATTAATCAAAATAAGTCAAAAGAATTAAATTAATTAATTTGCAAAAAAAAATAATTAAATTTAATTAGAAAAAACCTAAGTCTATTTCTTGTGATTTTTATCATAAAATAAAATTGTTTTTTTTTTAGAAAATAATATAAAGCAATAAAAAAAAGGTAAGGCTAACATAATAATAAAAAATGGAGAACTGAGCCTGCTGTTGTTGAAGCAATTGGGGGGGGTACGAATTTGAAAGCTGGATCCAGGCCCATTATGCCAGCGCTGGATCCAGTGAGGATAGCTTCATGAGGGTGGACCATGGGGAGCGTGCCTGGGGTGTTGGATCTGACGTTGTGATGATCTGATGGTTGAGAGTGAGGACACATGGTACACGTCTTTAGACTTGAAGTAATGGATCTGCAGGAAACAAATGTCGAAGAAATAAAATGCAAAAGGGTTGGATCAAACCCAAGACCCTTAGGAGGAAGTAACATTACACGCACGCTCATTACCGCTGGGTCATTCAACTCAATCGTTAGTATGATAAAAAAAAATATAATGAAAACATGAATGAAATCCCAGTCAGCAAAACACGCGCGTTGCAACATTCAAACAGACCAATTAAATTGTGATATTTTGCCATGCTGACCCCCACCGCAGTCAACAAAGGTCAAAGACACCAGAGCAAATCTCCGGTCGTCTTCTCCGACCACACAAAAATGGAACCTGCATTTTTACGCGTTTTAAATCCAGAAAAAAGGGCCTATTCCACATAAAATTAACTCCTGAATTTGAATCTGGTCTTGGTTTCAACAAATTGTGGTTGTATCGTCCAATTCGAACCAAAATCCGGATTATGCCTTAAACGTGGCAAATCCTTATTTCTGCATCCAACCTCTCATGTAAAACGTTGGAACCAATCAAAAGGATAATATGAACAAGAATATATGCATTAGATTCATTTAAATCGCATGTATTAAGAGATTAGAATGTGGGAGTTTTACCAAAATGAGATTATTCGATTGGCCGGTTTCAGACTGCTTCAAGCATGGATAAGAGTTGATATGGCCTCCTGGAAGCCTCAAGAGTAATGTTTGATCCTTTGTTTGGACTGAGGAAGGCAGGAAATGCATTTTTGAATTTCACAACTTTGGACAATTTTTTTATGAATTTTGGGAGCTTCTTTCAGGTAACTTTTGCGTGTCCTTTGGCTTGCAACATTGCCCTATATTTATAGAGGAATGAAAAGATTGATAAACATGGCAAGAATCAACCATTAACCATGGTTTTAAATAAAAAATCATAAATTTAAAAATATGTCATTTTTGATGATTTTCTTGCCATTCTTGGAATGTAATGAACCTGTTCCTTTTTACACATGCCTTGTACGAAATATTAGGCCCAATATTGATTCAAAACATCAGCCCATGTGTCCAAACCATTTATCTATTATTTTATGCATTTTATTTTGTGTTTATTTGAATAATAACAAAAATAAATATGAATAAAATATAGAAAAATGAAAAGCGATGTGAGAGTGAATTTAGGAGTCCTTGGCATGGTCATGGACATATTTGAAGTTCAAAAAGTAGGCTCGTTAGTCTAAAAATACAATTTTGCTCAATGTGTACTTTTTGAAATTTCTCAAAATTCCCCAACTTGTGCAATTCATATCTTGCTCAATTTTTGTCCTCTGAAAATGATCTTGGATTTTTTGGAAAGCTCAATATGTCCCCTACAGTCTCTCTTTTGATAATTTTTGCATTTGGAGTATTTATCTTGATGTAACTTGTCTTGACAAAAAAATGCTTTTTTGTTGACTTTCAAAAAGACTTGTAATGTATTGGCTTATATCTTTCCAATGATGCATTTTTTAGACTTGAGGACAAAAGAAAAGTTGTAGAGAATTGAATTTTCTTCACAGTAAGCTTTTGTTGGGCCAAAGTGGATGAATCGTGTGAAAGTTATGCCTGGTCAAAGTTTAGTTGACTTTTCCTAGGAAACCCTAATTTATCAATTTTTTATTCTTGATGATTTGAGGGCATTCCTTGAGGAATCATGATCAAACCTTGATCAAATGATGAATATCTATTCAAAATATTTATTTTGACCAAAAATCTTGAAGTTTGATTGTATATTGACCATAGTTGACTTTTGACCTAATATAGTTGATTCACAGTCATCTGAGCAATTGACTGAGCAAACTTGTGATGCAAGGCAAGAAACTTGGCATGAGAATTATTGAGGATATGTTTGGAGCCATGGAAATAACTTGAGGCCTTTTAAACACAATCTTATTTGTGAAAAGTGAAACCCTAGTTGGGAATCCATTGCTTAGGAGGAGAATTTGTCTGGTCAATTCTTGGTCAACCTTGAGAATTTGAGGACCTCTAGGAGTATGTCTTGAATAAAATGAGGGAAAATTTTGGGGTACAATAGTGGAGCTTTAGTTACTGATGGTGAGTTTCAGGATCTTACAGAGCTTATGTATAACTTGAACCTTGTTGAGATGGACAATATTGGTGAGTACTTTACCTGGTCAAATAAGCATTATTTGGGAACTATTTACTCCAGGATTGATCATCTTCTGGCTAACCCTGTTTGGTTCCAAAACCATTTTAGTTATGCTATAAAAATATTTCCCCCATATCTCTGACCATGCTTTGTTATACCTATGGAACCAGATCATCTCCCATGGCCCCCATAAAAGATTCAGGTTTATTAATTGTGTTGTTAAGTATGCTGGTTACAATGATGTTGTTAAAGTGTGTTGGAATAGCCCGATGTATGGTATCCCTAATTTAATTCGGTGGCATAAGCTGAAGAGATTAAGGCAGACTCTATCCAAGTTCAATAAGACTCTAATGGATTCTAAGTACCATATTGTTTTAGCTAGGGATGGCCTTTCAAAAGCTCAGACCGAGTTAGCTGCTGATCTTATGAATAAAGATAAAATCTTGTTGGTTAAAAAGTGCACAAAAGATTTGCTGAAGTGGAATGATATTGATGAGTCCATCTTTAGACAAAGAGCTAAGATTCAATGGCTTAAGGATGGGGATGGCTGTAATGTTTTTTTTCATGCTTCTATCAAAGCCAAGAAAAATTCCAAGGCCCTAACTATGTTGCAGAAAGATGACAGATCCTATATAACTTCCCATAAACAAATTGAAGAGGAAATCCTTAAGTTTTATGGCTCTCTCATGGGTAAAAATGATGATAACTTGGACTGTATTAATATCAGGGTGATGAGAAATGGCGCTCAACTTCAGACTTCTTAGAGAGACTCCCTGGTGGCCCCTATTTCTGATGCTAAAATCTATGATGCCCTTAAAGGTATTAAGGGTATAACTTCTCCTGGCTTAGATGGCTATTCTGCAAAAAAATTCAAAGCTAGCTGGAGTATTGTGAAAGACGATGTTAGAGCTGCTGTCAAAGAATTCTTTGCTAGTGGTAAACTGTATAAAGCTTTCAATTGTACTCTGGTTTCCCTTATTCCCAAATCTAATTCTGCTTCTTTTGTCAAGGACTTTAGGCCCATTTCAGTTTGCACTACAGTTTATAAAATCATTTCTAGAATTCTGACTGCAAGACTGAGTAGAGTAATTGGTAGCATTATTAGCCCTAATCATGACGCCTTCATTCCTGGGCAGAAAATTCATCACCACATCTTGTTGGCTTATGAGCTCATAAAGGGTTACAGTAGGAAATATGGTCCCCCCCCAGAGTTATGGTCCAATTAGATATGCAAAAAGCATACAACATGGTGAGTTGGAAGGCCTTGGAGCTGATTATGCAAGAGCTTGGAATTCTTCAAACTTTTATTCATTGGGTCATGTCTGTTATTTATAATACTTCTTACATGTTCTCTGTTAATGGAGTTGTTTCTGAGTTATTGATTGCTAAGAGAGGGATCCGTCAAGGAGACCCTATATCCCCTTTTCTCTTTTCCTTCATTATGGAATATCTCCATAGATGTCTGGTCTATATGCAACTTAATCCTAACTTTAATCATCACTCTAAGTGTGTTAAACTCCATCTGACTAATCTTATGTTTGCAGATGATGTTCTACTGTTTACTAGAGGGGATATAATTTCTGTTGAGCTTATCATCAATGCTTTCTATAAATTTTCTAATTCCACAGGTATGAGGATAAATGCTAGCAAGAGCAAGATCTACTTTGGTTCTGTTGATTCAAGCACCAAAAGTCAGATTTTGACCTGGTCTAAATTCAAGGAGGGCAGTCTTCCTTTCAGATACCTTGGGGTTTCGCTGACCTACAAAAAATTAGGCTGCAATCATTATCTGGTATTGATAGATAAAATTCTTGCTAGGATTAGCCATTGGTCTGCGAGATTCCTCAGCTATGCATGGGCGGATCCAATTGGTTAAGAGCATATCCTTTGCCAATGCAAACTTCTGGTTAATGTGCTTCCCTCTTCCCAAAGGTAAGTTTAGTATGCATCATTATTATCTGCTTCTTACTGATAATCAGTCGATTCTTTGTAATAGTTTGATGCTGAATAATCCATCTAGGCCTAGAGCATTGGTGATATTTTGGTTGGCTTGCCATAGGAAGCTTGCAACGAAGAGTAGGCTTTACAGATTTGGTATCCTTTCGGATCGTGGCTGCTGTTTTTGCTCAAATGTTGAAACCGTTTCCCACCTTTTCTTTGAACGTGACAACATTAGGAAGATTTGGAGTGGGGTCCTTGAGTGACTTCAGATTCATCATCAGCCCAAGGTGTGGGAGGAGGAACTTGCATGGCTTATCAAGCATGAAAAGGGCAAAGGTTCGAAATCTTGCTTGCTATGATTGGCTATTACTAAAACAATATATGGAGCTTGGCATTACCGTAGTAGTGCGTGCTTTGGTTCTGTCTTGGATTTGAGTCTTGTAATCAAATCTATCATTGATATTATTGTCTTTCGGTGTTGGTATTGTAAATCTTTAAAAGATATAATTGTTAGATTAATACTTGTTTAGGTCCTTTTGTCTGTTTGGTTGGATGGATACTTGCGATTACCGTGTACCCTATTGGTTTTTGGTTTAATATAAGTTCTTTATTAAAAAAAACACTTTTGAAAAAAATAATCTTATGCAATGAAAGTAACGAGAGAAATTTTTTTCATTACAACAAGGGGCCACTTCCCTCACAATAACACGAGACAACTCTGTTTCCTTACTACTTGCCTCTTCAACATTCCAAAGCCCCTTATTTAACTATGAATCCGTGCCCCGTAATACCAACTGATACAATTCGTAACTTACTATAACTGTTGTATTACAATTTAAACTAGTGTCCCTTAATACCACACAATAAACCAACTCTTTCAGTTTCTAATTGACTTTAATAACCACATTACAATTTTATCCTCCTGGAGTACACTTTCCCAACCATGCCTCTTTAATTACGCTCAAGCTTGTTATGCCATGAACCAACATAAAAAACTTAAGCTATTGGGGAAAGGCACATGAATTTTAAAAATGAAATAAAAAGACAACCATAAAACAAGTCAAGAAACAAAGATATTGCTGCTTTTACTTTTTCCGCAATAATACCCATACAGTTGATGTATTCTCAAAGAAATTATGAATTAGAGGTTTTATTTCAAGTATATTTTCTTAGATCCATGTATCACCATATTTAGAAAAGTATTAAATGCATTCCCCGATAACCAACATGTAAACAAAATGATTATCTTTTATTGTCAAACAACTCAATTATCATTTTAAGTTCACAAGCTAACATACAACATCATTTCGTGCAACAAATGCATCGGAGACATCAGTAAGACTAACAAAAGGAACTCAGTCGTAAATTTCCAATCAGTCATTGAAAGACTGATTTTAGTAAGCCTCGTTAAACCACCAAGCATCAGCCATGCACGATAGAGACTGGAAAATTCTTGCATTTAAGTCATTTGCATCAACATGAACAAACTATATTTTTATTAGAGATTAGCTACGATTTTAGCTACGAATTAGTTATGAAATTTTAGAGCTTAAGTATGATATTAACCTTAGTCACGTGGTATGCCACGTCAACATCTTTAACACTTGGCACTGCCACATGTTAGTGTCACGTCAATTCTGTTAAAAGACATTAGTATGAGGGATTAAAAGTGTAAATGAAAAATTTTAGAGAAACTATTCTTTGAAAAAATATATTTAGAGAGAATACTATTACATGATGCAAATAATTCAGTTTAGTTAACTTTGGTGATTTTGTTACTTAACAGTATATATAGTACTGTCTTGTACATTCCAAAAGCATAATAATACAATGAGCTTATTCCAAAATTAACATGGTATCAGTTTGAAAATTCCTTTCCGCGCCTCCCTTTTTTTTCCTTTCATCTTCTTCGCGCCTTCTCCTTCTTCTTCGCGTCTTTGCCTCTTCCTTTTCCTTTGAATGCTTCAGCATTGACTATGGCGCTTCCTTACTCCGATTTCGCTACAAACCCTTCCAATCCTTATTATATGCATCCTAACAAAAATCCCTCTCTTGTTCTTGTTCAACCAGTTCTTGATACCAAGAACTACCAGATCTGGTCTAGATCGATGAAAGTGGCTCTTATCTCCAAGAACAAGATCAAGTTCGTTGATGGCACTCTTTCTCCTCCGCCTATCTCCGACTCTCTATACGAACCTTGGCTGCGATGCAACAATCTCGTCCTCTCATGGCTTCAACGCTCGATTTCTGAGGAAATTGCAAAATCTCTTCTCTGATATGATCGTGCTTCTCTTGTATGGAAAAGTTTGGAAAATCGTTTTTCTCAGGGAGACATTTTTCGCATTGCTGACATTCAAGAAACTGTTGCTCGTCTTCAACAAGGAACTCTCAATATCTCTTCGTTCTTCACGAAATTGATGACGCTTTGGGAAGAAATCGAGAACTTCCGGCCAATTCGTGATTGTACTTGCGCTATACCGTGCTCCTGTGGTGCTGCTTCAGACTTACGCAAATTCAAAGAACAAGATAAAGTTATCAAGTTCTTGAAGGGCCTTGGTGACCAATACGCTCATGTTCGCTCATAGATTATGTTGATGACCCCACTACCAACTCTTGATAATGTGTTTAATCTGGTTCTTCAACAAGAACGTCAATTCAACCTTCTTTCACCTTCTACTTCTTCAATTGAGTCTCAATCGTCTGTGAATCACCTTTCTCAAGCACCTTCTCGTTCTTCTCACAACCCCGGTCGTGGTCGTGGCCGTGGTGGCCGTGGAAACCGACTCTGTACTCATTGCAACCGCACCAATCACACCATTGAGACTTGTTTCATGAAACATGGCTATCCCCCTGGATTTCAACAACGCAAGCCTACTACATCTGTGGGGAATTCTATTGATTCTACAGTGAACTCGATTCAAGATACTGCTTCTCCTTAACTTGAGGCATTATCTTCCTCTGCTTCCACATCAAACACCAATCCAAGTGCTTTGTCTACGATTCAAGAGCAATACACTCAGATTCTGCAGCTCCTCCAACAGTCTAATTTGCAATCTCCTTCACCTCCCTCGATTAATTCAGTTTATACTGCTAATTCTTTGTCCCATACCTCTCCTCATACTTCCTCTGGTAATAATTCCTCAAATCTTCCTTGTCATAACTGGTGGATCATTGACACAGGTGCCACTGATCACATCACCCATATCTTTTCCAGTTTCCTTTCCACATACCACATTGCACCTAAATCTATGACAATGCCTAATGGGGACTCTGTCACTACAACTATTGTTGGTTCAGTTTTACTATGTGATTCACTTGTCCTTCATAATGTTTATTATTTTCCTTCATTTCATGTCAATATTATCTCTGTCACCACTCTTTTTGAATCCACTTTATATGATGTGAAATTTTCCCCTAATTGCTGTCAAATTATGCAGTTGTCCCAATCCAAGATGACTGGATTTACAGCTAGGAGGATTGGCAAATTGTATGTTCTTGATGCCACCCCACCTAAGGCCATCTCTCCCACATCTGGCTCTGTCAACACCTCCTCTTCTCCCCAATTAGAACCTGCTAAACACGATCCTGCTACTATTTGGCATCTTAGGCTTGGACACTTAAGTCCTTACATACACAAATGTATTTCCTCTCAATTTCCTTTCGTCACCTACAATGACAATCATAAGCCCTGTAATACTTGCCATTTGGCTAAGCAAAAACATTTTCCATTTACTCACAGTAATACTAAGTCTGTTGCCATCTTCGATTTACTTCATGTCGATATTTGGGGCCCTCTTTCCACACCTTCCATATGTGGCCACAAGTATTTTTTAACCCTCGTAGACGATTACAGCAGGTTTACTTGGACAATTTGTATGGCCAACAAAAGTGAAACCAGAAACCATTTAATTCACTTCATATCTTTTATCGAAACTCAATTTAACAAGAAACTCAAGTGCATTCGTAGTGATAATGGTCCTGAGTTTCTCATGACCACTTTCTACCTTTCTAAAGGAATCATTCATCAAAGGTCTTGTGTGGAAACGCCTCAACAGAACGGTATCGTGGAAAGAAAACATCAGCACATTTTGAATGTTGCCCGTGCCCTCTCTTTCCACTATCACCTCCCTCACAACCTTTGGCACCTTTCCATACAACAAGCCATTAATATTATAAACCGTCTTCCTACTCCTCTTTTAAACAACCACTCTCCCTACCAAAAACTCCATTCTACTCCTCCCAGCCTTAACCATATGAGAGTCTTTGGTTGTCTTGCCTATTCTTCGACCTTGCTTAACCATCGCACTAAATTCGAACCAAGAGCAAGGAAATCTATTTTTCTTGGCTACAGGGAAGGCACAAAAGGCTACCTTATCTATGATCCTATCACCCATGAATTTTACATTTCAAGGAATGTATTCTTTTATGAAACTGTGTTCCCTTTTGCATCCATCCCACCTGCACCTAATCCTATAATTCCTACTCCTGACCCTCCTCCCCTTGATTCACCTGATATTTTCACCAACATTCCACCCATCTCACCTCCACCATCAAATGAACCTTCCTCTCCTACCTCTCTCCCCCAGCCAGATTCTCCCACTAACCTCTCTTCTTCCTCAAATGACACTAACAACTCCCCTTGCCCCTCCCCTCCTGTGCCAACCAGAAAATCCAATCGAAATATTAAACCTCCAGCTTATCTATCTGATTATCACTGCAATTTGCTATCCCCCATGCTGCCAGCATCTGACTCAGGTTCCTCTAACTACCCTCTCTCTTCTGTATTATCTTATAGCCAATGTAGTCCCGATCACAAATTATTTTGTCTGTCCATAAGCTCTTTCACAGAACCCAAAACCTATAAACAAGCCTGCAAGTTTGATTGTTGGAACAATGCTATGAAATCTGAGTTAGATGCTCTTGAATCTACAAATACTTGGCTTGTTGTTGATTTGACTGCAGGCAAACAATCGATTGGTTGCAAATGGGTCTACAAAATCAAGCATCATGCTGATGGATCCATCGAACGATACAAGGACCGTTTGGTAGCAAAAGGATATACTCAGCTGGAGGGTGTGGATTATTTCGAAACTTTCTCACCTGTTGTGAAGCTTACTTCTATTTGAACCCTTCTCTCAGTGGCTGCCATTAAGAATTGACACTTGGAACAACTCGACGTCAACAATGCCTTCCTTCATGGTGATCTACATGAGGAAGTGTATATGGATCTGCCTCCTGGATTCCTGCCCCCTGCTTCTTCGACCAACAAAGTTTGCACTTCTTCGACCAACGAAGTTTGCACTTCTTCGACCAACAAAGTTTGCAAACTGCATAAGTCATTATATGGCCTGAAGCAGGCTAGCAGACAGTGGTTTTCGAAATTGTCCACTGCCCTTATCTCTCTTGGCTACTCATATTCTTCTGCTGATCATTCTTTTTTCATAAAATCACATGACTCTTCTTTTACTGCCTTATTAGCCTATGTTGATGATATTGTCTTAGCCGGTAATGATTTGCAGGAAATCCAATATGTCAAATGCTTCCTTGATTCCACTTTCAAAATCAAGGACCTTGGTAGGCTAAAATATTTTCTTGGTCTAGAAGTTGCCAGATCAACTCACGGCATTTTTCTCAATCATAGAAAGTATGCTTTGGAATTGCTCGAAGACAGTGGCTTATTGGCTACTAAACCTTGCTCTACTCCCTTCGATTCCTCCTTGAAGCTTCATGATGATAACTCACCACCTTTCGAAGACGTCACAGCTTATCGAAGGCTTGTTGGAAAACTTCTATATCTGACTACCACCAGACCTGACCTTGCATTCATCGTTCAACAACTCAGCCAATTCATCTCACATCCTATGCAAGTTCATCATTCTGCAACAATTCGAGTCCTCAAGTATCTCAAAGGTGCTCCTACCAAGGGTTTGTTCTATTCATCTTCCTCTCCACTCAAACTCTCTGGCTTCGCAGACTCAGATTGGGCAAGTTGCCCTGCTACCCGCAGATCCGTAACTGGATATTGTGTGTTCCTTGGCAATTCCCTCATATCCTGGAAATCCAAAAAGCAGTCTACAGTATCCAAATCAAGTTCAGAAGCGGAATACAGGGCCTTGGCAAGCTTGACTTGTGAATTGCAATGGCTGCAATATTTGTTCAAGGATCTCCACATCTCCTTTGATCAACCTAGCTCAGTCTATTTTGACAACAAAAGTGCTATCTACCTTGCTCACAACTCCACCTTCCATGAACGGACAAAACATATCGAAATTGACTGCCACGTCATTCGTGAGAAAATCCAAACTGGTCTCATCCACCTTTTACCAGTTTCTTCTGCTGCTCAATTGGCAGATGTTATCACCAAGTCTTTGGCAGCTCCCTCTTTCGATTCTCTTGTTTCCAAGCTTGGTCTATTAGACATCCATAGTCCAGCTTGTGGGAGGCTATTATATGATATAAATAATTCAGTTTAGTTAACTTTAGTGATTTTGTTACTTAACAATATATATAATACTGTCTTGTACTCCCTCCGGTCTCATTTATAAGAAAAAATTAACTTTTTAGATACATTAAATAAGTAATGTATTTGGACAATATATTGTCCAAATACATTACTTATTTAATGTATATAAAAAGTTAATTTTTTCTTATAAATGAGACCGGAAGGAGTACATTCCAAAAGCATAATAATACAATGAGTTTATTCCAAAATTAACAACTACAAATAAAATTTATTATATTTAGAGAGATTAAAAATTTATTTAACCCTTATTTCTTTTAGTCGTTATTCTTTGAGATTTTGCCACGGTTCTAATTCATGCGGTCGGATCAGATTTTGCTCTGTGTCATACTTGAAGAAATTATGGCAAACAAAGATAAATATGATGTTCAAAAAATATGCAGCACAAAACTGCAATAAATAGAATATAAAATTCCAAAGAATGAAATGAAAGATGAGGACAAAAAATGATGAAGACTGAGTTTTATGCGGAAGTCAGACCTTCATAATAAGTTTTTTTTTAATATCTCATAAACAAAATATTTTAATATATTTTAAAATTGCAATAACAGTTTCAAAATTAACGTGTTAATATATAGAGATAAATCTAAATCTCTAGGATTTGCCTAATGAATTTCATACTAAAAAATAAAATAATAAAAAATGTCATTATTTATTGTCTAATATTTAAACCAATATTCTAAAGATATTTTATATATTGAATCTATAAACATTGCATAAAAAAATTATGAATTTTATCCGTATTAAATCTAAATTCAACATTATCTCGTAATGACAATTTTAGATACTTAAATCTAATTTTTATATGATGTTATATAGAAATTTTAATTTTTATGTTGCTTCTTTATAACAATTCTAAATAAAATTTAATAATAATCTTATGTGACATCTTTACGGCAATTCTATGTAAAACTTAATAATAATAATAATAATAATAATAATAATAATAATAATAATAATAATAATAATAATAATAATAATAATAATAATAATAATAATAATAATAATAATAATAATAATAATAATAATAATTATTATTATTATTATTATTATTATTATTATTATTATTATAATAATAATAATAATAATAATAATAATAATAATTATTATTATTATTATTATAATTATAATAATAATAATAATTATTATTATAATAACAATAATAATAATAATAATAATAATAATAACTAAAATTTAATAATAATAATAAATATTAATTATAATTATAACAATAAAAATATTATTATTGTTCATATTCTATTCCAATTTTAATTATAAATTAATTTATTAAAACTTATAAAACATTTACGTTTCTATTGCAAATATAAAAGGTATTTTAAACATAATTATAGTTTATTTATAAAACTCTTCATTCTTTTAACTTTAATTAAAAAAATAAAATAAATACAATCATAAATCATAAATATAAAATTTATTTTAACACCTAATTATGATAATAAAATTATTTATTAATTTATCAATTTCATAATTAAATCTATTTCTATTAATTTTAATATGAAACATAAGCTATTCTAAATAATAACATTTTGGACAATAGTTTCGTAAATTTATGAATTTTTATAGTTATTCAATATTACACGTCACTACAAATATAAATATTCAATTCCGTTAATTTTGTAAAATTCATAATTTCATTAGGATATAATTCTACTTCCTCCAATTCCATTACCACAACATAAAGACACTCATTATAAATTCTTTAGTCATTATTTAAAAAAAAATATAAACGCATTATTTATTTATTTTCATAATAATAAATCATAACTCAAAATATAGTTTCATGTCTTTGTATATATATATATATATATATATATATATATATATATATATATATATATATATATATATATATATATATATATATATATATATATATATATATATATATATATATATATATATATATATATATATATATATATATATATATATATATATATATATATATATATATATATATATATATATATATATATATATATATATATATATATATATATATATATATATATATATATATATATATATATATATATACACGCTTCATTATTTATTAAATCTATAAATTTATCATTCATTTTTCTAATCCATTTATTATTATTGTTTTTTTGAGTTACTAATATTTTTATCATAAATATTATTAAAATATTATGACTCTTAACTTCAACTAATTATATTACTCTTAGTTTTGATTATAATTTTTTAAATATAGATTTTGATATCACAATATATATATTTTTTTAATAAAAAATATATATTGTTGAAAAAGTTAAATTGAGAAGAAGGTGGCTTAAAAACCTCTTATTTATTAATTTTATTAAATTTTAATTTTAAAATATTATATAATATTATAAATTTCAAAATAATTATTTTATATTATAATAAAAAACATAATTATTAAAAATATTTATAATAATATATTAAAAATATTTCTTAAATTTATAATAATTATAAATAATAATTTAATAAAATTATTGTGCATCACAACGTGGACGTCTAGTTGACACTAAAGTTCACATAATAATTGGAATGTTTTGAGTTCAAACTCAAATAAAAATGTACGATTATCATTAATATTTTTTGATTGAATCTCGCAGATGAAAAATAATGACTTTAACCTATATGAAAAAAAAAACTAATGTTCCACAAATTCCAAACTGAAAAGGTTATTATTGTTGGCATATATTTCATGTGCTTCTAGAAACCTAACTGTACAGTTTACGTAGCTAGGGTTCAAAAAGTTCTTGTTAGGATTGACATTTAGCAAGGATGATTTAATTGAAGATTAACACGTGAGACAAACGTCAAACAACAATGTTTACCTTTGATAGAAACAATAGTCTAATGGTTTGGTGACCATTTTAACCACTTGCTAATACTAGTCACTTTTCACAAAATGACTGTTATATTATTTGAAAAGTAAAATATGAAAGTTCTACAAGGTAATTTCCACATTTTTACTTTCATAATATTATTATAATATAATTATTGTTTTATTAGGGAATAAAAATGTTTGGTGAAATAATGAAGTAGAGTTTTGATACGTTGGAATGAATTTTCGGTAGAATAATACAGTATAGACCTGTAAAGTTAACACTTAAACGTTTAAGTTAATAAAATAAGAGTGAATGTGAGTTAAGGTTTAGAGAATTCAACAGGTTTCATATGAGATTTCTTGTATATAAGAGACATTTATGAACGTTTTGTTGGTGAAATTTTCAAAATATTTAATTGATAAATAATATTTATTAAATGGGTTTCATGAATTCCTATGATTATAAATGTTTATGTGGTGTAGTGGTTGATGTTTTTGATATTGACTCAAAAATAACAGGTTTGAATCTTGATTTGAGTATCTTTTTGAATTTATTTATTAGAATTGACAAAATAAATTGCCAAAAGTTGCGCAGAATCAAACTGTTCTTGAAAAATCATTGAAACAATGTTTCTCTTCACCAATTAGTACAAGTTTTTTTTATAAATAAATATATTTGTTAGGCATAAATGATATGCAAAATTAACATATTTTGGAGTCAAATTTCATATATAAGTCATTCTTTTGTTTTTCTAGTGCAGAATAAGTGAATGAACTTTATTCTATAGAATATCATTGATTAATATGCTTAACGTGAATGCGCGATTCATGTTAAGATTTTCAAAATATCATGTGTTAGAACATACACAAAATTAAGTTGGTGAATCAATGGAGAAAAGTGATTAATTAGAGAAAATGAAATGAGAAAATAAGAGAGAGACTAATTGAGAAGAATATTATCAAATTGACATTACTTTCAAACATTACATATGAGGGTCCTTATATACAAGCTAACTAAATAAATTGGAAACTAAAACAATTGAAAAATAAGCCAAAAAGCCAAAAACACAGACTCGTAATCGATAATGCAAATAAGTGTAATCGATTACGCCTACTGATAATAGAAAAACCAGAACAAAAAAAGCCTTCGTAATCGATTACGTATATTAGCGTAATCGATTACGCCCGCGAAATAGTGAGTCCTGCATTTTTCAGAAGTACTTATTTTTTTAAGTTGTTTTCACCAGAATGCTTCCAGAAGCTTATATAATGCATTTGAATTACTTTGTGCATTCAATACACCACCTTAATTCAAATGCTCCAAGTTCTCCATGCTCAAGTACCTTACCAACTTCTTGAACACATCATTTGTGACCCCTTTCGTCAACAAATCCACAACTTGTTCTTTGCTTCGACAGTATCTCAACTTTAACTTGCCTTCACACACCAGATCCCTCAAGTAAAGAAACTTCGTCTCAATATGCTTACTCCTCCCATGTACAATGAGATTCTTTACAAGGTTAATGGCTGAAACATTATCAACCAAGAGTGTGACAACTTTTCCAACTTTGCTGCCCAGCTCTTCCAGCAGATTCGTAAGCCACACAACCTGGCACACACATAACAAAGCAGGGATACACTGGACCTCACAAGAAGAGAGTGCCACCACGGGTTCCTTTTTAAAACACAAAGAGATTGGTGTTCCTCCGAACAAATATATAAACAACTGTAGACTTTCAATCATCCATATCTCCGCACTAATTAGAATCAGTGTAACTGAGCAAATCACATTTTCTGCCTGTATCAGCTATAGTAAATAGAATTCCGCAGCCAAGAGTTCATTTGACGTATCTTAGGATCCTCTTAAATTCTGCCAAGTGAGACACATTCGGTCTCTCCATGAATCTACTCGCAATACCGACAGTAAGCGCCAAATCTGGTCGCGTATTGCACAAGTAACTATATTGCATTGGGTCCACATTCTACTCATCATCACTTTTGGATATCTACAACTTTGCTTCAGCAGGTGTATGGGAAGCATTACAATTCTCCATATCACACCTTTTCAAAATCTCAAGAGCATACTTTCTTTGATGCACGAGCAGTCCCAAATTTGACTTATGAAAATCTATGCCAAGGAAGTATATCATGACCCCAAGGTCACTCATTTAAAACTCCTCCATTAGGTCACCCTTGAAATTAGAAATACTTAACTCATTGTTGCTCGTGATCAACAAGTCATCCACATATAAGAAAAGTATGATCACATCTTTGCTTACATCCGTCTTTACATAGACATCATGTCTGGAAACACATTTATTGAAGACAATGTTAACTATAAAACCATCAATGTAGTTGTTCCAAGCTCTAAGAGCTTGTTTCAAACCATGAAGTGCTTTATTCAATTTGTAGACCATTTCCTCTTGATTTGTCACAACAAAACCAATGGGCTGTTCTACATAAACTCCCTCCTCAAGCGAACCATTCAAAAACGCAGATTTCGCATTCATTTGATAAATCGGCCAATTGTTGTTATTTACAATACTAACAACCAGCTGTATGGTTTCTATCCTAGCAATGGGTGCAAACACCTCATCAAATTCTATACATTCTCTTTGCAAAAAAACCCTTCGCAACTAGTCGAGCCTTATGCTTGACAATTTCACCTTTGGGATTTTCCTTCAATTTATAGACCCATCTCACTCCTATTGACTTCTTTTGTTCGAGTAGATCTACCAACTTCCAAGTACTATTTTCTTAATCAATTCTAGCTCCTCTTTCATTGCACACACCAACTTTGGATCGCTTAATTCCTCTTTCGTGCTAACGGGCTTGGCTTTGGCCATAAGTGAAAAGTGAACAAAATCACCATCATCATTGATCTCGTTATCCCGGAATACTTCACAATCTTGGAGCCTCTAAGGCAATCCCCTTTGCCCAGTTGTTCGCCTACCATTTTATCTATTTTCGACTAAAACTAGTTGCTTTCTAGAACCACCTGCAGAATTATGATTTTCTACATTTTTAGTGTCGTAGTAAACGATTATGCCCTCTCGAAATCGATTACACCATTCTGGTAATCGATTGTAGGGCCTGCTAAACCAGTTTTTATGCTATCGAAACGCCTTAGATCATCGACCACCACACCTCGACTAATTACAATCTTCTTGTTTGTAACATCAAACAATTTGTAACCTCCAGTGGGATGATAACCAACAAGCAACACCATCTCACCTTTGTCATCCAACTTCTTTCAAAACTGACCTGGAATGTGTCAAAATGCTATCAAACCAAAAACTCACAAATGACTTAAGCTTGGTTTAAATCCAAATCATACCTCTTCTGGAGTCACCTTATTAAGCTTCTTTATAGGGCACCTATTCAACAAATAGGCGGATGTAGAAATGACTTCACCCCATAACTCCTTCGACAAGTCTTTTCCCTTTAACATGATTAGAACCATGTTCATTATCAAACGGTTTTCCTCTCGGCAACACCATTCTGCTGAGGCGTATATGGTGGAACAACCTCACGTACTATACCTTCCTCATCAAAATAATTCCCAAACTCATTCGAGGTATACTCATCTCCACCACCAGAATTTTTAGTTTATGACCACTTTTCCGCTCAAACGTGGACTTAAACTTCTTAAACACATCAAACACCTCATCATTTCTCTTGATTAGATATGTCCATAGTTTCATACTAAAATAATCGATAAATGTGACAAAGTACCTATTGCCACCATACGAGTCAACTTGCATTGGACCACACATGTCCGAGTACACCATCTCAAGGTGATGTTTGGTCCTATGACCTACATCCTTGCTGAAACTACTCTTGCGTTGCTTCCCTTCAACACACTCTTCACATATCTCATCTGGAACATTGATTTTTGGCAACCCGGTTACCATGCCATTCCTTTGTGACACATCGAAGTCTCGAAAATTGAGATGTCCAAGACGGTAGTGCCACAACCACTCATCATGGCTTGCCTCTGTAGCAAGACACCTATGCTCCATCACTTTCAACTCTATCTTGAAAGTCTTATTGGAATCCATGGGTGCTTTAAGGACTAAAACCCCATTTCGATCCAAAACGCGTAAAATCTTATTTTCCATGTGAATCATGTAATTATTCTCAAGCAACTGGCCAATGCTTAAGATATTACATTTGATTCCTATAATGTATAACACATCTTTGATCAAGGAATTACCCCCATCCCTTCTCATGATCAAAACATCACCGACCCCGTCGACCGCTAAAGTGGTGTCATCCGTGAATTTTACCTTATTCTTGGTGGCTTGATTGATTTTGATAAACTAATCCTTTCTACTCAACATATGTGTTGAACAACCAGAATCCAAGTACCTCTCATCACTTCCTTGGACTCCATATTGAACCGTTACCATTATGTTTTGCTCCAAACACGTTTCTACAGCATTTTTTGAATTGCTACAACTGTTGTCCAGCAGTTTATTACTGCCATAATTCTCCTCTATGATCATGACCAGTAGCGTGTTATTATCGTCCATCTCATGTCGAACAACCTTAGCCTCATCACTTTGATTTTCTCTAGATTTCACTTTGCAATCTCTTGCGAAATGACCAAGTCTATGGAAATTGTAACACTTCACATTACTCTTATCAATCTTCTTGGTGTAGTTGCTTTGACCATTACTTTTGGAGCTACTTTCACCTATTTTCCCTATCAAAGCTTTCGAATTTTGTGGATATTTTCCACTAAAGTTCTGGAAATTTGTATTCACTTTCGAAGACCATTTTCCCTTCAATCTTCTACTATTCTCGTTGAGTTGTACTTGCATCCGCTATAGATTTTTCATTTCCCCTTTCATCCATCCTTTGTTCATGAGTCTCAAGCGAGCTTTAAAGCTCATCCTTGCTCAATGTTGGAAGGTCCTTTAATTCTTTGATTGCAACAACAATGTTGTCAAATCTTGACATTAAAGAATGCAATATTTTGATACAATATTATGCTCCTGTTGCACCCCAAAATTTACCCTCTTGTTTTAGGCTTATGTTCCATCATATTCATCATATTACATTGCATTCATTTCTTTGTGATGGGATCAATGTGTTTTAGCTGTCATGTTCTCCTCAAACAGTGGAAGTTGATTATATTGATAAGTGGTTCAAGAAGAGCCTCATTATCTCAATCATTGGATATTTCATGTCCCATTGATCTCTCATGGCCTAAACTATATCATTTGTTTCATTGGTTTATCAAGAGTTAAAGTTATTCAAGGTTTTGAGGAAACTCATCTGCCTCCATCATCTGTTGAAATTAGAGTTTTGACCTATTGTATGATTTGAGGTTTGTCTAAACCAATTCTTCTTGGAGCATTATATTTATCTTCTTATTATCATTTGAGGAAACTTTGTTCAGGGAATTGTTCAAGAGGCTCAGTGGAATTTGGGTCTTGAAGTTTGATCATCCTGATTCTAACATAAGGTGTAAAATTAGGGTTTGGATTTTAATCAGGAGTTCTTCAAATTTTTTATTTAAATTGGATTCCATGTGTTTCCATATGTTATTGTTCATCTTTGATTGAAATATTGAGGTTAAATTTTGATTGGAAAGGTTTCAATTGATCACAAGGGGCAAAATGGTCATTTTGGTCAAACTCGGTCAGAGTCAAATTGACCAAGTGGACTTTTGGTCAACCATCAATTCAAGCATCCTCATTTCATATTTCATAACCAATTTCATCATTGAATCAATGGAATTAAAGAAATTAGGGTTTACTTGTTCATAAAGTTACTTGAATGTTGAAAAGTTTCTAAGTGTCCATAGTACACAACATTGGCCAATCACAATTTGAGTTTGGTTAATCTGATGGAGGCAAATGATACATATTCAGAAATCTTAGGAAAAATCTTAAAAGTCTATCAATGAGGGCGAAAATCTCAAAAGTGAACCATTTAAGAAAAAAAATAAGTTAGAAGTTCTGGCCATGAAGAGATACCAAGTTGCCTTGTCATTAACCAGTCATGCGCGTATTTTGATCAAACACATGGTGTGCCATTTTCACGTTTGAAATTCTTTTATTTCAGGCTTCAATTGGGGAATTTAGTGGAGAGATACTGTAGAGAGCCATGAAAGCTTCAACCCAAACTTTGAAACACGCAAAATGGCCAAAAACGAGAAAGATATAAGCTCATGAAGTATGGATCTCACAACTGATCATCGTGCATGCCATGCAAGCCATGCACGTGCGCATGGAAAGCCTTGCCAGAACTCACTTTTCCCAAAATTCCCACATTAATATCTTCATCATACAAGCTTCAAATTACAAAATTCAAAGCACCATGCTGAATTTCATCATGCAAGCTCTCCATAGGCCTCAAGAACTCACAAAACGCACGTGTGGATTCTGAGATATTTGAAGTACAAATGAGATGACCATGAATGTGGGCCTGAAGCTTGCATTTTCAAAATTATTATGCAGTTTAGTTTTGATTCGTTCCAGGTCATTGGTGCACATGCTTTGCACGTAATCATGCACTCTTATCTTGCCAAAATAAGCTAAACAAGGACAATACGTGCATAACCTCTCTCCCCTGTATTTTGCTTAAAATAACAAATTTCTTTTTAACCAATTTTCCCTCCATGTGTGTGCACGTGCCAACTCATCTCACACACTCTTTGCACCTCTTTTCCACACACCATGAGCTCAGTAAAACGCAGAAAACAGCATAACTCTTCTCAACATAAAATGCATAGAGGATGACATTTTTTAATTTTTATCAGTTCACTCCCTAACGGATATTTTCATAAGAAAAGACCCTTGTACTGTCATTCGACACTCTCTATATAAACACAACATTCTCATTTTGAAGGGCATGCTTCATTTTCACCATAATCAGATTTAAAAGTCTCTCTCTCTCTCTCTCTCTCTCTCTCTCTCCCTCTCTCTCAAGTCAGAACTGATTTTCCATTCTTTTCTTCTCAAGTTATTCGTGCAAAGCTTGCTTTTCTTGCTTATTTCACTATTTTAAAGTTGAAGACCAAAGATCCCGTGGAGTTTCTCTTCAAAAATAGATACAACAATTGAATTTATTTTTTAACTCATAAGGTAAGCTTCCAAATTTTAATCGCGCTCATGCTAGCATGAATCTTGACTGTAGAACTCGTACTGGCAAGACAATAGGTCTTTGGTTATGTAATCTTGATTACAAATCGTGTTTTTGAGTTTCTGAAATTTTGTGAAAAGTTGATTTCAGTGACTTTTGTGCTTATATTTTTTTTTGAATTCTTGATAATTTTGAAATCTACAAAGCGTACGATGTAGCTTGCTTTGAGATCTTTAATTTGAGCTTTGATTCATGAAATTTGGTTGAGAATTGCATGAGATACGAAGATCTGAAGTTGTGTGTTTGAAACTGAAATTTCACGTGATTTAGGGTTATTGCGTTGATAGGGATGATGAGGTGTCTTGTTCTCATTGCATATGATCCATTGTTTTTTACAGCACTTTTGAGGTCAATATCAGGTGTAAAAAGTATTTGCATCATTTGATTTTCTTTTCATTTATTTGTTTTTTGCGCATTTTATTAAAAATAGTTTTAACTATTCAAAAATTATCATAAAATATTCTAGGATTTATTTTCAGTTAATTTTCATATTCTGAATTTTAATTTATTTTGTTTACCATTTTACATGTTTAAATAATTCAATTAATTTAATTAGATTTTTTTTAATCACCTTTTTGCTTTTGAATTTTATTTTTATATTTCATCAACCTAAAAAATATATAAAAAAATATTATGAGTTTTTTTTAGAAGTATACTTGATGAAACTAATTTTTTTTAATTTTATAAAAATTTCGTGACATGTTTTTGTAAATCAATTGATGAGTTACACTATTTTCTTCACTATTTTAATAGCATTATGATAATAATTTTTGTTTGATCCTTTCTTCATGTGTTAAAATTTTAGAAAAATTACCTACTGAACTTTAGGCATTTAACTAATTGTCTTTGATTTTTATTTTTATTTACAACTCAGTTTACTTATATTTAAATTTTTTTGAAGTTTTTGTTTGATTTTGGTCTTTCTTCTTACTTAAGCCAAAAGAAATAATTAATTCACTAATTTTTCTTGCTTCTAAAAATCAAAGAAAATATGTCCTAGGGTCCTGGATGAGTTGAGATCCTTTAAATCATTTTTTTTTAATTTTTAAGTTTTGTTTCCTATTTTATCCAAAATAATTTGTGAAGCTTGTCTAGTTTAAGCACTTTGCTAACTAGTTTTGACATTTGAATTTTAAAATCACATATCCTCCTTATTCTAAGGACTTTTGAATATCTCTATGGATTTTAGGAATCTTTAGGATTATAGAATTATTATTTTTTATATTTTAGAAGTCCTTTTTCTAGTTTTGACTTAATTTTATTTGTTTGTAATACTTTGTGACTTGTTTGAATCTTATGATCTATATTTGTTTGTTCTTTTGTGAAATTTTTGAGGTTGATATTTACATTCATGATAGTCCCTGGACTCTCTTGATATCTCATGATGTTGTAACAATTTCAATTGATCCATTATAGTCTTTGATGATCATTGTTGTGGAGCTCCTAAATTGAGCAAGTTAAAACCCTAATTTGGGGAATTTTTGGTAAAAATCCTTGATCAAATCTTCAACATGATTATGATTCAAAGTGATTTTAATATATGATAACTCAAGTATAACCTTACTCAAGGTTTTATAGACATTTGATCTCTTTTGGTCATTTTCTTGTCTCATCATATAATTGATCTTTTGCTTATACTATTTGCTTGATGTGAGATATATTGAAATGAATTTATGCAACATTTAAGGAAGCAAGCCTTATAATTTGTGCTTTATTCTCACCACTTGTTAGTGTCTTAAGTTAAATAATATTGAACCATTTAAGTTTCCTAATTTGTGATTGCTTGTGTGTTTGAGTTCACTAGATTTAGTCAAGATTGAAAGTAGTTTTGATTCACTCTTTTTACCAAATACCTTTGATACATCATGAGTGATGCTTTATGAGTTTACTTATTACTTTGAGGATCTTCATACCTTCTTTACTTTTCTCCTATATTCCTTGGTTGATATCTCATTATCAAACTCATCTTGATGACACAATAGGAGCTATATACTAGTTTTTTTGACCTAGTTTGAGTTTGTTTGTTTTGGAGGACTTTAAGTTCCACATTTATTTATATTCAACTCTTGTTATTACTTCACTTTTAATCTCTACCCTCTATGCTTCTATGATCCAATTGGTTAGTATTCACTTGCTAATTCATTATTATGACACAATGAGAGATATATTTACTTCTTGTTTAGGTTTTGTACATTAATTATTGATGTTTGCTTCTTATGATTCACTACCTTGTCCCAAAATTGTACCTTGATGTTTGTTTTTGCTCATAAAATCTAAGGACATTGAGTTTCATTTACCTAGACCATTTTTGCTTGTATGCATTAAGAGACTATAATTTCTTCAATATATCATGATACTTAAGTGTGTTACCTTGTTAACATTTCTTAAGGTTTTTAGACTCATGATTAGTATGTTATGAGGGTTTTATAATCACCCAAGGACAAATAATATGCTTTATTATTTTCATTTTATCTTTATTAACTTCATTCGATCTAAGATAAAATGCCTTTATTTCCTTTTAGATGATCTTGCTCATCCATTAGGTGACTTTAAGTATGTATGAAGTCTCATCTTCTACTTAGTTACTCTTGAGTCTCATCTTGAGATAACCTATCATATAAGTCACATATTCCATTATTCTCAAATCATGCATTCTTTTTTTAAATCCATACTTGCTCAATGTAAAATTGTTTGTTTGCCTCGCTTCAACACTACCCTTTTGTATGATACATGTGTGACTTTTCTTGCAAAAATTGTGATTTTTGAATATAATTTATATATTTTTTATGCTACTAACTTGCATGATAAGATACTCCCATAACCATGTTCATCATTCATCTACACTTTCCTTGCACTTCTTTCACTCTTAGGGTGTAGTTTAGGTTTCCTTTTTTTGACCTAGTTTTATGTTTGTGCTTTGGATTACTCTAGTAGGTTTTTTTTTTATTTCTATAGGTTTTAGGATACACTAACCTTATGTGTTTACTTCTGATCTCATATTCACTTGACATGTGTTTCCATGATCACTTAACCACATACTTGTGTGCACTTCACTACACCATTTTGTCGAATACTAGTTCAATTGCTATGGAGTTTGTACCACATTTTAAAATGAACAACTGAGTTCATTCTTAGCCATGATAAATGATAAGTGTATGACATGTCTATGTTCATCTTTTATCTTTTTCACATTATCTTGTTAAAATTAACTGTTTTGTTAAGTTGTGCAAGGTACTTCATGAGCTTTCATTGCTTTGTGTTCCACTGTATTTGTGGGATACAATTTCGCTTTTGAGACGATCTATCTTGTTTCTCATATATATATATATATATATATATATATATATATATATATATATATATATATATATATATATATATATATATATATATATATATATATATATATATATATATATATATATATATATATATATATATATATATATATATATATATATATATATATTTGCACTATTACGTGCTTTGTCTGTTTGAGTTGTCTTGCAGGATGTTTATATGGTTGTGTCTACTACATACCACTTGTGATTTATTTTCACATTGAGGTCTTGATGCTTATGTCTGACGACACAACTTATGACTTGTTTCTTTGTTGATGCTAGCTTGTTCTAAGATCTCTAGGTTTCGTTACTGTTTAGTTGCTTATTTGAGGATTTATATCCGTTCGGTACTTTCTCATATGAATTACTCTTTCCCGCCTTTTATTGCTTACATAGGATTGGGAGTCTGTGCCACTTGGCAGACAATTCTGGAAGTCCTCACTAGGAGGCCATATTTTTGTTTGTTTACTATTTATGCTTGCGTAGTGGAATGATGGTTTTAGGTCCTTTTTATGGAAACCATTCCCAAGTCCTCATAAGTAGGCAAGTGGAAAGGGTTAGTAACCAACCCATGCAGTCATTTGTCTGTGTCATTCCTATGCTCACTTTCTACAAGTAGACACTTTGAATATGAGCCCAAGATCTGAATGAGTCTAAGCCCTTTTAAGGCAAGTGAAAAGGGTTCCTGGAATCAGATCCCCACACTTTCTTTAGCTCGTGATGACCGACATTGATGCTTAGTATACGCATACACTTTGTATTTCCCCATATCTTTCTTGCCCTGGTAATTGATACCACGGTTAAGAACCTTTTATATTCCCATAATTTTACGGCTTGGTTGACGCGGGTGATTCACTCCCCTTGGCTATGGCTTGACCCTTGATTTGATGCTTGGTTTCTTGTCTATGGCAGGACCTACCCTTTTACTACTCGTCATGTGCTTTGTAGGTGTTTGATATTCGAGTGATGCTCGAGCTTTTGTTTGTTCAGATGTTTTGCCATCTGTTTGTTTGATTTTTGTTATAGGATATGTGACATTTTGCCATCTCCCGTTGGATGCTTTGTCATCCATTCTCGTACTTTCTCATATGATAATATGATTTCCCTCACGTCTCTTTTATGAGATATTTGTCATGCTCCCTTAGGATCGCACATTTAGGATAGCCCTCGAGCTAGACATTATGATAGGAATCCATGTATGTCCACTTAGCTAGATATTCCCCTTTCATACTCGATATAGGACCATATTTGTATGATCATATTAGGACTAGAGATTAGGATAGTCTCCCCTAGTTGTCTTTCTTTTCTTTTTGCATATTGCATCTTAAAACAAAAACTTTCTTTTTCTTGACAAATCACAAAACATCTCTAATGAAATTAAATCCTTCTTCAAGGTAAAAAATACAAACCAATCTTAATTGTTTGTGCACCTTTTGGCCTTGTTTGAAACCTTTTTAAGTTGACCTCTTACCACATTTACCATGATATTTTTCTATCTTTGTGTCGATGTTTCATCATTGCTTATGTTTGTTATCCTACATTGATTTTCAATATCATTGTTAGGTGTGATGTTTTATCATCTAAATTGTAATGTTTTACCATCCTTGTCATGATATTTTGCTATCTTTGTGTCGATGTTTTGCCATCGCTTATATTTGTTATACTACTTTGATTTTCAATGTCATTGTTAGGTATGATGTTTTATCATCTAAATTGTAATGCTCGCCATCTTTTCCATGATATTTTATTATATTTTTTGTCGATGTTTCACCATCGCTTATGTTTGTTATCCTATTTTTATTTTCGATATCATTGTTAAGTGTGATGTTTTATCATTTTATCTAATATTTTTCTATCATGCTAATGTTTATCATCTTATCTGAATTTATGTTGGCATGTGATGTCTTGTCATCCTTTTTTTATGTTTTATTAGTGTTGCTGATGTTTTTGCCATCTTGCCTGATGTTTCACCATCGTTGTCTGGTGTTTTGTCGTCTTGTCTAATGTTTTGTCATTTTTATTATTGCTTTTGTCTTTTTAACTAAAAACACAAACAAACCAAAACACGTGATCCGAACTACGGCGCTCTAATTCCTTAAAAGGGATATGTAGGCATCTGGTTACGGGGCACAACCGAGAGAACTTTGTAATCTTTCCTTTTTTTCCCTGTGTTTTCTCTTTTTCATGCATTTCCTCCTTGCATTTTTCTTTTTAGCTTTTAAGCTTTAGACATATATTTTACACACCTTTAGATTAGAACAACAAGAGTGTATACCGTAGAGTACTATGGGCGTGTGGGGTGCTAATACCTTCCCCTCGCGTAACTGACTCCCTTACCCGATCTATACAGTCGCAAGACCATAATTTCACCCTTCTCAGGATTACTCGATGTTTTACTTTCCCTTTCGGTAGGATAAAAGATGTTCGGTGGCGACTTCATTGATTTCATTTTGATGATTTGTTCGGTCGGTTGTTTCAGCTGGCGACTTCACTAGGAAAGATCGACCAAATGCTGGTTCATCCCAGATTCACTACTAGCTCTTGTTTTCTTTTCTTTGGGTGTTTATTTTTATCCTTTCAACTTATTCATTTGTACATGATTACCTGAGCATATGTTTGCATGGAATTTTTTTTCTTTCCATATTGGTTACCTGTTGTGCTGGATTCTGGTTCTCCATGTTGGGTGGGTGTTATTATTGAGGTAAAAGGCCTAGTACCCAGGCTAGAGGGTACTGCCTAGGGAACCTAGGAATAGATTAGAAATTGATGGCTATTGTACGAAGGTCCTACCAGCACGGTCATGTCGTCTATGCTCGGATGAGGTTCAAATGGGTGTTATCGTCATCCACGTCTGTGGCTTGATGGTAATGCTTTCAGAAAAATCTGTGATTTTGAGTTACCATTAACTTACCCTGACCTAGTCTTCACCCGTGATCAGGGAGGGAATAATCTTTACAGGTTCATATGGTGATCTCATTCTGTTGGTGATTGTATTCGCCAGTAACTTGGTCTTCTGTGGTTTATGATTCAAACTATTGATCTCGATATTCTCGACACACCTAGAAATAATACAATAGATTTCCGATGTTGGAAACTTTGATTCCATGAACTATTGCACCCTGCATCATGGCATATTTACTTTTATAAAAGAAATGCAAAAAAATGTGTATATGTCTAAAAAAAGTTAACCTGTATTTGCATTTCATTTCCAGGTGTTTCAGAGTAGACGTCTGTATCAAAAATGGCAAACAACCATGATGTTGTCAAGAGAAACACCAGAGACATTTTTAGTTACAAGTTTGGTATTTCCAGTTGGCCTCATTTGAAAGAGTTGAGTAGGGTGGTGGTTTATCCGATTTCACAAGCCTTTAGCAAACAATACGATGATCTTTTACCCTTATTGGATGTTTAGGTGGAGGATAGAGCTCTATGCTGTGATACGGTGGCAGAACCGACTGTTATATACTGGTTTTGCGTTTTTTGTTAAATGTTGCAGTAAGCAAGAGTCGCCACCGTCTTTTCTTTTATCCAACAAAGGAAAGGGTGAAAAGAACAGAAAAAGACCTTTTTGAGAGTTTTCTGAGTAAGGGGGTAGATTATGGAAATGGAAGTTGTTAGCACCCTTTCCATCCGTGGTTTTCCACGGGCTCTTATAGGTTTGCTCATTTTTCAAGATGCTTTTACGCTTTGTGTTTGAAAATGTTTTGAAAACGCCTTAGTACGGCGAACTTTGTAATGTTCCTCGGGATAGTGGAGAAAATATACAAAGTATTTGAAAATGTATTTTGAAAAAGTAGCATTTATGTGTAAGTACAAAAATAGTTTGAGCAAACTTCTAACAGCTATCTACTTTTGTACTCAAAAAGGTTGTTCTTTTCCTTTAGACAGTGCTATCCTACTATTAGTGAGTAGGTAGCCTTGCCGTTGGATGTTTTTGAGGGACAATTGGAGGGACGTTACAGTCATAAAGGCAACTTGTGGAGATGCTTTAGCAATTCTGTTTTAGGGACTAGATCATTTACCGAGAAGGCAACTGTAGGGTCATCGAGGGACTATGATCTTTTGACTTTACGGGTCTTTGCTAAAGTGTTCCTGCCTTATGACTGGTTTATTGAAGGCAACCAAAGTGGGCGTACCTTATAGGTGCTTGTGTGCAAGTGTGTACAATTCAGTTATTTTATCTTTAAACATTTAGGTGTTCTACCGTTTGTTTTCAGATCTTGTCATGTAATCCTAGTTAGCATACATCTAAGCAGTTAATATATGTATAGGAATTTAAAGTGCGGGAATTGTAAATCCTACGCTATTACAATGCTTCGGGGAAGGTATTTATATTATACAAGGATAAAGGGGGGATAAAGCAGTAAATATCCTAATTTCTATCTATTACACTAGTAAATAGATAAATAATAGTAAAAATTGGAAAGTAAATAAACGCGCGCAAAGTTGAAAACACGTCTGAAAATGTAAAAAGAAAATATTTTTGTTGTTTTTGGTATAAAAGAAAACAAAGCCTAAGTCTATTTGATTTTAATTTTAAGATAAAAAAATGTTAAAATAATTAATTAATTTGTTTGCAAAATTAACTTAATTAGAAAAATACTTGCCTAATGTCTTTTTTATTTATTTTTTGATTTAAGGTTAATTTAAATAAAAAAAATGTCAATAAAGAAATGAAAAGAAATACAAAGGGAGGACCCTTTGATTGCAGGGAGAGATGGATATCCTTTGATCCAGGAAGGAAACGTCTCCTTCGATCCAGAAGGGAACTGCCTTCTTTGATACAGGAGGACAATGGGAAGCTTCGATCCAGAAGGCTATGGCTCCTTCAACCTGGAAGACTACGTCTTTCGATCCAGAAACGCAATGGCTCCTTCAATATGGTGTGTTAGATTTGAAAAAGTATGTTAGCAAAGTAAAATGCAGGACCTGAGTATCGAAACCCAGGTCCTTCAATCCTGCATACGCTGGGTCTTTTCAGGCTATATCTGCAGCAAGTGTTAGCAAACGAAAAACATGACTTGGGTGCCAAACCCAAGCCCTTTGATTCTGTCTAGAATGACAAATCGAATCAAACAACAAATATGGATGCAAATACAAAGCTTGATAATTTACCCCCTCTTACGAGTAGTTGGAACCTTCAATTTGGAACTTTCTGGGTGTGGGTACCTTCGATCTGGGACTTTTGGGCGTGGATACCTTTGGTTGAAGGGTGGCTTTGGCTTGGAAAAGCTGGACAAACTTTGGTGGGTTTTTGGGAAGCGTCCATGGTCTTGAATCTTATTTATATTGCTTGTATACAGTTTCTGAAATGTACAGGGTTATAGCTACAACGCCATGTCTGTAGGTAAAAGTTCAGAGCTTTAAACGACAGATCCAGGGAAGAAGACGATGGCGTGTCACAACTTCACTGGCCGGTTTAAATTCTGGCGCGTTTATTCTGGCCAGGAGCCTATAGTTCTAATCTATTCGTTTGTTTCTATTGTATTGAAAAACTAACACCCAGCGCAGGTGGTCAGAAGAAGAAAGTCAGAAGCTCATGATTCTGGATTTGACCCCAGGCGTGAGCTTTTGGCATTTTTACCCTTTGTGTTCACCAGATCCAGAGCCTCCACTTTCTGAGGGTTATCTTCTGGACCCATCAACCAGGACCAGATCAAGCATCCTCTGATCATGTTCTACTGGATCCACCCGCTAGGAGCAGGCCCAATACCATCATCCTCTGACCGACATCCTCTGGACCACCATCCTCTGGATCATCATCCTCTTTCACCATCCTCTGGATCACCATCCTCTGGACCGCCATCCTCTGATCAGAGCCGCTGGCAGCGGGCCCTTGGGTTATTTCTTATTTTTCTTTAATTTTCCTTTCTTTAGTTATTCTTTTTTTTAGCAACACAAAAATCACCTTTTTTAAAATAACCAACAAAAAATCATAAAAAGAAGACTTGCTTTCTTAATAAATGTGTCTTTTTAATTCAATTATTTTAATTAATTTAAGGCAATTCCAATTTCTTTCACAATTAAAATTAATTAGAATTTAGGATTTTCTTCTCCTTTCTTTTTAATTCAATTGTTTCATTACTTTCTTAAATAACAAAAAAAATGACAAAAAAATATGTTTACTTTAATCAATTACAATTAGGTTCAGTCAAGGGTCAAAACCCTGATCGCCTCGCATTTAATTCGCCGCGCGCTTATTTGATTCTTCCATTATTTTGTAATTGTTTTGGGTATGTAATAGTTTAATTAGGGTTTTCTTTATTTATCGTTTTTACGGGTTTTAGGCTATGTAATTAATCCCCCTCCCCGAAGCCTTGTAATAGCGTAGTTTTATTTTCCGCATTTTAATTCTCGCAAATATTAACTATTAGATGTATGATAATAGGATTGCATGACAAGACTGTATGTTAATTTTAAAATGGTTAGCAAATCCTAAATGTGCAAAGACAATAACTGAAATCAAAACACTCGCACATGCACACTCCTAGGGTACACTCTCACTTCGGTTGCCTTCGCTAAACGATTATTAAGTATAGGGTGTTTTAGTGGTTGTCCTCTTGTCTAAACAAAGATCAAATGTCCCGTTCGGAAATGTTGCCTCGGAAAGGTTGCCTCAGAAATGTTGCCTCGAATATGATCTTAAGACATTAGGGTTATTACTAAGACGTCCTAACATTGCTTTAGTGATTGTACATCCCTTTCGAATTGACCCTTACAACTCCAACGATGGTGCTACCTACTCACTAATAGTGGGATTGCGCTGTCTAAAGGAAACGAGAACAGAAACATTCTTTTTTCGAGTAGGTAGATGATAGTAGGTATTTTCTCAAAATAAACTTTTCCACACTTACACTCTTTTCAAACAAAGTTTTCAAAAACACTTCGTAACACTCTTGAAGACAGAAGCAAGGGTTAAACGAAGTAAAACAAAACTTTTCAAAACAAACACACACAAGCAATTTTTAAAAGATGAGCAAGTACCTAAGAGCCCGTGGAAAACCACAGATAGAAAGGGTGCTAATACCTTCCCTTTCTATAATCTACCCCCCGTACTCAAAATCTCGAAAAAGGAATTTTTCTGTGCTTTTGTCCTTTCCAGTTGGATAAAATAAAATTCGGTGGCGACTCTTGCTTACCGCGACATTTTGCAAACACAAACGCAAAACACAAACCAGCATTTTCCTAAAAAAGGTCCGGTTCTGCAACCGTATCACAGAACTGGCGACTCTGCTGGGAAAAAATAAGTGGGGTATACCTTAGGATCTAGTTCATCATAAATTGCTTCTCTTGTTTGTTTTGGTTGCTTTACTTTTAAGGGTTTTGTTTGGGAGTTACTATAGATCCTAACCCGAATCTGGGGACACCTTTTAGGTAAGTAGCAATAAACTGTGAGGGAATTGTACGGCATAAACCGATACAGTTGAAGCAGTAGCTACGTTGATGTGGCACATTGGTTGGTACCTATATCCCTTGTGGAGAAATGAGGAGAATACGGGGATGCTATGTGTGTCGTTAAGCATCAACTGACCTTAGAACCCATAATTGACCAACTTGGCCAGTAGGAAGTAGTGAGATAGCCGGCCTCGGTGTAAAGTTGAGAACTGGTTGATACTCGATGCTACACTCATTGATACCATACTCTCGAGACAGTTCCGGCCGCAAGAAAAGATTGCGTGAGCTGAAACCATGACCGATGGAGGATGGTCAGTGATATTGAGAACCTCTAGAACCCGGTTACTATTGCTAGGACAGGTTAAAACCAACTGAAATTCAAGAGGGTAGTACTTAGACCTCATGCAAGCCTTAAACTTAAGGGCTTTTGTGTGACTTGTTTGCCTTTACCATGTCTGTTATCTGCTATACCTGTTGTGTGTTTTATCATGACATCATGCATCACAACATAGCATACATGCTTCATTATACTAACCATTTCAAAGACCGAGGGGATTTATCTTTGTTCTGTTTTGCAGATTATGGCTTCCGTGCGCAGAAACACCATTCGAGTTAACTTTGTGCAAATACCTGCTCAACTCAAAGATTTAGCCTCAAGAGTTTCTGATACTTCTTCATTCATTAGGAGACATGGTCAGCTTCTTAGCTTGGTTACCTCAAAGTTTGACGAGCAGATGATGAGTGTGCTTTTCCAGTTCTTCGATCCTGTGCATCATTGCTTCACCTTCGTGGATTATCAGCTAGTTCCCACTTTGGAAGAATTTTCTCACTTGTTGGGCATATCCATCCTCGAGTAGATGCCCTTCACAGGTTTGGAAAAGACTCCTAGACCAGAAGACATTGCTTCAGCTCTACATTTGAAACGGGCTGATGTAGTATCTAATTGGGAGACACGGAGCAGGGTTGAAGGTTTCTTAGCCAAGTTTCTGATGGATCAAGCTCAACTATTCTGGGATAACTTGGACTTTCAGGATTTTGAAGATATCTTGGCTCTCCTTATCTACGGTTTGGTTCTTTTCCCGAATCCAGATTCCTTCATAGCTGTGAATGGGGTTAAGATCTTCCTGTCTCGCAATTCTGTGCCTACTCTATTAGGTGATATCTTGCATGCCCTCTACACTCGTACTGTGTGAAGAAGAGGGACCCTCATGTGTTGCATTCCACTGTTGGCGAGGTGGTTATTTCGCATCTCCCCAAGTCCGTGTTGAAGAATGAAGAGGGTTTGGGATGGTCTTATAGGATAATGTCCCTTGCCCATACGAACGTTCTTTGGAGTTCTAAGGCTTTGGAAAGAATTATTGTCATTGATTGATGTGGGGGATACCCTAATGTCCCGTTGCTTAGAATTAGAGGGGGAATAACCTACAATCCCTGTTTGGCTTTGTGACAGTTTGGTCGCGCTCGGAGAGACGGTCCTCATGAGCTACTTCTTACAGATATTGCATTTGACTACAAGTAGGACGTCGACGAGCATCGCCGAAGGTTTATACGAGCCTGGGGCATGGTGAACAGATCTGACCCTCAAGAGCTAGGACCAAGGACTTCTCTCCCTATGCAGCCTTACCTCCAGTGGGTCCGAGCTCGAGCCCAGAAGCTTGGGATGCCTTATGAAGCTGTGTTGCCAGTGATTGTAGAGCCTACCAATGAAGAGTGCATTCCTTATACAATCCTTTATCTCTACATGCCCACTAATCTTAAGGCATTGAAGAGATCCTGGATTCAGTTGAAAGAGAAGAGGGATACCTACCGAGAAAAGTACCATGAGCAAGAAAGGAAGATCTTGAAGCTCACCAGGCAACTTGAGAATGAAAGGACGATCAATGACTACGTCAGCACGAAGGGGAAGCGTCCATGGAATTTCTGATTTTGCTTTTTCTAGTTTAGATTTGTTTTCCATTTATTCCTTTTGTAATGTCTCAAAGGCATTGTTAAAAATTTCTACAAGTTAATCTAATAAAGTTTGTTTTATTTTTGTTTTACAAATTTAAATCTCCCAAAGTCTTTGAAATCATTACATACGCATTCCGTTATCATGCACGCCATTACAGGTACCATTACAGGTTTCTCATCTTCTTCGCTGTTTATTTCAGCAATTATGACTTCTGATCAAGCTATCAAAGATCTTCAGGCACAAAATGCCCAATTTCAAGAGATGTTCTTAAGCTTGGCTAAAGGGCAAGAGGATTTAAAAGCTCTCATCCTGAAAGAGAAAGAGAAAGATAATAATAATAAGAAGAAGAAGAAAGTCGTTCTTCTGAGTATGGGTAAAAGGTTCGGGGATAGGCTGAAACAGTAAGTTAATATATCCCTTTCATCCAAGGAAGAGGAGAACCAAGAAGAAGAAAAGGGCCCCAGTCCTTCCATTTCTGATAATGACACTGATTATGATGAAGGGCAATATCCTCCTGCTGAGGATAGGTACAAACAACTAGAAGACTGTCTAAGTGCTATGGAGATTCAGAGGATCCCTGGTCTGGATTTCGGAGAGCTAGGATTGGTATCAGGAGTGGTGATTCCTCATAAGTTCAAAGCTCCGGTTTTTGCTAAGTACGATGGAGTATCCTGTCCAAAACTCTATCCCCGCTCGTATGTCCAGAAAATTCAACCCCACACTGCTGATAGAAATTTGTGGGTACATTTCTTTCAAGATAGTCTGTCAGGGACTCAGCTTGAATGGTTTTATCAATTGGAAGGAGCTAATGTCCGAAACTGGGAGGACCTTGCTACTGCTTTTTACAAGCAGTATCAGTATAACGCCGACCTTGCTCCCACTCGTACTCAGCTTCAGGGTATGTCTATGGGTGCAAGTGAAGATTTTAAGGACTATGCTCAAAAGTGGAGAGATTTGGCTGGAAGAGTCCAACCCCCTCTGTCGGATAGGGAGTTGGTTGACATGTTTCTGGGGACGCTATCGGGTCCATTTTTCAATCATCTGATTGGCAGTTCGTCATCTGGGTTTACTGAATTAATTTTGACTGGAGAGAGAATAGAAGCTGGTATCTGAAGTGGTAAGATACAAAAGGGTACTTCATCAAGTGAAGAAAAGAATCCTTTCATCGGTAAGAAAGAAGCTAGTGCAGTCTATGGCTCGAGGATCCAAAAAGACCTGAGCACCGTCAAGCAGTAAATGCGGTAGTAATATCAAGGCCCACAGTTGCCCCATAATGCAACAATCAACAAAGAATGGAGAGACTGCAGAGACAGTACACTCAGCTTAATTTGACCTTGTCTCAAATCCTACCACAATTATTGAAGACCAACCTGGTAACTCTGAGGGAAGCCCCGAAGAATCCCAGCACCACATCTCCGCTATATAACCCGAACACCCGTTGCGCCTATCACTCTGATAGCCCAGGTCATGATACAAACAAATGTTGGGCCTTGAAGAATAAGGTGCAAGATTTGATCGAAGCTAAAGAAATTGAGTTTGACGCTCCGGAGAAGCCCAATGTCATAACTGCTCCCATGCCCAAACATGGTCATGGAGTGAATGTCGTGGACGATGATTTATTTGTGACCTCCGTGGAAGAAATCTCTACTCCTTTGATGATAGTTAAGAAGAATCTATTGTTGGCCGGTTTATTTCTGGGCTGTGGTGAAGGTTGCCATTTATGTTCAATTTTGCCTGCTGATTGCCACTTTTTGAAATCAGGTGTTCAGCGCCTGATGGATAACAAAGAAATCCTGTTCGAGAAGACTATGATTCCATTATTTCTAGTTGAAGATGTTGCCATCATAACCATTTCCGCCAATCCTTCCAAGGCTTCCTCGAGAAAGCCTGTTAGGATTACATCCGTCCCAAAAATCGCTATGTTAATCATTACTGTCCCTGGTCCCATCCCATACACTTTGGATAAGGTTGTCCCGTGGCACTATGGGGCCGATGTTTATTACCATGGAGTAAAGCAAGACTTAAAGATTGAAGAAGCTGATGTTGATGTCAGCAATATTTTCGGAGCTAGCAAGGTCACCAAAAGTGGAAGACTCTTTTCCCTCGAGATTTCCCCTCCGACTATTCACAAACCTGTTGTCATTCCATCTGCTAGTACATCAGTTATCATCCCAGTTCATATTCCAGTTATCACCCGTGTCGCCGATCCATCTGGCACTCGGGGCAAAGAAATCACAGGTGAGCCTGCCCAGACGGAGGAACCTAAGAATATCATTGTAGAAACCTCTAAGCAGGAGATAGAGGAAATTCTGAAGATTATCAAGAAGAGTGACTACAACATAGTCGAGCAGCTGGGGAAGACCCCGTCTAAAATCTCCATGTTGTCCTTGTTATTATGTTCTGAAGCCCATGCAAATGCTTTAATTACTTTCCTCAAAACTGCGCATGTGCCGCAGGAAACTTCTGCCGATCAATTCAAAGACTGTGTAGCTAGTTTGATTGCCGACAATGGGTTGGGTTTCTCAGACGCAGATCTGACTTCTAAAGGAAGAAATCACAATGATGCTCTGCACGTCTCAATCGAGTGCAGGGGCACTACTATATCCCATGTACTGGTAGATACCGGGTCCTCATTGAATGTTTTGCCAAAGAAAGCATTAGACCGTCTGGACTGTGAAGGTTTGGTTCTGAAGCCGAGTAATATTATGGTCAGGGCTTTCGACGGGTCAAAAAGGATGGTTCACGGGGAGGTAGACGTCCCAATTAAAGTTGGCTCTCAGACTTTCACATCTACTTTCTATGTGATGGATTTCTGACTATCATATTCTTGCTTGCGGGGTCACCCGTGGATTCATAAGGTTGGGGCAGTGACTTCCACACTCCATCAAAAGTTGAAATATCCGGTAAAAGGGAAGATCATTATGGTGCAAGGTGAAGAGGAGTATATGGTGAGTCATCTTAATTCCTTTGGCTATGTGGAGATGGATAGGGAGTTCATCGAAACCCCGTGTCAGAACTTTGAAGAGGTTCACAAGACTCTAGCATCGACTGAAGTTGCTATTGATAAACCTCCGATGAAGATGGCTTCCCTCAAAGATGCCAGGGCTGTAATTGAAAAAGGTGGGTGTGCAAATTGGGGTCAGCTCCCTGATTTCACACACAAGACTGACAAGTTTGGTTTGGGCTTTAATGCAGAGGCTCAAAGGGCTGTTCGGCGTGCACGAATTGAAAGACTTTCTCTGCACATTAGTAACCAGGGAGTGAATGCAATTGAGGATGATGAAGAAGAGTCAGATATCGACAGTTGGATCTACCCGACTGCCAATGGTGGATTGAACAACTGGACGACGAAGGACTTCGTGCCCGTTTGTTGTACCCCAAAATTTGCCCTCCCATATTCTTCAAGATTTATCAAGAATTCATCTCCAAATGGTTCAAGATCTCTCAAGGATTGCACAGTCCAAAGGCCGCCTAAGCCAGTTAAAATTAGGGTTTTGTTTCTCTCAAGGAAGTTGAGGTTTTCAAGGGCTCAATCAAGTCCCATAGGCCTATACACATTGTCAAGCATCTACATGTCAAGTTTCAAGGTTCACAATGCCAATTTGCACAGTCAAAAGCCCTAGTTGCTCCACAATCAATTGTAGGGGTAAAATGGTCATTTGGCAGTCAAAAGTCAAAATTTTTGGTCAACATCTTATTTTGAAGCCACAATCATCATTTGATCAAGTCTTGATCATGATTCCACAAGCATGGCTCAAAAATCATCAAGATGCAAAAGTTTCCATTTTTGGACAACTGAAAAGTCAACTGTAACTTGACCAAGGCATAACTTTTTCATGGTTCATCATAAAAATTCCATCCAATGCTCATTTTGAAGGGGATGACATTTCCTACAACTCATCTTCACATTCCAAGTCCAATAAATTCTCTCACAAAAAGTTATCAATTTCAACATTATAGGTCAATTTCAAAAGTCAACAAAAAGGCATTTTAAGTCAAAGACCATAACTTGAGATTGGTAAATCAAAATGACATGGGACCAAAGGCATTGGTTAGAGGACTTCAAGACCTTTCCAAAATGTCCAAGAACATGTTCATATGATCAAAATTGAGCAAGATATGCATTGGAGAAGTTGGGAAATTTTTGTGAAATGGCAAAAGTCAACTATCCCTAAAACTTCAATTTTTGACAAAAGGGCCCACTTTCTTCCACTTGATTCAGCCTTGTCATGCCATACACGTGTCCCATGATTAATTTCAAGACCAAATATTTATTTTTTCATTTTTATTTAATTTTTATGGATTTAATTCATTTTAAATCCATAATAATTCAAATAAATCTAAAAAATTAATTGAATGGCATATTTTTGGTTTGAATAGCTTTTATGTATGATATGTCAACTCACAATTTCGTGCTAAGGCTTTTTGTGCACAAAATCTTGATTTTGAACCAAATATGGAAAGCTTTCAATGGTGGTTAAAGAAAAATCTCAAGACATCAATTCCATGGATACCAAGCCTAGCTGCTAACCTAATTGCATTCACATATACATATGCAAGCATTGCAGACCTAATTCACGACCTTAACACTGCATAAACGGCCAAACCATATTCAAAAAAATCAAGCAAAAAGTCAAAACTGTTCTCAACATTCCAGCACGATTCAAAGCCTTTCATTGTTTCCAATACATTGCTGGAGGTGTAAGGAATCTATTGCAATCAAATTCGCGTGCCAAAGCTTGAGAAATCATACCAAACAGAATCATGGTTTGTCAAACTTTTTCAGAATCGAAACTCAAAATATATGCATCATTCATATGATTTTTTGTTATTTTTGTGTTGCTTGAATCCACAGGAATCTTTTGGCATAAGTCAATTGCATTGAAACACATAGAATCAGAAATCACCATTGACAAATGTTAGGGTTCTTCAATTTCCAAATTGGGGCTTTCCCATATAAGAAAAATTAAGCCTCATGATGCATATGGTTGAAACCGTCTGAATGAGACGAAGACATTGATACTATCACGCCCAATTTATATTAACCATAGGCTTGTTCGCTATTTTTCGTCGTGTTGTTTTGTGGGGGTTAAAAACCCCCGCTATCTCTTTGGCTTTTTTACAGGAAAACAGAGAAGACGATGAGCTGGTGATTTATTATTGGTCCATTCAAAAAAGGTGGCACGCGTTTTTGTGACTACAGCGTATGGATCAATTTGTGAATATACTATTTGTTTATTATTCCATTAACAGTTGATGTAGCATGGTGGAGTGGTTGGTCAAACGCCCAATGAGCCTTGGGACCTGGGTTCGAATCCTAGGTCCCCCAAAAATCTTATTGCCTTTGTTTTTCAGGTATTCTTGTGAGGCCTGCCAAAGAAGGTGTACCATATGCCTCACAAATCAGGCGCCAGGTGGCTACACGCTCAGATCCAAAGGCCATAAGGCGCTGTCCACTATACTCCAAGTCAAAGCATGCTGTAGGCAATGGCAAAAGGTCAAACATGGCTGAGTGTTTGTTTGGGCCAAGGAATTAACAATACACCTTCAGATCTGGCCCAAACCCCCATTGGGTTTGCATTTTACATTTTATTTTCTTTCTTTTTATTGTTTTATTTATTTCTATTATTTTTTTAATTAATTATTCCCCAGCCAATTAATCAACATTTTCACAATAAAAATTCAGAAAAAACCAAAAAATATTTTTATTAATTTCAAATCACTTTTTTTTTGTAAATAAACTCTAATAAATTAGTTTAGTTGTTTAATTAGATAATTTTGATTATTTTCATAATAAATAAAATAAATTTAGAATTAGGTTTTTCTTAACTTTTAATTTTTTTATTTTATTTTTATTTTCATTAAAACATAAAAACACAAAAACATTTTCTTAATTAATTAATTAATTAGTAATTATGTTTAATTTCATTAATTGCAAAAAAGGGTCAAAACCCTAAGGACGTTCCGATTTAATTTCTTTTCGCGCTTTTAATTCCTTTTTATCATATTTATGTATCTGTTCAGGAAATGTAATAGTTAATTAGGATTTTACCGCTTTCTTTACTTTTCTCGCACTTATTTCCAAACGGGTTTTTGTTTTTGGCGATGTATAGACCCGCGCCTTGTAATAATTAGATTTACCTTTTCCGCAATTTATTTCCCGCACTCCTAACTGTTAATATGGCTGCAAGAATGTATGACAAATAAAAACCAATCCGTAGCTCACAAATAACATGCAAAGACAATTTAACTAAACACACATGCACATGCCACTCTTAGGGTACGCCTCACTGGTTGCCTCGACGTGGTCGTCAAGTATAGGGTGTCTTAGAGGTCGCCCTCCTGTCTAAAGATCCAGTTGCCTCGAAACGGTTGCCTCGGATAAAAGGATCTAGGGCATTAGGGTTACTTCTAAGGTGTCCTACTATTGCTTCGGTGACCACATTGTCCCGATAATCGAATTGACCCGAATAACTCCAACGATGGTGCTACCTACCTCTCAATGGTGGGATAGCACTATCCAAAGGACTCTTACACAACCTAATTCCTTAGAGTAGGTAGATTCCTCTCAAGTACTTGCTCTTTTCAAAACAAACAAAACAACTTTTCGCACTCACACTTTCTAAAAGTTTTTCAAACAATTTTTTCATACACTCTTGAGGACTGATACAAGAGTTACTTAGAAATTTTTCAAAACGAAACTTTTCCAAAACCCACACACACTTGAAAAGCGAACAAATTTTGAAAACATAAGAGCAAGTACCTAAGAGCCCGTGGATAACGACGGATAGAAAGGGTGCTAACACCTTCCCTTTCTATAAATCTACCTCCCGAACCGAGAAACATTCTCAAAGAAGGAATTTTGTTATGCTTTTGTCCTTTCCATGTTGGAGAACATAAAAGAGGGTAGCGACTCTTGCTTACCGCGGCATTTCGCGAACCAGCTTAAAAAACAGTCAGTTCTATTCCCACCGATCACAGAACTGGCGACTCTGCTGGGGAAATTTAATAAGTGAGGTGTACCTTAGGATTATACCACTCTTATGTTTTCAATTGCCTGATTTGTTTGCTTTAATATTATGGGCCTGTCTTGGAGTTTCATAGATCCTAACCCGGATCTGGGGGATACCTTTTAGAAAGTAGCAACAAACTGTGAGGGAACTGTGCGGGGTATACCGACACGGTTGAAGAAGTTTGCTACGTTGATGTTGCACTTTGGTGAGTACCGGTAACCCTTGAGTCAAGTCAAGGAGAGTACGGGGCCGCCGCGTGGTGTCGTGAAGCATCAACTGACCTTAGGAACCTTACTTGAACCATCTTGGCCTCTTTAGGGGTAGTGAGATGACCGACTTTGGTGCAGTCCGAAGTTGGTAGATACTCGATACTACACTCGTTGAGGGTTGTTTTCTTGGAATATTTTGATCGCCAGTACAGTGGCTAAATCAAAACAATGAACATAGAAAACAACCCAATGATATTGAGCTCCTTAGAACCCAATTACTTTTGATAGGACAGGTTCTTGAGCCCACCAACTTCAAGAGGGTAGTACCCCAAACTTCATGCTGGCCTAAACTCTAAGGGCTGTCTTGTGTGACTTGTGTGCCTTATCATGTTTGCCTTTGTGTATACTTGTGGTGTGTTTTTATCATAACATCATAGCATCATACAACATCATATGCATTTACTAACCACTTCAAGGGTTCGAATCTTCATCTTTGTTCTTGTTTTGTAGGACATGGAAACTATCCGCAGAAAGACAATTCAGGTCAACCTTGTAAGGGTCCCTCCTCAGCTTAAGGAGCTTACATCCAGGATTCCTGAGAACTCCTCCTTCAGTGAAAGACATGGTAGATTCATCAGCTTGGTCAATACCAACATTGAAGAGGATATGGTGAAAGTGTTGTTCCAGTTCTTTGACCCTTTGCACCACTGTTTTACTTTCCCGGATTATCAATTGGTGCCTACTTTGGAAGAATTTTCTCAGCTTCTGAAGGTTCCTATTCTTAATCAACTACCCTACAACGGTACGGAAAGGGAACCAAAACTTGAAGAGGTTGCTAAAGCATTATGCCTACAACCATCTGACATCAAGGGACACTGGGAAATCAGAAGTGGTATCAAAGGATTCTTGGCCAAGTTCCTATTTGAGAAGGCCCAAGAATGTTGGAATTCCCTTGACCTACAAGCCTTTGAAGAAGTTGTGGCACTCCTTGTCTATGGGTTGGTATTGTTCCCGAATCCAGATCAGCTTATAGATACCAATGCTGTCAAGATCTTCATGTCCAGGAATCCTATACCTACGTTGCTTGGGGACATCCTTCACTCATGTTACACTCGAACCATGAGAAAAAGAGGTGTTCTCATGTGCTGCACTTCTCTCCTGGCAAGGTGGTTTATTTCGCACCTTCCACAATCAGTTTTGAAGAACGAGCGGGGTTTGAGATGGTCACAATGGTTAATGACTCTTACACATGCTGATATACATTGGTGTTCTCGGTCCAGAGAAAATGTCACCATCATTGATCGTTGCAGAGAGTATCCTAATGTTCCTTTACTTGGAATCAGAGGGGGCATTACTTACAACCCGTGTCTGGCTTTGAGACAGTTTGGTTATGCTCGGAGGGATGGCCCTCATGACATGTTGATTCCTGACATAGTTTTTGACTTCGACAACGATGCACAAGGGCTTCGCCAGAGATTCATCAGAGCTTGGAGGATGCCTAACCGGGTAGATAGTAAGACACTGGGGCACAAGAACTCCATCCCCCTAGAACCTTATCTCAAGTGGGTACGAGCCCACTCCCAGAAGCTGGTGATGCCATATCCTCATGTTCTCCCCGTGATCAAGGAGCCTGTTTTGGAAGGAGAGGTGCCCTACACCATTCAACATCCTGACATGCCAACATCTTGGGGAGAAATGCAAAAGAGCTGGATCCAACTCAAGGAAGAACGAAATTCTCTTGAAACCAGTCTACATGCCAGTGAGAAGAAGGTCTTGGAGCTCACTCGCCTACTGCACGAGGAAAAGACTCTCAACACTTACATCGCTCTAAAGAGGATGCGCAGTGTCTTTTGGGATAAATTATTTTTTAATGTTTTGCCCATGAGGCCATGATGTACTGAACAAATTATTTCTTAATATAATATGTGTTCCTTTTTTGTCTACAACAAATTTGAACTTTCGAACCCTTGAATGCATTGCATAAATAGCATATCATGCATCATGTGCATAACAGGTACTCTTTTTCTATAGGTTGCTTAATCTTCTTCGCTGTTTATTTCAGCACTCACTCAATCATCATGAATCCTGAACCAACTACTGAACAAGCTATCAAGGCCCTCCAGGCCCAGAACGCCCAGTTCCAGGAGCTGGTCATGAACTTAACCCAGGGACAACAGGAGTTGAAGGCTTTGCTCCTGAAGAAGAAGAAGAAGAAGAGGACTGTGCTGTTCAACACTGGACGCAGACTCGGGAATACACTGCAGAATGAAGCTGAGCTGACTACTCCATCTGTTGGGGAAGGCAGTCACCAGGAGGGAGGGGTTCCTAGTCCCGTGGTCTCTGACACCGAGACGGATTAAAATGATGAACAGTACCCTCTTGCTGAGGACAGGTACAAACAGCTGGAGGACCAGTTAAATGCTATGGAGATTCAACGTGTGCCTGGGTTGGATTTTGGAGACTTAGGGTTATCTTCTGGGGTGGTGATCCCACACAAGTTCAAGGCACCTGCCTTTGTGAAATACGACGGGGCTTCCTTCCCTAAGATGCACCTCAGATCGTATGTAAGGAAGATCCAACCTTACACTGCAGACAAGAACTTATGGATCCATTTCTTCCAGGAGAGTCTTTCAGGGACTCAACTCGAATGGTTCTATCAGCTGGATGGAACCAATATTCGTAACTGGGAGGACTTGGCTACTTCTTTTTATAAGCAGTATCAGTACAATTCCGACCTCGCTCCCACGCGTATCCAACTCCAAGGTATGTCACTTGGGACGGGTGAAGGTTTTAAGGAGTACGCGCAAAAGTGGAGAGACCTGGCTGGCAGGGTGCAGCCACCGTTGACTGACCGTGAACTCATGGACATGTTCTTGGGGACCCTGTCTGGTCCATTTTTCAACCACCTGATTGGTAATTCCTCTGCTGGGTTTACAGACCTGATCCTGACTGGTGAGAGGATCAAAGCTGGTATCAAATCGGGGAAGATACAGAAAGGTGCCTCCTCGAGTACTGAAAAGAAGCCCTTCAAGAAGGAAGCTAGTGCTGTTTATGGTCCAAGGAGACAAAACAAACTGGAACTCCGCCAGGCTATCAATGCGGTGGTTATTTCTAAGCCTGCTACTGCTCCTCAGCAATACAACCAGCCAAGGGGTGAGAGACCCAAAAGGCAGTACACTCGGCTCAGCATGACCCTGTCTCAGATTTTACCGCAACTGCTGTCAACCAATCTGGTAACTGTCAAGGAAGCTCCGAAGGTGGTAAACACAACCTCTCCAAAGTACAACCCCAACGCCCGCTGCGCTTATCACTCTGATAGCCCGGGGCATTCTACTGATGATTGTTGGGCTCTGAGGAATAAGGTTCAGGACCTTATTGATGCTAAGGAAATACAGTTCGAGGCGCCCGAAAGGCCCAATGTTGTGACTGCTCCCATGCCTCAGCATGGAGTGAATGCTGTGGAAGAAGACCCGTATGTAGCCTCCGTGGATGATATTGTTACTCCGTTGTTGACTGTAAAAAGGAACCTGTTGCTAGCCGGTTTATTTCCGGGATGTAGTAAAGGTTGCCTTCTATGTGTTGTTTCCCCTGCTGGTTGTCCTTTGTTGAAGTCAGGTATCCAAAGCCTGATGGATAATAAAGAGATATTGTTTGAGAAAGTTGCTATTCCTGCTACCCCCACTGAAGAAGTTTCTATTGTCACTATTTTCAATAACCCTCCTAAGGCTCCCTCAAAGAAGCCTGTCAAAATCATGTCTACACATAAGATTTCTCCTATCATCATCACTGTTCCGGGGCCCATCCCCTATAAATCTGACAAAGCTGTCCCATGGCACTATGGGGCAGATGTTTATGTTCTTGGAGTAAAACAAGAGTTTGATACTAATACCGGTGTCAGCAACATCACCGGGCCTGCCAAAGTCACTCGCAGTGGTAGGCTCTTCTCACCAGATATTACGCCACCAACTATTCAAAGACCTCTGGTCATCACACCTGCCAGTGTGCCTGTTTCCCTTCCTGACCAAGTTCCTGTTTCTACCCCTGCTGCCGAGTCATCTGACGCTCGGGGAAAAGGGATTGCTACTGATGTGCCTGCCCGGAGGGAGGCACCAAAGACAACCACTGTTGAAGCTTCCCAGCAAGAGATGGAAGAGGTCCTCAAGATCATCAAGAAGAGTGATTTCAATGTAGTTGAGCAGCTGGGGCACACCCCCTCTAAGATTTCCATGCTTTCACTGTTATTGTGTTCAGAGGCCCATGCCAAGGCCCTGATTGCCTTCCTAAATACGGCCCACGTGCCACAAGAGACGTCTGCTGATCAATTCACCGACTGTGTGGCCAACTTAACTGCTGACAATGGCTTGGGTTTCTCTGACGCTGATCTGACTGCCAAGGGAAAGAATCATAACGATGCCCTGCATATCTCCATTGAATGCAGGGGAACTACTCTTGCCCATGTGTTGGTAGAAACCGGTTCTTCGTTGAACGTATTACCCAAGAAAGCTCTAGACAGGCTGGATTGTGAGGGTTTAGAGCTCAAGCCTAGTAACATTATTGTCCGGGCCTTTGACGGGTCGAAGAGGATGGTACATGGGGAAGTTGACATTCTAATCAGGGTTGGTTCTCAAGTTTTTGATTCTACTTTCTATGTGATGGACATTCGCCCATCCTATTCTTGTTTGCTGGGTCGTCCATGGATCCACAAGGCTGGAGCTGTGACCTCCACATTACATCAGAAGCTTAAGTACCCTGTCAGAGGGAAGATCGTAACAGTTCAAGGGGAGGAAGAATATATGGTCAGCCACCTCAACTCTTTCAGGTACATAGAGATGGATGGGGAATTCATTGAGACCCCCTTTCAACACTTTGAAGAGGTGCCTCAGACATTGGCAGCAGCAGAAACTATGACTGGAGAGGGTTCTCCTTTGAAGATGGCTTCCTTAAAGGATGCCCGGGCTGTGATTGAGAAGGGTGAGTGCACAAATTGGGGCCGACTTCCTGATTTCAATCCAAAGACTGACAAGTTTGGTTTGGGTTTCACTGCAGAAGCTCAGAGGGCTGTCCGTAAAGCAAGGATTGAAAGACCTCCTGTATTCATCACCAACCCAGGAGTAAATGCTATTGAAGACGAAGTGGAGGAATCCGAATTTGACAGCTGGATCTACCCAACAACCAACGGTGGACCAAGCAACTGGACTGCGAAAGATTTCATACCTATTACTTTTGTCACTCAGTAATGAACTCCTTTGTTTTAAATTTGTAACGAACAATAATTTGAGACTTTATGGCCCGGTGTCTTACCCGGGACACCGTGGCTTCATTTGCGAGGGCTTTTGTTTGTCACTTTCATATATCATTAATAAAAGCATTGGACGTTTTTTACATTTCAAATCTTGCGCTCCTTGTCTTTCTTTATTATATATTGCAAAACAGCTATATTTACACACACTCACTTATACAGGTTCCAATCCACTCTGGATCCCACTGGTAACGACTCTGCTACTGCCAGTTATGACTTCAAAAATATGATCAACTTAGCCGAAGATGAAGGTGAAGATGATTGCGAAGTACCTGGTGAGCTTGCAAGACTGTTACTCTAGGAAGAGAGGGCCATTCAGCCACATGAAGAGCCGGTGGAAACAATAAATCTGGGTACTGAGACAGACATAAAGGAAGTCAAGATTGGTGTCAATCTAGAGCTCAGTGTGAAACAACGGTTGATTCAGATGTTGCATGATTATGTCGAAATGTTTGCCTGGTCTTATGAAGACATGCCTGGGTTGGATACTGACATTGTGGTTCATCACCTGCCTACCAAGGAAGAATGCCCTTCGGTAAAACAGAAGGTCCGCCGTATGCGTCCGGAGATGTCCGAGAAAATCAAAGCTGAGGTTATGAAACAATTTGATGTCGGGTTTCTAGCAGTGACTTCTTACCCTCAGTGGGTTGCCAACGTGGTTCCAGTGCCGAAGAAAGATGGTAAGGTCCAAATGTGTGTTGATTACAGGGATTTGAACAGGGCCAGCCCTAAGGATGATTTCCCTCTGCCTCATATCGACGTTCTGGTTGACAACACTGCTCAGCATAAGGTTTTCTCCTTCATGGACGGGTTCTCAGGTTATAATCAAATCAAGATGGCTCCTGAAGACATGGAGAAGACCACTTTTGTTACTCAGTGGGGCACCTTTTGCTACAAGGTCATGCCTTTTGGGTTGAAAAATGCTTGGGCAACCTACCAACGTGCCATGGTTGCTTTATTTCATGACATGATCCATCATGAGATTGAAGTATATGTCGATGATATGATTGCAAGGTCCCAAACTGAGGAGGAACACCTTGACCATCTACAGAAGCTGTTTGACCGTCTGAAGTTGTACAAGCTGAGGTTAAACCCGAACAAGTGCACTTTTGGGGTGAGATCTGGAAAATTACTAGGCTTCGTCGTAAGCGACAAAGGTATTCAAGTGGATCCTGCCAAGGTGAAAGCCATACAAGAGATGCCAGTTCCAAAGACAGAGAAAGAAGTCAGAGGCTTTCTAGGACGGCTGAACTACATTGCCCGATTCATCTCACATCTAACTGCTACCTGTGAACCAATCTTCAAGCTGCTGAAGAAAGATCAAGTGGTACGTTGGAACGATGAATGCCAGGCCGCTTTCGAAAGAATCAAAGAGTATCTCCAAGAACCACCCATTCTTATGCCACCGGTTGAAGGGAAACCTCTAATATTATACTTGACAGTACTTGACAACTCAATGGGGTGTGTGCTGGGGCAGCATGACGAGTCTGGCCGAAAAGAGCATGCTATTTATTACCTTAGCAAAAAGTTTACCGACTGTGAGACCCGATACTCACTGCTCAAGAAAACTTGTTGCGCTTTGGTATGGGCTGCTCGCCGGCTGAGACAGTATATGTTGACTCACACTACTCTGTTGATTTCAAAAATGGATCCAATCAAGTACATATTCGAAAAGCCTGCCTTGTCCGGAAGAATAGCAAGATGGCAAATGATCTTGACGGAATATGACATCCAATATACGACTCAGAAAGCAATCAAGGGAAGTATATTGGCAGACCATTTGGCACACCAGGCAGTGGACGACTACCAATCTATGAACTTTGAATTTCCAGACGAGGATATCATGGTAGTGACTGATTGTGAAGTACTTGGACCAGATGAAGGACCTGAGGAAGGATCCCGATGGTCTATGCACTTTGACAGAGCCTCAAACGCTTTGGGTAATGGTGTCGACGCTGTGATCATATCCCCAAAAGGCACTCATACTCCACTCACTGCCCGACTATGTTTCAACTGCACCAACAACATGGCAGAGTATGAGGCATGCATCATGGGTCTTCAAGCTGCAATTGACTTAAGGATCAAGTTTCTGAGTGTCTTCGGAGATTCCGCTCTCGTGATCAATCAGAGCAAAGACGAGTGGGATACGAAACACCCAAATCTTATTCCTTACAAAGAGTATGTGTTGATGTTGATCCCCCATTTCGAAGAGATAACCTTTGAACACTTCCCAAGAGAGGAGAATCAGTTGGCGGACGCGTTAGCTACGATGTCTTCTATGTTCAAAGTCAAATGGGACAACGAAGCTCCCCGGATCATTATCTGGAAATTGGATGAACCTGCATATTGCTGCGATCTTGAGGCTGAAGAAGTAACTGAAAAATCCTGGTATCATGAAGTAAAGAGGTACTTGGAAGCTCAAAAATACCCCGAGGGTGCATCTGTTAATGACAAAAAGTTTCTGAGAAGGTTCGCAGCAAAGTTCTTCCTCAGCAACGGCATTCTGTACAAGCGAAACCATGATTCAACTTTACTGCGTTGTGTGGATAAGACTGAAGCAGAAAAGATCATGGCAGAACTACATGAAGGTACCTTCGGAACGCATTCCAGTGGACATACCATGGCAAAGAAAATCCTTCGGGCATGATATTTCTGGTCCACAATGGAAGCTGACTGTTACCAACATTCTCGGACATGTCACAAATGCCAGATCTATGCAGATAAGGTGCACATTCCTCCAGTACCTCTGAACGTCTTGACAGCACCTTGGCCTTTCGCAATGTGGGGCATTGACATGATCGGCGAGATCAGACCTACGACATCCAATGGGCATCGCTTCATCCTGGTAGCAATTGATTACTTCACAAAGTGGGTTGAAGCAGCTTCCTATGCTACCGTAACCAAGAACGTCGTAGCACGGTTCATTTGGCATAACCTGATCTATCGATACGGTGTACCCGAAAGGATCATTACAGACAATGGTACCAATCTTAACAACAAGATGATCACTGAGCTCTGCGAGCAATTCAAGATACAGCATCACAACTCTTCTCCCTACCGGCCGAAGATGAACGGGGCTGTAGAAGCAGCTAATAAGAATATCAAGAAGATTGTGTAGAAGATGACAATGACCTATAAAGATTGGCACGAGATGTTACCGTTTGCTCTTCATGGGTACCGTACCTCAGCACAAACATCAACAGGGGCAACACCCTTTTCCTTAGTCTATGGCATGGAGGCAGTCTTGCCTATTGAAGTCCAGATACCCTCTCTCCGAATAATGAAGGATGCAGATTTGAGCGAAGATGACTGGATCCAGACTCGGCTTGATCAATTAAACCTGATTGACGAAAAGAGACTCACTGCTATGTGTCATGGTCAGACGTACCAAAAACGGATGATCAGGGCATTTAACAAGAAAGTCAGACCACAAGAGTATCAAGTCAGAGACCTGGTAATCAAGCGCATCATTCTTCCTCAAAGTGATCCCAGGGGCAAATGGACCCCTACGTACGAAGGGCCATTTGTGGTTAAGAACATCTTCTCAGGAGGTGCGATGATTCTAACCACCATGGATGGTGACGACCTTCCTCACCCTGCCAATGCAAACATAGTAAAAAGATACTACGCATGATTAAAGACCCGCTAGGTTGACACACCTAGGCAAAAATAAGGGCTTCCCGGTGAACCAAAAGGATTCGGGCAAAAATAAGGGATGAAATGAAAAAAATCTGTACACCCGGCAAGTCGAAAACCTGAAAAGGCGGCTTGGGCAAAAATGGGTATCCCGGTGGACTGAAAACCCGAAAGGGCGGTCCAGGAAAAAGTTAGGGATAAGAATAATACTATGTCTCATTGGATCACCTTGCATCCAGAATCCAGTATCAACTATCAAGCTCAGACGGAACCAATCAAGCAGCTTCATCTTCAACTAAGCAGCCAAGTGATGAGACGCTTGAAGACATAAAGGCGATAGCAGAGTTGGAACCCAGTGGGATTTTTCACATAACTGTTTTGTTTTCCTTTTCACAAAATGTATAAACTCTGTTGTTCGGCGGCGTTCTCTTACTAGGACGTCAGCCTCTTGTACAAAAACGCCTATTTACAGGCAAATTTCAAAATCAATACAAATTCATTTTTTTTCAGACAAATTGCCATTTGTTTTTCCTTTATCTGTTTTGTCTTGCGAAGAACGTCCAATGTTCATTTTTGATATATGCATTTAACACTAATTGCTAATCATAAATATTTGCATACGAAACAAAGGACTAATTACAGGTGACATCAGAAACAGGGGCAATAATGAATTATCCAAGCGATCTAGTTGCTCTGTCCATCAAGGTACCAAGGTAAGTTCAGTTGAAGGACATGACCAAGATATCTTCACTCCCTGCAGAGTAAAATAAGATTCAGCAGTACTCTCCCCCGAGCAGAGTTGGTCTCCAATCAGCCTGAAAAGGCACAATATCTCCAGCAAGTCAGTAATACTCTCCCCAAGCAGAGTTAGTCTATTGTCAACCTTAAGGAAGTTGGGCATCCCCCAGAAGATCTCAACATTCCCCAGCGGAGTATACAGCTATTCCTCAATAAGCATCCCCGACAGTCTTAACATAAGATTGTTCCCCGGCGGAATACCAGACACCCCAGTGGAGCCATGTCCCCAATACAGTCCTCAGAAGTTTCCCCAGGAGAGTTGAATTATCCTCCCCAGTAGATTCTGGAAGCTTATCCCCAGTAGATTCTGGAAGCTTATCCCCAGTAGATTTTGGAAGCTTATCCCCTGCAGAGTACATACATCTCTCCGACCATATTCAAAGGTTATTCCCCACCGGATCTTATAACTGGGTTATCCTCAGCTAATTATCACGGAAAGATCGTCCTCGGCGAAGTTCTTCCTACCCCCCAGCGGAGTCATCATCAAAACCTCAGCGAAGCATCTCTTCCCCACAGAGTATTCCCCTGCAGAGTACATACATCTCTCCGACCATATTCAAAGGTTATTCCCCACCGGAGCTTATAACTGGGTTATCCTCAGCTAATTATCATGGAAAGATCGTCCTCGGCGAAGTTCTTCCTACCCCCCAGCGGAGTCATCATCAAAACCTCAGCGAAGCATCTCTTCCCCATAGAGTATTCCCCGCAGAGTAATCTGTCCGCCAAGTTTATTCCCCAACAGAGTCATCTTCTCCTACCGGTTTATTCTTGCAACCATCATCCCCAGTGGAAACGAAGAACTCTACTCTTCAACATCAGCCCAGGAATTAACTCCCGACATTCGTCAAGGATTTACTTTCCTAGACGAAAACACATTCATAGACATTTCACATTTCATACATCCTACTTACATACATAATGCATACATATACGCATCACATCATACAATCTCATTTATTCTTGAGAACATCATGACATCATGCATTTCATACATCATGACATTGCATACAACTGATGTTTTGCCTTTTCAGGGAAAAGGTCAATCCAAAGATGATTACTATCAACTGTCACAATTCCAGATTCGATTCCTGTATCCAGCCAGGGCATATCTGTAGACGACCAGTTCCAGATTCGATACCTGTATCTAGCCAGGGCATATCTGTGAGTAATTGATTGTAGATTCGACACCTGTATCCAGCCAGGGCATGTCTGCATGAAGAGTTTAGAGATTCGATACCTGTATCCAGCCAGGGCATATCTGTAGACGAAGAATTCCAGATTCGATTCCTGTATCTAGCCAGGGCATATCTGTGAGTAACTGATTGTAGATTCGATACCTGTATCTAGCCAGGGCATGTCCGCATGAAGAGTTTAGAGATTCGATTCCTGTATCCAGCCAGGGCATATCTGTAGACGAAGAATTGCGGATTCGATTCCTGTATCTAGCCAGGGCATATCTGTGAGTAATTGATTGTAGATTCGACACCTGTATCCAGCCAGGGAATGTCTGCATGAGGAGTTTAGAGATTCGATACCTGTATCCAGCCAGGGCATATCTGTAGACGAAGAATTCCGGATTCGATTCCTGTATCTAGCCAGGGCATATCTGTGAGTAATTGATTGTAGATTCGACACCTGTATCCAGCCAGGGCATGTCTGCATGAAGAGTTTAGAGATTTGATACCTGTATCCAGCCAAGGCATATCTGTAGACGAAGAATTCCGGATTTGATTCCTGTATCCAGCCAGGGCATATCTGTGAGTAACTGATTATAGATTCGATACCTGTATCCAGCCAGGGCATGTCTGCATGAAGAGTTTAGAGATTCGATTCCTGTATCCAGCCAGGGCATATCTGTAGACGAAGAATTCCGGATTCGATTCCTGTATCTAGCCAGGGCATATCTGTGAGTAATTGATTGTAGATTCGACACCTGTATCCAGCCAGGGTATGTCTGCATGAGGAGTTTAGAGATTCGATACCTGTATCCAGCCAGGGCATATCTGTACACGAAGAATTCCGGATTCGATTCCTGTATCTAGCCAGGGCATATCTGTGAGTAATTGATTATAGATTCGACACCTGTATCCAGCCAGGGCATGTCTGCATGAAGAGTTTAGAGATTCGATACCTGTATCCAGCCAGGGCATATCTGTAGATGAAGAATTCCGGATTCGATTCCTGTATCCAGCCAGGGCATATCTGTGAGTAACTGATTGTAGATTCGATACTTGTATCCAGCCAGGGCATGTCTGCATGAAGAGTTTAGAGATTCGATACCTGTATCCATCCAGGGCACGTCTGTAAGCAACCTTTTGAAGTTCCAGATTCGATTCTTGTATCCAGCCAAGGCATATCTGTGAGAGATTGATTGTAGATTCGATACCTGTATCTAGCCAGGGCATATCTACATGAAGAGATTGAAGATCAACACCTGTAACAGGCCAGGAAACCATCTTCCTTTCTCAAAGCATGCAAGTTCTCGCTAAGGAATCTCTTACGCGATCGACACCTTCCGATGGCATCTATAAGCCCATCTCCACAACTATCCATCACATTTCCAAATGGCATCTATAAGCCCATTCCCGACAAGGTTCTGTCACATCTCCAGATGGCATCTATAAGCCCATCCCCCTATCCACCATATTTCCAAATGGCATCTATAAGCCCATTCCCGCCATCACACTGCTGATATTCTACTATGCGAGTGCAAATTTCTGGGCACTCTAGTGTTCAATCATCTTCCACCTTCGGATCACGAAAGGAACGCAAGCCAATCTACATCCTCAGGTCTAAGAAGATTGAACAGGGGCAACTGTTGTACCCCAAAATTTTCCCTCCCACATTCTTCAAGATTTATCAAGAATTCATCTCCAAATGGTTCAAGATCTCTCAAGGATTGCACAGTCCAAAGGCCTCTTAAGCCAGTTAAAATTAGGGTTTTGTTTCTCTCAAGGAAGTTGAGGTTTTCAAGGGCTCAATCAAGTCCCATAGGCCTATACACATTGTCAAGCATCTACATGTCAAGTTTCAAGGTTCACAATGCCAGTTTGCACAGTCAAAAGCCCTAGTTGCTCCACAATCAACTGTAGGGGTAAAATGGTCATTTGGCAGTCAAAAGTCAAAATTTTTGGTCAACATCTTATTTTGAAGCCACAATCATCATTTGATCAAGTCTTGATCATGATTCCACAAGCATGGCTCAAAAATCATCAAGATGCAAAAGTTTCCATTTTTGGACAGCTGAAAAGTCAACTGTAACTTGACCAAGGCATAACTTTTTCATGGTTCATCATAAAAATTCCATCCAATTCTCATTTTGAAGGGGATGACATTTCCTACAACTCATCTTCACATTCCAAGTCCAATAAATTCTCTCACAAAAAGTTATCAATTTCAACATTATAGGTCAATTTCAAAAGTCAACAAAAAGGCATTTTAAGTCAAAGACCATAACTTGAGATTGGTAAATCAAAATGACATGGGACCAAAGGCATTGGTTAGAGGACTTCAAGACCTTTCCAAAATGTCCAAGAACATGTTCATATGATCAAAATTGAGCAAGATATGCATTGGAGAAGTTGGGAAATTTTTGTGAAATGGCAAAAGTCAACTATCCCTAAAACTTCAATTTTTGACAAAAGGGCCCACTTTCTTCCACTTGATTCAGCCTTGTCATGCCATACACGTGTCCCATGATTAATTTCAAGACCAAATATTTATTTTTTCATTTTTATTTAATTTTTATGGATTTAATTCATTTTAAATCCATAATAATTCAAATAAATCTAAAAAATTAATTGAATGGCATATTTTTGGTTTGAATAGCTTTTATGTATGATATGCCAGCTCACAATTTCGTGCTAAGGCTTTTTGTGCATAAAATCTTGATTTTGAACCAAATATGGAAAGCTTTCAATGGTGGTTAAAGAAAAATCTCAAGACATCAATTCCATGGATACCAAGCCTAGCTGCTAACCTAATTGAATTCACATATACATATGCAAGCATTGCAGACCTAATTCACGACCTGAACACTGCATAAACGGCCAAACCATATTCAAAAAAATCAAGCAAAAATTCAAAATTGTTCTCAACATTCCAGCACGATTCAAAGCCTTTCATTGTTTCCAATACATTGCTGGAGGTGTAAGGAATCTATTGCAATCAAATTCGCGTGCCAAAGCTTGATAAATCATACCAAATAGAATCACAGTTTGTCAAACTTTTTCAGAATCGAAACTCAAAATATATGCATCATTCATATGATTTTTTGTTATTTTTGTGTTGCTTGAATCCACAGGAATCTTTTGGCATAAGTCAATTGCATTGAAACACATAGAATCAGAAATCACCATTGACAAATGTTAGGGTTCTTCAATTTCCAAATTGGGGCTTTCCCATATAAGAAAAATTAAGCCTCATGATGCATATGGTTGAAACCGTCTGAATGAGACGAAGACATTGATACTATCGCGCCCAATTTATATTAACCATAGGCCTGTTCGCTATTTTTCGTTGTGTTGTTTTGTGGGGGTTAAAAACCCCCGCTATCTCTTTGGCTTTTTTACAGGAAAACGGAGAAGACGATGAGCTGGTGATTTATTATTGGTCCATTCAAAAAAGGTGGCGCGCGTTTTTGTGACTACAGCGTATGGATCAATTTGTGAATATACTATTTGTTTATTATTCCATTAACAGTTGATGTAACGTGGTGGAGTGGTTGGCCAAATGCCCAATGAGCCTTGGGACCTGGGTTCGAATCCCAGGTCCCCCCAAAAATCTTATTGCCTTTGTTTTTCAGGTATTCTTGTGAGGCTTGCCAAAGAAGGTGTACCATATGCCTCACAAATCAGGCGCCAGGTGGCTACACGCTCAGATCCAAAGGCCATAAGGCGCTGTCCACTATACTCCAAGTCAAAGCATGCTGTAGGCAATGGCAAAAGGTCAAACGTGGATGAGTGTTTGTTTGGGCCAAGGAATTACCAATACACCTTCAGATCTGGCCCAAACCCCCCCTTGGGTTTGCATTTTACATTTTATTTTCTTTCTTTTTATTGTTTTATTTATTTCTATTATTTTTTTAATTAATTATTCCCCAGCCAATTAATCAACATTTTCACAATAAAAATTCAGAAAAAACCAAAAAATATTTTTATTAATTTCAAATCACTTTTTTTGTAAATAAACTCTAATAAATTAGTTTAGTTGTTTAATTAGATAATTTTGATTATTTTCATAATAAATAAAATAAATTTAGAATTAGATTTTTCTTGACTTTTAATTTTTTTTATTTTATTTTTATTTTCATTAAAACATAAAAACACAAAAACATTTTCTTAATTAATTAATTAATTAGTAATTAGGTTTAATTTCATTAATTGCAAAAAAGGGTCAAAACCCTAAGGACGTTCCGATTTAATTTCTTTTCGCGCTTTTAATTCCTTTTTATCATATGTATGTATCTATTCAGGAAATGTAATAGTTAATTAGGATTTTACCGCTTTCTTTACTTTTCTCGCACTTTATTTCCAAACGGGTTTTTGTTTTTGGCGATGTATAGACCCGCGCCTTGTAATAGTTAGATTTACCTTTTCCGCAATTTATTTTCCGCACTCCTAACTGTTAATATGCCTGCAAGAATGTATGACAAATAAAAACCAATCCATAGCTCACAAATAACATGCAAAGACAATTTAACTAAACACACATGCACATGCCACTCTTAGGGTACGCCTCACTGGTTGCCTCGACGTGGTCGTCAAGTATAGGGTGTCTTAGAGGTCGCCCTCCTGTCTAAAGATCCAATTGCTTCGAAACGGTTGCCTCGGATAAAAGGATCTAGGACATTAGGGTTACTTCTAAGGTGTCCTACTATTGCTTCAGTGACCACATTGTCCCGATAATCGAATTGACCCGAATAACTCCAACGACGGTGCTACCTACCTCTCAATGGTGGGATAGAACTATCCAAAGGACTCTTACACAGCCTAATTCCTTAGAGTAGGTAGATTCCTCTCAAGTACTTGCTTTTTTCAAAACAAACAAAACAACTTTTCGCACTCACACTTTCTAAAAGTTTTTCAAACAAATTTTTCATACACTCTTGAGGACTGATACAAGAGTTACTTAGAAATTTTTCAAAACGAAACTTTTCCAAAACCCACACACACTTGAAAAGCGAACAAATTTTGAAAACATAAGAGCAAGTACCTAAGAGCCCGTGGATAACCACGGATAGAAAGGGTGCTAACACCTTCCTTTTCTATAAATCTACCTCCCGAACCGAGAAACATTCTCAAAGAAGGAATTTTGCTGTGCTTTTGTCCTTTCCATGTTGGAGAACATAAAAGACGGTGGCGACTCTTGCTTACCGCGACATTTCGCGAACCAGCTTAAAAAATAGTCAGTTCTATTCCCACCGATCACACTGTTTCTTTTATTACACAATAATAGACTTTTGTTTTGAGATTTGTAATAAACAATTTAAAACATTACGGCCTGGTGCCTTGCCCGAGGCACCTTGGCTTTGTTAGTGAGGGCTTATTATTTGTCATTTTCATATATCATAAATAAAGCATTGGACGTTTTCTTGCATTACAAATTTCACACCCCCTGTTTTTCTTTTCTATCTCGCACTTTATCAAAACATCTATTGTCTTACACACACTCACATATCATAATGCAGATCCACATCCACTCTGGATCCCGTTGACAACGACTCTGCTATTGCCAGTTATGACTTCGAAAATCCGATCAACCAAGCCGAGGACGAAGGTGAGGATGATTGTGAAGTGCCCGGGGAACTTTCTAGACTGTTACTACAGGAAGGAAGGGCCATACAGCCTCATGAAGAGCCAGTGGAATCAGTGAATTTGGGTACATAGGAAGACAAGAAAGAGGTCAGAATAGGTGTAAATCTGGAGCCTAGTGTTAAGCAACGGTTGATACAAATGCTACGCAACTATGTTGAGATTTTTGCTTGGTCTTATGAAGATATGCCTGGTTTGGACACTGATATTTTGGTACACCGCCTGCCAACCAAAGAAGACTGTCCTTCGGTAAAACAGAAGGTTCTTCGTATGCGCCCTGAGATGTCTGAGAAAATTAAAGCTGAGGTCATGAAACAGTTTGATGCGGGATTTCTAGTTGTCACTTCTTACCCACAGTGGGTTGCCAATGTTGTTTCAGTACCCAAGAAAGATGGTAAGGTACGGATGTGTGTGGACTATAGAGATCTGAACAGGGTAAGCCCCAAGGACGATTTTCCACTTCCTCATATCGATGTTATGGTCGACAGCACCGTGCAACATAAGATCTTCTCCTTTATGGATGGTTTTTCTGGTTACAATCAGATTAAGATGGCTCCCAAGGACATGGAGAATACAACCTTTGTTACACAGTGGGACACCTTCTGTTACAAGGTAATGCCTCTCGGGTTGAAGAATGTTGGGGCAACTTATCAGCGCGCCATGGTCGCTTTGTTCCACGACATGATTCACCATGAAATTGAGGTTTACATTGATGACATGATCGCAAGGTCCCAGACTGAGGAAGAACACCTTGACCATCTCAAGAAACTGTTCGAAAGGTTGAAGATATATAAGCTAAGGTTGAACCCGAACAAATGCACCTTCGGGGTAAGGTCTGGTAAGCTACTGGGTTTTGTCGTCAGTGATAAAGGTATTCAAGTGGATCCTGCAAAGGTGAAAGCTATACAAGAGATGCTAGCTCCCCGCACAGAAAAGGAAGTTAGAGGCTTTTTGGGACGTCTGAATTACATCGCCCGATTCATTTCACATCTGACTGCTACTTGTGAGCCAATCTTCAAGCTGCTGAAGAAAGATCAAGTGTTAAAATGGAATGATGAATGTCAGACCGCTTTCAAAAGGATAAAAGAATATCTCCAGGAGAAACCTATTTTAATGCCTCCAGTTGAAGGGAGACCTCTTATCTTATACTTGACAGTACTGGATAACTCAATGGGGTGCGTGATGGGGCAGCATGACGAGTCTGGCCGAAAAGAACACGCAATTTACTACCTTAGCAAAAAGTTTACCGACTGTGAGACCCGATACTCACTGCTCGAGAAAACTTGCCGCACTTTGGCATGGGCTGCTCTCCGGCTGAGACTGTATATGCTGACCCACACTACCCTATTGATATCAAAGATGGATCTAATCAAGTATATCTTCGAAAAGCCTGCCTTGTCCGGAAGAATAGCAAGGTGGAAGATGATCTTAACCGAGTATGACATCAAATACACAACCCAAAAAGCAATCAAGGGGAGTGTGTTGGTGGATCATTTGGCACATCAGGTCATGGATGACTACCAATCAATGAATTTCGAATTCCCGGATGAGAACATCATGTTGGTAATCGACTGTGAAGAACTTGGACCGGATGAAGGACATGAGGAAGGATCCCGATGGTCTATGTATTTTAATGGAGCATCAAACACGTTGGGTAATGGCATTGGCGCTATGATTATATATCCTGAGGTTTGTCATACTCCACTCACCGCCCGATTATATTTTAACTGCATCAACAATATGGCAGAGTATGAAGCATGAATCATGGGTCTTCGAGCAACTATTGACCTAAGAATTAAGTTCTTGAGTGTATTCAGAGATTCCGCTCTAGTGATCAGTCAGATCAAAGGTGAGTGCAATACGAAGCACCCAAATCTTATTCCTTACAAGGAATATGTACTGACATTGCTCCCACATTTTAAGGAGATAACCTTTGAACATTTCCCCAGAGAGGAGAATCAATTAGCGGACGCGCTAGCTACCATGTCTTCTATGTTCATGGTTAGGTGGGACAATGAGGATCCCCAGATTACCATTGAGAGGTTGGAAGAACCCGCACATTGCTGTGATGTTGAGACTGAAGAAGTAGCAGATAAACCCTAGTTTCACGAGGTAAAGAGGTATCTTGAGGCTCAAGAGTACCCCAAGGGTGTATCTGTTAATAATAAGAAGTTTCTGAGAAGGTTCGCTGCAAAGTTCTTCGTCAGTAATGAGATCCTTTATAAGCATAATCATGATTCAACCTTACTGCGATGTATGGACAAAAGCGAGGAAGAAAGGATCATGGCAGAGTTACATGAAGGTACCTTCGGAACTCATTCCAGTGGACATACCATGGTGAAGAAAATCCTACGGGAAGGATATTACTGGTCTACTATGGAAGCCGATTGTTATCAGCATTCTCGAACCTGTCATAAGTGCCAAGTCCATGCTGATAAGGTGCATGTACCTCCGGTTCCTCTGAATGTTTTGACAGCTCCTTGGCCTTTTGCAATGTGGGGCATCGACATGATTGGCGAGATCATACCTACTGCGTCCAACGGGCATCGTTTCATTCTGGTAGATATTGATTACTTTACGAAGTGGTTCGAGGCAGCTTCCTTTGCTACAGTAACCAAGAACGTCGTGGCGCGATTTATCCGACACAATTTGATCTGTCGATACGGTGTACCAGAGAGAATCATTACGGACAACGGTACAAATATCAACAATATAATGATCACCGAGCTCTGCAAACAGTTTAAGATTCAGCATCACAACTCTTCTCCCTACCGACCGAAGATGAATGGGGCTGTTGAAGCAGCTAATAAGAACATCAAGAAAATTGTGCAGAAGATGACGGTGACATACAAAGACTGGCACGAGATGTTACCATTCGCTCTTCATGGGTACCGTACCTCAGCGTGGACTTCGACAGGGGAAACCCCCTACTCTTTGGTGTATGGTATGGAAGCAGTCTTACCCATTGAGGTCCAGATACCTTCTCTCCGGATTATGAAGGATGCAGGTTTGAGCGAAGATGACTGGATCCAGACCCGGCTTAATCAGCTGAATTTAATCGACGAGAAGAGACTTACTTCTATTTTTCATGGTCAGACATATCAAAAGCGAATGATCAATGCATTTAACAAGAAAGTCAGACGACAAGAGTATCAAGTCGAGGATCTGGTGATCAAATGCATCATACTGCCATAAGGTGATCCCAGGGGCAAATGGACCCCTACGTACGAAGGGCCATTTGTGGTTAAGAACATTTTCTCGGGAGGAGCTATGATTCTAACCACCATGGATGGTGACGACCTTCCTCACCCCGTCAACGCAGACATAGTGAAAAAATAATACGTATAATGAAAGACCCGCTAGGTTGACACGCCTAGGCAAAAATAAAGGCTTCCCGGCGAACCAAAAGGGTTCGGGCAAAAGTAAGGGATGAAAATGAAAAAATTTGTACACCCAGCAAGTCGAAAACCTGAAAAGGCGGCTTGGGCAAAAAAGGGTATCCCGGTGGACTGAAAACCCGAAAGGCCGGTCCAGGAAAAAATTAGGGATCAAAGCATAACACTATGTCTCATTGGATCATCTCGCAACCAAACTTCGGTATCAACTATCAAGTTCAGACGGTGCCAATCAATCTGATCTACCTTTAACCAAGTAGCAAAGTGATGAGATGCTCGAAGATATAAGGGCAATAGCAGAGTTGGAACCCAATGGGATTGTTTCACATAGCTGTTCTTTTTCTTTTCTTTTACACAAATTGTATAAATTCTGTTTGTTCGGCGGTGTTCTCTTACTAGGACATCAACCTCTTGTACCAAACGCCTATTACAAGACAATTTCAAAAATCAATACAATTCATTTTCACAAAGAAATTTCAAATTGTTTTTCTTTTTCTGTTTTCTTTTGCAAGAACGTCCAATGATTCATTTCTGATATATGCATTTGACAACAATTGCTGCTCATAAATATTTACATGCGAAACAAAAGACAATTACTCGTAATTCCAGGAACAGGGGCAAACAAGAAGTGTCCAAACCTTACAGTTGCTCTATCCACCAGGTACATGGATAAAGCCAGCTTGAGAAAATGACTAAAGGCACATACACTCCCCGCAGAGTAGGAAGTGTCTGAAGACAGTGGTGTTAATTCTCCCTAAGCAGAGTTCATCTATCACCAACAATGGGAAACCATCCCCAGTGGAGTTTATTTCTTCCACAAGCAGAAACTAAATCCCCAACAGGGTTCATTATCACCAGCAACGATAATTCATCCCTAGCCAAGGTTGTTTCTCCAAATCAGCAAATCTTCTAGAAGAGCATCTCTCTTCCCCACAGAGTCATTCTCTCTCTAATTTATTCTTAAATCATCTTCGGCCGTTACCCCCAGCGAGAACGAGGAACTCAACTTCTTGTACTCTCCAGCAGCAATCCGGGATTTATTTTCCCCAGCTAGAGAATATCACGAGAACTTTTGCATACCCTTACATCATGGCATGCGCATACGCATCATACAGCACAATCTCATTTATTTTGAGAGCATCATTACTCAATACATTTCATACATCATGGCATTACATACAACTAACTCTTTACCTTTTAGGGAAAGATACAATCAAATTGTCACAAGTTGTCTCTGGTTCAGTCAAACCGATGCTGATATTTCTATTCCAATTCAAGCTATGAAGCCCGGATTCGACCGGATAATATCTTGATTTCTCCATCATACTGTGAAGCCCGGGGAACGACCGAATAACAGTACCAAAATACCGCAAAGCCTGGAATCGACCAGATAGTGGTTTATCTTAAATTCAAGCTATGAAGCCCGGAAATCGACCGGAAAATAGTTGAATCCCCGACAAGTTATTGTGAAGCCTGGATTCGACCAGATAGTAATGCAAGTTTCTGTGAAGCCTGGATTACGACCAGATAGCAATACAAGATACCATGAAGCCTGGACTCGACCAGATAATGGTATAAGACGTTGTGAAGCCTGGATTACGACCAGATAACATCGAAGAAAACTATGAAGTCTGGAATCGACCAAATAGTGGTATATCTTTAATGCAAGTTATGAAGCCCAGATTCGACCGGATAATATCTTGATTTCTCCAAATACCGTGAAGCCTGGACTCGACCAGATAATGGTATAGGACACCGTGAAGCCTGGATTACGACCAAATAGCGGAAAAGACACTAAAGCCTGGGACTACGACCAGATAACAGTAAGGGACACTGTGAAGCTTGGATTTCGACTAAATAGCAGTTTACCTGGCCAATTACTAAGAAGCCTGGACTCGACCGGATATTAGTATTGCCTTAAATTCAAGTTGAAGCCCGGGTACAACTGGATAATAACTTAATTCCTTCTGAAGCCTGAAGCACGACCAGATAAGAAGTGATAAATTGCGAAGCCTGGATTACGACTGGATAGCAAGTTTAATCTCATCCCCCCAGTAAGTCGTTGTGAAGCCTAGAGCATGACCAGATAGCAGTCAGTCTTATTTTCCTCAGCAAATCACTTTGAAGCCTAGAGCACGACAAGATAACAGTTCATTTGCACCTCTCCGACTAAGAGACAATTCCCCAGTAGAATAACGGATGACCGAAGCTCCTAAAATTCTATTTCTCTTAAGACAGAGACCAACATTCCCAGCGAAGTCCTCCTCAACAACAGGTATATGGGCTCTCGCAAAGGAATCTCTTATGCGACCGACACTTCTCCTGATGGCATCTTTAAGCCCATCGTCCGACACAAACATCCAAATGGCATCTATAAGCCCATTCCCGACATCGCAAGATGGATACCACTTCATGTGAGTGCAAATTTCTGGGCACTCTGGTGTTCAATCATCTTCCACCCTCGGATCACGAAAGGCAGACAAGCCAATCTACATCCTCAGATTTAAGAAGATTGAACAGGAGCAGCTGTTGTACCCCAAAATTTTCCCTCCCAAATTTCTCAATACATTTCAAGTGAGGTCTTCAAATTGCTCAAGGAAGTCCAAGGGTTGACCAGACAAACTCTCTCCTAAGGCAGTCTACCCCAAATTAGGGTTTCGGTTTGCATCAAGATGTTTGAATCAAAAGGGTCCCAAATGATCAATATTATCCTAATATGTTCTCAAGATCATCCATGTCAAGTTTCAAGCCTTGCAGAAGAAGTTTGCTCAGTCAACTATTCAAATGTCTGAAAATCGACTATGCTAGGGCAAAAGTCAATTGTGTCCTACATACAATCAAACTTCAATATTTTTGGTCAACATTCTCATTTTGAAGCATTATTCATCATTTGATCAAGGGTTGATCATGATTCATCAAGGATTGCTCACAATTCATCAAAACCCAAAAGTTGTTAAATTAGGGTTTTGTAGGAAAAGTCAACTCAACTTTGACCAAGCATAACTTTCTCATACTTTATCAAAAATGACCCATACAAAGCTCATTTTGAATAGGATGTGATTCCCTACAATTCATCTTCATCTCCGAAGTTTAAAATATGCACTCCCAAGAGGATATAAATTTGGACATTATAGGTTATTTTGAAAAGTCAACAAAAACACCCTTTTTGTCAAAGCTTCATACATAAATATGGAAGACTCAATTAAGATGAGACCAAAAGGGTTGCTTAGAGGACATCTTGAGCTTTCTAAAAAGTCAAAAAACACATCTCTAGGGTCAAAATTGAAGGAGTTATGCATTGGCAAAGTTGACACTTTTTGCAAAATTGCCAAAAGTCAAATATGTCTCAAATTGCAATTTTTGTCAAATGGGCCCAACTTTTTGTGCATGTATTGAGTTGGTAACATGGTCCATGACCCATGATCCTTCCCACTTGTCTTTATTTTATTTTTGTCATTTATTTTGATTTTTATTTCAATTAAATCAAAATAAAATCATGAAAATATCAAAACTAACCAAAGCTTGAGATTTTGTGCATGCTTAGGTCTCTTACACAGTTGAGAAGAGAATCAAATCGTGCAAGGGTCATTTGGACACAAAAAGATTGAGTTTTGCTTGATTTAGAAAGATTTACATAAGAATTAAATCATGATTCAATCCTCTTAATTGAGAAAGATTTGAAGTAAGCTTGTAACCCTAATCCATTCAAGGGTACATATAAAACATGTGCATACCAAAAACAGGGACATTGGAGGCGTGAAAGGAGAAGAACAAATCTCAAAATTTCAAAGGAAAGTGGCAATCTGAATTCTCAATTCCAGGTGTCTTCAAGCCATTCCAAGCATACCATTCGTTTACTGGGCATCCAAGGACTCTATCCCAATCATTAGCAAGCATTTTCGTGCCCAGATACGCGTTGTAAGTACCCCACGACCTCTATGATTTTTTTGAAATTGTATCTCATAATTCTGGCATTGTTAGCATATTTTATGGACATATTCTGAATCCTTGAAACATTTGCAAGCTAATGATAATACTCAATTGCATTTTTGTTAACCATACAGAAAGTTTCCATGATTAGGGTTTAGGTTTCGTTTTCAGGGGTTTTGTGTATAGGAGAAATTGGCCCTAATGGAGGAGACCATTGTGATCAGCGGGTCAGACTCAGTTGATCCATGGTCTTGAATCTTATTTATATTGCTTGTATACAGTTTCTGAAATGTACAGGGTTATAGCTACAGCTCCATGTTTGTAGGTAAAAGTTCAGAGCTTTAAACGACATATCTAGGGAAGAAGACGATGGTGTGTCACAACTTCAGTAGCCGGTTTAAATTCTGGCGCGTTTATTCTGGCCAGAAGCCTATAGTTCTGATCTATTCATTTGTTTCTATTGTATTGACAAACTAATATCCAGCGCAGGTGGTAAGAAGAAGGAAGTCAGAAGCTCATGATTCTGGATTTGACCCCAGGCGTGAGCTTTTGGCATTTTTCCCCTTTGTGTTCACCAGATCCAGTGCCTGCACTTTCTGAGGGTTATCTTCTGGACCCATCAACCAGGACCAGATCAAGCATCCTCTAATCATGTTCTGCTGGATCCACCCGCTAGGAGCAGGCCCAGTACCATCATCCTCTGACCAGCATCCTCAAGACCACCATCCTCTGGATCATCATCCTCTGATCACCATCCTCTGGATCACCATCCTCAGGACCACCATCCTCAGGACCATCATCCTCTGATCAGAGCCGCTGGCAGCGGGCCCTTGGGTTATTTCTTATTTTTCTTTAATTTTCCTTTCTTTAGTTATTCTTTTTTTAGCAACACCAAAATCACCTTTTTTAAAATAACCAACAAAAAATCATAAAAAGAAGACTTGCTTTCTTAATAAATGTGTTTTTTTAATTCAATTATTTTAATTAATTTAAGGCAATTCTAATTTCTTTCACAATTAAAATTAATTAGAATTTAGGATTTTCTTCTCCTTTCTTTTTAATTCAATTGCTTCATTACTTTCTTAAATAACAAAAAAAATGACAAAAAAATATGTTTACTTTAATCAATTACAATTAGGTTCAGTCAAGGATCAAAACCCTGATCGCCTCGCATTTAATTCGCAGTGCGCTTATTTGATTCTTCCATTATTTTGTAACTGTTTTGGGTATTGTTGTACCCCAAAATTTGCCCTCCCATATTCCTCAAGGTTTGTCAAGAATGATCTTCAAATTGTTCAAGATTGCTCCAAAGGATTGTACAGTCAAACCACCTCCTAAGACAGCTGAAATTAGGGTTTTGGTTCTTTCAAGGAATTTGGGGTTTTCAATGGTTCAATCAAGTCCCATAGGCCTATACATATTCTCAAGCATCTACATGACAAGTTTCAAGACTCACAGTGCCAAATTCCACAGTCAAAAGCCCTATTTGATCCACAGTCAACTACATGGGTAAAATGGTCATTTTATAGTCAAAGGTCAGAATTTTTGGTCAACATCTTATTTTGAGTACACAATCATCATTTGATCAAGTCTTGATCATGATTCCACAAGTATAGCTAAAAAATCATCAAGATGCAAAAGTTACTATTTTTGGACAGTAGAAAAGTCAACTGTATCTTGACCAAGGCATAACTTTTCCATGGTTCATCAAAAAAATTCCATCCAATGCTCATTTTGAAGGGGATGACATTTCCTACAACTCATCTTCACATTCCAAGTCCAAGAAATGCTCTCACAAAAAGTTATCAATTTCTACATTATAGGTCAATTTCAAAAGTCAACAAAAAGGCACTTTAAGTCAAAGACCATAACTTGAGATTGGTAAATCCAAATGACATGGGACCAAAGGCATTAGTTAGAGGACTTCAAGACCTTTCCAAAATGTCAAAGAACATGTTCATATGATCATAATTGAGCAAGATATGCATTGGAGAAGTTGGGAAAGTTTTGTGAATTTGCAAAAGTCAACTTTGCTCAAAACACCTCATTTTTGCTAATGGGCCTCAAATTTCTTCTTGAAACTTTATCCATGATCTATGCACGACCCATCAAGCTTATTTGAACTTATTTTTCTTATTTTTATTAATTATTTGGATTTTTAATCAATTTTAATTCATTTAATTAATTTAAATTGTAGGAAATACAAAGATTTGATTTTTCAATCTTTTTGTGAAGCAAAAGTGGTCAATATATGCTGGAAATTTCGTGTGCAAATCAAAGGGACAAGAATCTCCAAATTTAGCAAGTTTTTCCAATCAAAAAGATTCAAAAATATTTTATTTTCAATCAAATATTCAAACATCAATTCCATGGATTTCTTTGCAAGATTTTGACCTAATTCTATTCTATTATAAATATGCAAGCCAACCCTACTCATGCATACGTGAAAGCTGCTGCAAGAAAGCCATAACCACTTTGAAAAAAACTCAAGAAATTTGAAAACTGATTTCCATATTCTAACGTGATTCAAAGGCTTTTATTGATTCTAATCTATTGCAGGGGTTCCCAGAGACATATTGCAATCAAAACTAAGTGCTAAAGCTCAAGAAATACCCAAGAACAGTTTCACGGTTTGAACATCTTTTCCAGAATTGCAACTCATTATTCATGCGCATTTGACATATTTTGTTGATTGTTTTGTGTTAATAGGGACTGTACAAAGCTATTGGCATAGTTTAATTGAAAAAAACTCACAGAATCAAAAGATGCCATTGATGAATGTTAGGGTTCGTAAGCTTTTAAATTAGGGCTTTCCAAATCCTGTAAAATTGGGACCTGTGAGATGGATCACTGAAATCGTGAGGCCAAAACGGTTGTAACCCACCCTTCGCAAAACATTTATGTTCACCCTATTCCTAATCGCTATTTTTTGTCATCATGCTTTGTGGGGATTAAAAACCCCCGCTATCTAATGTGTTTTTATGCAGGCGAAGGAAGAAGATGATGTGTTGTTGATATATCATTGGTTCATTCAAATAAAAAGGCGCGCGTGTTTGTTTTACAGCATATGCATTGATTTTTATATATTATAATTGATTGTTATTATATTAACAAAAGCAAGCGATTGGCGTAGTGGTTGGTGTGCTGGCTGGAAACCATTGGGACTTGGGTTCGATTCCCAGGTCCCCCAAAATACTTGATATTATTTTGCTTAACGTGTTCACGTGCAGGTTGCCAAAAAGTGTTCTACCATGTACCTCAAACGGCCAAGCGCCATGTGGCTTCAAGCAGCAATCTAATGGCCAGGATGGAGTGATTACCATGCGCTCAGTCAACCAACAAACACCTGATTCAGAAGGTCAACAAGGCTTGTAGCTTAATGGGCCAGAATTGCTTCTTTACCTCCTAATGGGCTAGCACCCCCCTGGTTTCTTTTTTTCTCTTTATATTTTCTATTTCATTTATTTAACTTCTTTATTAATTATTATTATTATTATTATTTAATTAACATAATATTTTTTTCACAATAAAAATTCAGAAAACTAAAAAATGTAAATATTTTCATTATTATTATTATTTATTAATTTCGCTTCATTATTTTTGTAAATAAATACTAACAGATTAATTTAGTTTAATTAGGTTTAATTTTGACTTTTTCACAATAAATAAAATTAACATAGAATTAGGTTTTTGACAACTTTTAATCATGTTTTCTTTTTTATTTTATTTGCATTAAAAACATAAAAAACCTAAAAAATATTTCTTTTATTTAATTAATTAGAATTAGATTTAATTAAATGCAAAAAGGACCAAAAACTCATTCTTTCTCAAAAAGGGTCAAAACCCTAAGGACTTCCCCGATTCAATTTCTTTATCGCGCGCATATTATTTTTTGATCATATTTATGTAATTATTCCGAGGATGTAATAGCGTAATTAGGATCTTTTTTTACCGCTTTCTTTATTTTCTCGCAATTTACTTTTCAAGGGTTATGTTTTTGGCGATGTAAATACCCGACGCCTTGTAATAGCGTAGATTTACTTTCCGCAATTTACTTTCCGCACAATTATTAACTGCTATGCATGAAAAGACTTGTTCTCAAAATAAAATCAAAACGTAGCTCACCATAACTTGTTCAAAGATAATTTAACTGAATCCTGACACACTCGCACATGCCACTACTAGGGTACGCCTCACTTGGTTGCCTCGACGTGGTCATTGAGTATAGGGTGTTTTAGAGGTCGCCCTCCTGTCTAAAGATCCAAGTTGCCTCGAAACGGTTGCCTCGGATAAAAAGGATCTAGGACATTAGGGTTACCGCTAAGGCGTCCTACTATTGCTTTGGTGACCACACATGTCCCTATAATCGAATTTACCCGAAAAACTCTAACGACGGTGCTACCTACTTCTCAATAGTGGGATAATACTGTCTAAAGGACATTTACACAGCTTAATTTCTTTTGAGTAGGTAGAGGTTCTAAGGTACTCGCTCTTTTAAAACAAAAAAATACTTTTCGCACTTACACTTTTCTGACAAAAGTTTTCAAACAAACACTTCATACACTCTTGAGGACTGATACAAGAGTTAAAACGAAGTTTTCAAACGAACTTTTTTTCAAAACCCACAAACACAAGAAAAGCAAACATTTTTGAAAACATAGTGAGCAAGTACCTAAGAGCCTGTGGATAACCGCGGATAGAAAGGGTGCTAACACCTTCCCTTTCTATAATCTACCTCCTGAACCGAGAAACATCTCGAAAAGGAATTTTGCTGTGCTTTTGTCCTTTCCTTGTTGGAGAACATAAAAGACGGTGGCGACTCTTGCTTACCGCAACATTTCGCGAACCAGCATTTCAAAACAGTCAGTTCTATTTCCACCGATCACAGGTATGTAATAGTTTAATTAGGGTTTTCTTTATTTATCGTTTTTTACGGGTTTTTGGCTATGTAATTAATCCCCCTCCCCGAAGCCTTGTAATAGCGTAGTTTTATTTTCCGCATTTTAATTCTTGCAAACATTAACTGTTAGATGTATGATAATAGGATTGCATGACAAGACTGTATGTTAATTTTAAAATGGTTAGCAAATCCTAAATGTGCAAAGATAATAACTGAAATCAAAACACTCGCACATGCACACTCCTAGGGTACACTCTCACTTCGGTTGCCTTTGGTAAACGATCATTAAGTATAGGGTGTTTTAGTGGTTGTCCTCTTGTCTAAACAAAGATCAAATGTCCCGTTCGGAAATGTTGCCTCAGAAAGGTTGCCTTGGAAATGTTGCCTCGAATATGATCTTAAGACATTAGGGTTATTACTAAGACGTCCTAACATTACTTTAGTGATTGTACGTCCCGTTCGAATTGACCCTTACAACTCCAACGATGGTGCTACCTACTCACTAATAGTGGGATAGCGTTGTCTAAAGGAAATGAGAACAGAAACATTCTTTTTTCAAGTAGGTAGATGCTAGTAGGTACTTGCTCAAAATAAACTTTTCCACACTTACACTCTTTTCATACAAAGTTTTCAAAAACACTTCGTAACACTCTTGAAGACAGAAGCAAGGGTTAAAACAAAGTAAAATAAAACTTTTCAAAACAAACACACACAAGCAATTTTTAAAAGATGAGCAAGTACCTAAGAGCCCGTGGAAAACCACGGATAGAAAGGGTGCTAATACCTTCCCTTTCTATAATCTACCCCCCGTTCTCAAAATCTCGAAAAAGGAATTTTTCTGTGCTTTTGTCCTTTCCAGTTGGATAAAATAAAAGTCGGTGGCGACTCTTGCTTACCGCGATATTTTGCGAACACAAACGCAAAACACAAACCAACATTTTCCTAAAAAACGTCTGGTTCTGCCACTGTATCACACATTCAAATGGCCGTTACCAACATTACTTCTCTTGTCCCCTCCCTCCTACTCTATATAAGCAGCATGCTTGCAAGCAAAAAAAAGAAAAAATAGATTACAAATATGCTTCCCAAAAACCCACCAAAGGTTGTCAAAATTTTCCAAGCCAAAGCCACCCTTCAACCAAAGGTATCCACGCTCAGAAGTCCCGGATCCAAGGTACCCACACCCAGAAAGTGCCAAATCGAAGGTTCCAACTACTGGTAAGAGAGGGAAAATTGTTAAGCTTTGTATTTGCATCCATATTTTTTGTTTCATTCGATTTGTCATTCTATACAGAATAAAAGGGCTTGGGTTTGGCACCCAAGTCATGTTTTTCGTTTGTTAACACTTGCTGCAGATGTTGCCTGAAAAGACCCAGCGCGTGCAGGATCGAAGGACCTAGGCTTCGAGACCCAGGTCCTGCGTTTTACTTTGCTAACATACTTTTGCAGATCTAACACCCCAGATCGAAGGAGCCATTGCCTTTCTAGATCGAAAGACGTAGTCTTCCAGGTCGAAGGAGCCATAGCCTTCTGGATTGAAGCTGCCCATTATCCTCCTGAATCAAAGATGGCAGCTCCCTTCTGGATCGAAGGAGACGTTTCCTTCCCGGATCGAAGGATATCCATCTCTCTCTGTAATCGAAGGGTCCCCCCTTTGTATTTCTTTTTATTTCTTTATTGACCTTTTTTTAATTTAAATTAACCTTAAATCAAAAAATCACAAAAAAGACATTAGGCTAGTATTTTTTCTAATTAAGTTAATTTTGTAAACAAATTAATTAATTATTTTAACATCTTTTTTTTCTTAAAATTAAAATTAAAAAGACTTGAGCTTTATTTTATTTTATACCAAAAACAACAAAAATATTTTCTTTTTACATTTCCAGACGTGTTTTCAACTTTGCGCACGTTTATTTAATTTCGTATTTTTACTATTATTGTATCTGTTTACTGAGTGTAATAGATAGAAATTAGGATATTTACTGCTTTATCCCCCATTTATCCTTGTATAATGTAAATCCCTTTCGCGAAGCATTGTAATAGCGTAGGATTTACAATTCCCGCACTTTAAATTCTTGTACATATATTAACTGCTTAGATGTATGCTAACTAGGATTACATGACAAGATCTAAAAACAAACGGTAGAACACCTAAATGTTTAAAGATAAAATAACTAAATTGAACACACTTGCACACAAGCACCTCTAAGATACACCCACTTTGGTTGCCTTCAATAAAACAGTCATAAGGCAGGAACACTTTAGCAAAGACCCGTAAAGTCAAAAGATCATAGTCCCTCGATGACCCTACATTTGCCTTCTCGGTAAATGATCTAGTCCCTAAAACAAAATTGCTAAAGAAACTCCACAAGTTGCCTTCGTAACTGTAACGTCCCTCCAATTGTCCCTCAAAAACATCCAACAACAAGGCTACCTACTCACTAATAGTAGGATATCACTGTCTAAAGGAAAAGAGGAAAAGAACAACCTTTTCGAGTACAAAAGTAGATAGTTGTTAGAAGTTTGCTCAAACTATTTTTGCACTTACACACAAATGCTACTTTTTCAAAAAACATTTTCAAACACTTTGTATATTTTCTCCACTATCCCGAGGAACATTACAAAGTTCTCCATACTAAGGCGTTTTCAAAACATTTTCAAACACAAAGCATAAAAGCATCTTGAAAAATGAGCAAACCTCTAAGAGCCCGTGGAAAAACACGGATGGAAAGGGTGCTAACACCTTCCCTTTCCATAATATACCCCCTTACTCAAAAAACTCTCAAAAAGGTATTTTTCTGTTCTTTTCACCCTTTCCTTTGTTGGATAAAAGAAAAGACGATGGCGACTCTTGCTTACCGCAACATTTATGAACAAAAAATTCAAAACCAGTATATAATAGTCGGTTCTGCAACTGTATCACAGAACTGGAGAATCTGCTGGGGACAAAATAAAAAGTGGGGTTACCTTAGAGTTAGTTCATTATTTAACTGCTTTGTTGTGCTTTGTTTGCTTTACCCTTGCAGGGCTGTTTTGGGTTGTTTCTATGGATCCTACACCCGGATCTGGGGAACACTTTTAGGTAAACAACAATAGATCATGGAGACTATACGGTATAGACCGGTATGGTTGAAGCGATGGCTGTGTTGGTGTGACACTTTGGTTGGTAGCGGCATCCCTTGTGTTTAATCGAGGAGAATACGGGGCCGCTGCGTGGTGTCGTGAAGCATTAACGAACCTTAGAACCTTAGTTGAACAAACTTGGCCATTAGAAAGTAGTGAGATAGCCGGTCTCGATCTAAAGCTGGGAATTGGTTGATACTTGATACTACACTCATTGAGATCGGACTTTCGGGATGTTTCAGCCGTAAGAAAAGATTGCTAAGCTGAGATAATACCGATAAAGGAAGATCGGTAATATTGAGACTCCTCAGAACCTGATTACTATTTCTAAGACAGGTTGAGCCAACTAAACTTCAAGAGGGTACTTTCCTACAAACCCCATGCAAGCCTAAACCTAAGGCTGCTTGTGTGACTTGTTTGCCTTGATTGTCTAACAACTTGAATTCTTTGCAGGGTTGTGTTTGTCACCTTACATTTTTGCTTAACGCATAGCATACACATCATAACATCATGCCACATCATTTCCTTAACCATTTCAAGGATCTCAAGGGTTTGTGATGCATGTTATTGTAAATTAGACATCTAGCAAGGGGCAAAGGGGATTTATTTTCCTCTAGCCAATTCCGTCAGAAGATCAAAACTCAACAACTTGAGTCAGGGGCTATGACCCACTTGATATGGTGAGCTTGACTCTTGCAGAAGGACCTTCAACGATACGAATTTCTTCAATCAAAGCCACAAATTTCAGCTTCTGACATTTTCTTGTTTACCTCGCGAGTCCTTGAAAACATTGCATACGCATATCATACATGTCATTGCATAAGCAGGTTTCAAAGCAGGGTTCTCATCTTCTTCGTTGTTTATTTCAGCAAGTAAAGAAATGACTCTTGAACAAACAATCAAAGAGCTTCAAGCTCAAAATGCTCAATTCCAACAAATGTTCCTGACTCTAACCTAGGGGCAAGAAGACTTAAAGCCCTGATCGTCAAAAAGATGGATAAGAAGGCAAAGAAACCAGTTCGTGTTTTGAGTGTGCGAAGGAGAAGACCAGCTAACCGTGCTCTAGATTTTGCAACCCCATCGAAGGGAGGGGACAATCAAGAGGAAGATGGTGAGGAATCAGATGAAAGAGACAACAATTCAGCATCTGAAGAAGATGAAGCTGACTATTTTGAGGAGCAATATCCTTCTGCTGGCGATAAATACAAACGGTTGGAGGATCGGCTCAATGCCATGGAGATTCAAAGGGTGCCCGACTTAGATTTCAAAGAATTAGGTTTGGTTCCAGGGGTGGTCATCCCACCTAAGTTCAAGGTCCCTATCTTTGCAAGATATGACGATGTTTCCTGTCCCAAGCTTCACTTGAGGTCATATGTCAGAAAGATCCAGCCTCACACTGCTGACCGGAAGTTATGGGTCCATTTCTTCCAAGAAAGTTTGGCTGGCACTCAACTAGATTGGTTCTATCAGCTAGAAGGAACTGAAATCCATACCTGGGAAGACTTGGTTGCTGCTTTCTACAAGCAGTACCAATACAATGCTGACTTGGCACCAACTCGAGTGTAACTGCAGAATATGTCCATGAGTTCAAGAGTAGGGTTCAAGGAATATGTGCAAAAATGGAGGGATCTAGCTGGAAGGGTAAAACCTTCTCTGAATGATCATGAAATGGTAGACATGTTCGTGGGCACTCTGACAGGCCCATTCTTCAATTTACTGACTGGGAGTTCCTCATCTGGGTTCACAGAAATGGTTCTGACTGGAGAAAGGATCGAAAGTGGTATCAAGAGTGGGAAGATCCCGATGGCTACATCTTCTAATTATGAGAAGAAGTCATTTGCTGGTAAGAGGGAAGCCCATGTTGTGTATGGCCATAAGGGTCACAATAAGGCCGACGACCACAATCAATATGTGGGGGGTAATACTGGTCTCTAACTCTACACCTATGCAATGACACCAACAGGGGAACCAGCATAAAGAGGTCATACTAAGAGACAATTCACCAGAATCAACATGTCATTAGCTCAAGCGTTACAACACATGTTGAAAGCAGGGTTGGTTACGTTAAAGGCTCCTCTGCAAAATCCCAATACTTCTGCTCCTAGTTACCACCCCGATGAAAGGTGTGCATACCATTCTGATAGTCCTGGATATGATACAAATGGCTGTTGGGCTCTGAAGAACAAAATTCAGGATATGATTGACGCCAAAGAGATTGAATTCGACCCTCTAGAGACTCACAAAGTGATCACTACTCCAAGGCCAAATCATTGAGAACGTCCAATTCATTTTTTATTTTTCATTTGTAATTTTATTTGTTGTTCAAACAATTACTGTTATGCCGAACTTTGGTTTTCCCATTAATACATCGCATATTTTTGTCTTGAATGATTTCATTATCATTTTATTTAAACTGTTTTCTTGCTTCCTTTACGTGATATTCGACTCTCGATCAAAAGCTCAGAGCCTTTAGAGGGAGGAGGACGAAAACGATACCACAATCTCTACAATATGCTTTTGAACAGACCCCGCTGATGATGTACATGCATTGTTTTAAATCCCAAACAGTGGAGTTATAAGGAAGATAATCCCTAGTCAACCCCTTTGAGCCAAGGAAGTAGGAGTTTTTATTTTCACACAAATTAAAACCCTTAATCATAACCTGGGGCAGGGTAGTTTTCTCAGTTAATTCAGATGCGCATGGCATCAAAGGCGTCCTTCCAAAACAGAAGATGGTGATGGTTCCGCATAATCATTAAAATCGGCAATCATTATCGCTCAAAAGAAAGGCCCGCTAAGTCAAAACCTATGAAGGAGACTTAAGAAAAAACTGAGGCATCCCGCTGGTTGTAATCACAAAAGAAACAGTTCAGGCAAAAGACAGGGATAGCAAAATCGAAAAAGAAAGAGGTAATCCTCAACAAAAAGAAAAGGTCACAAAAATGTCTGCCTTCTCAAACAAACGTTCAATCTCTGAACCATCACCGGAATATCAAGGACATTCCAAAACTCAACTGGGATTCAAAATGCACAATTAATTGAGCATAGGACTGAAGAACATCACGAAGAACGGGTGGGTACAAATAAATTTTGAGCCTTTATCTTTTGTTTCTTAAACCGTGAACCAGACCACGTTATAACCCTTAAAAGTCCTAGCTGAAGCATGGGTTAGTTCGAAAGCATACTTGTTACAAAAGGTATCCTGACTCCTGTAGGACTTGCTATAAATCCTGAGTTGACATCACACTTTTACAAAATTTGTTTTTTTTACTAAAAAATGAATTTTCAAACTTCAAGACAGACATAAGCTTTGCATTCTTAAAATACCATTGTTTGCATACGACTATTTGTTCAACAGTATAGAAATTTGCATGATGAATATCTAGTGAATAAAAAAATTTCTCAATGAAAAGGTTCACCTCAAGTGGAAAAACACTTCCGACCAAGGGGCACGGCATGATCATTGTCCATCATCTAGGGCATTCAAGTCAAGATTCAAGGAATCTCTCAAAATGGCAAAACAACCAGGGGAAGATCTCCATCTGAATCACTTGGGGCATTAGACTTGAATTCTAACAACGAATCACGTACAATCAATAAAAATCAATGTTCCTCAATGGATTTCTTCTCAAAACAACAAAACAAGAATTCCCAACGGAAACCTTCTGAATAAAGCAGATTATCATCTAGAAACACTTCAGGTACGATCCAAATACGGATGTCATCCTGACACTTACTCCAGATTTCCTCTAGAAATAGTGCAGATACGATCCAGAGACGGATGTCATTCTGACACTTATTTTAACATATCATCTAGAAATGGTTCAGGTATGTTCCAGAGATAGATGTCATTCTGACACTCATTTAACATATGTTTCAAGTACAATGTAGATACGATCCAGAGACAGATGTCATTCTGACACGCATTCAACACATGTTTCAAGTACAATGCAGATACGATCCAGAGACGGATGTCATTCTAACACTCATTCAACACATGTTTCAAGTACAATGCATATACGATCCAAAGACGGATGTCATTCTGACACTCATTCAACACATGTTTCAAGTTCAGTTCAAATACCGTCCAGAGATGGATGTCATTCTGACACTCATTCAACACATGTTTCAAGTATAATGCATATACGATCCATAGACGGATGTCATTATGATACTCATTCAACATATGTTTCAAGTACAGTGCAGATACGATCCAGAGACGGATGTCATTCTGACACTCATTCAACACATGTTTCAAGTACAGTGCATATACGATCCAGAGACGGATGTCATTCTGACACTCATTCAACACATGTTTCAAGTAGAGTGCAGATATGATCCAGAGACGGGTGTCATTATGACACTCATTCAACACATGTTTCAAGTACAGTGCAGATACGATCCAGAGACGGATGTCATTCTGACACTCATTCAACATATGTTTCAAGTACAATGCAGATATGATTCAGAGACGGATGTCATTCTGACACTCATTCAACACATGTTTTAAGTACAGTGCAGATACGATCCAGAGACGGATGTCATTTTGACACTCATTCAACACATGTTTCAAGTACAATGCAAATACGATCCAGAGACGGATGTCATTTTGACACTCATTCAACACATGTTTCAAGTATAGTGCATATATGATCCAGAGATGGATGTCATTCTGACATGCATTCGACATATATTTCAAGTACAGTGCAGATACAATATGAAGACGGATGTTATTCTGACACTCATTCAATACATGTTTAAGTACAATTACGACATAGATCCATCCACAAAATCTCCAGCAGGCTTAGGGGCAGAAGCGTCCAGATGTGAAGTCATCGTTGTATCCTCAGCATACGTCTTAGTGACGTCTATATTCCCCCACAGAGTAAAAACAACCAAAGTTTTAACCTCTTATTCCCCAAGCAGGAATTACTTCCTCCAGCCAAGTTCCTTCAGAGAGCTGAAAATCTGTGTTCCCCAGCCGAGCTTTATAACCTTAAACAGTTTATAAAACCTCCTCCGGGTTAGAGTTTATTTATCAGGCTGCAGAAGTTCATTCCCCAACAGAGTTTATTTCCCTACATCGGAAAAATCTTCCAATAAAGCATTCTCCCTCCAAAGAGTTATTCTCAAGCAGAGTCAATCCCCGACAAATCATATCCATTCATCATTCCCAGCGGAAATGAAGGATTCATCTCCCCAATACTCTCCAGCAGTAGTCTGAGACTTATTTTCCTAGACTAGGAAACATCTTAATAAAATCCCATATTCATACATCATGGCATGTGCATACACATCGCATACAGCATAATCTCATTTATTTTGAGAACATCGTCACAATACACTTCATATATCATGACATTGCATATGACTAATCCTTTACTTTTTTAAGGGAAAGATCAAATCAACAAACATTGTTGACTACTTATGTGACCTGGTAGTCTTCTCAAAAGCCATGTATAAAAAAGGGTTATCTCAGGATCTTCCTCAGAAAGATGCCCTCACAAGACCTTCTCTGGTTCAGTCAGATCGACACTAAGATCTCTCTGATTTCCATTCTAGACAAAGTTAATCCAAGACCTTCTTTGGTTCAGTCAGATCGACACTAAGATGTCTCTGATTGTCATTCCAATTGAAGAAACTATGAAGCCTGGATTTCGACCAGATAATAGTATAAGGTGCTGCGAAGTCTGGAATTTGACTAGATAGTAGTTCACTTTTTCAAATTCACTGTGAAGCCTGGATTATGACCAGATAATGGTATACCTCAGATTCAAGTTGAAGCATAGACCTGACCAGATAATAGCTTAATTTCTTCAAATCACCGAAGCCTGGATACAACCAGCTAATGGTACACCTCAAATTCAAGTTGAAGCCTGGACCCGACCAGATGACAGCTTAATTTCTTGAAATTACCTAAGCCTGGATACGACCAGATAACATTACACCTCAGATTCAAGTTGAAGCCTGGACCCGACCATATAACAGTTCAAGTCACTGTGAAGCCTGGAGTATGACCAGATAACAGTTTAATCTCATTTCCCCAGTAAGTCACTATGAAGCCTGGAATACGACCAGATAGCAGTCAGCCTTATCATCCTCAACAAGTCACTGCAAAGCTTGAATCCTGACAAGATAACAGTTCACTTTAATCTCATCAGTCAAGAGATGAATCCCCAGTAGAGTAACGGACAACCGAGGCTCCTAAACTCTATTCCCCCTGAAAAACATTTCCCAGCGAACTCCTCCTCAGACAGCAGGAGCAGGAATCCCCACAAAGAGAATTCTTATGAAGTCAGCATCTATTTTTGATGGCATCTTTAAGCCCATCTCCGATGAATCTTCGTCATACCCCTTGGATGGCATCTTTAAGCCCATCTCCGACGACTCTCTATCATCTTCTCCAAATGGAATATGTAAGCCCATTCCCGCCATCATCAACAATCAGTGTTACTTCATGCGAGTGTAAATTTCTGGGCACTCTAATGTTCAATCATCTTCCACCTTCAGATCACGAAAGGCATACAAGTCAATCTACATCTTCAGGTTTAAGAAGATTGAACAGGGGCAGCTGTTGTACCCCAAATTTTCCCTCTCATTTTTTACAAGATCTTCTCTTACATGGGTGGTTACAAATAGTTGCTTTAAGAAAAATAACAAATTTTGAAGTTGGTCAAAGTGTCCTTCGATGGGGTGTACTTTGAAGGCATGTTAACAAAATGTCTTTAATTTAGAATCTGAGCAAGGTTTCTTTCAATTGGCATCTTAACAATGTCTTTCGGTTGGCATCTGAACAAAGGCGTCTTCAATTGGAATTTTAACGTCACTCCGATTGGTCCCAACTGAAGGAAATCGAAGAGAGCAGAACGAAGTTTTCGATCGGCCAACAAGGTACTTCGATTGGTATGGATACAAGGCCTTTAAATTGGCCTCATGGCCAAGCCCTTTGATTGGAATGTATACAAGGCCATTCGATTGGCCTCATGACAAGCCTTTCGATTGGCATTGTGTTAAGGCCTTCAATTGGCATTCTGAAAGACCCTTTCGTTTGGCACCCTGGGCCAAGCCTTTCGATTGGCATGGCAAGGGATCCTTGATTTGGAATTGTGTCAAGCAAACTTCGACATGGATATTAATCGTGTCCTTCGATTGGCATAGCAAATGACTCTTCGATTGACATTTCAATAAATACCATTCGATCAATATTTGGACAAGGGATATTCGAAGGAACTGAATCAGAACCATTTGAAGGAAATGAATCAGAGTCATTTGAATGAGCTCCATCAGAACCGTTCGAAGGAGCTGAATTAAGGCCATTCGAAGGAGGCCATCAACCCATTTGAAAGAGAGTATTCGAAGACCAGTTACATATTATGCCAAATTCAAAAAATAGACAAGATCCCTTAACTTTGGCTAAGGTTACATTTTGGTATTCATGGCATTCAAATGGCCGTTTCCAATATTACTTCTCTTGTCCCCTCCCTCCTACTCTATATAAGTAGCATGCTTGCAAGCAAACAAAAAGAAAAAATATTTGAGATATCAACTGGGTTTGACCCGCTGATCACAATGGTCTCCTCCATTAGGGCCAATTGCTCCTGTACACAAAACCCCTGAAAACGAAACCTAAACCCTAATCATGGCAACTTTCTGTATGGTTAACAAAAATGCAATTGAGTATTATCATTAGCTTGAAAATGTTTCAAGGATTCAGAATATGTCCATAAAATATGCTAACAATGCCAGAATTATGAGATACGATTTCAAAAAAAATCATAGAGGTCGTGGGGTACTTACAGCGCGTATTTGGGCATGAAAATGCTTGCTAATGATTGGGATTGAGTCCTTGGATGCCCAACAAATGAATGGTATGATTGGAATGGATTGAAGACGCCTGGAATTGAGAATTCAGATTGCCACTTTCCTTTGAAATTTTGAGATTTGTTCTTCTCCTTTCACGCCTCCAATGTCCCTGTTTTTGGTCTGCACATGTTCTATATGTACCCTTGAATAGATTAGGGTCACAAGCTTGCTTCAAATCTTTCTCAATTAAGAGGATTGAATCATGATTTGATTCTTATGTAAATATTTCTAAATCAAGAAAAACTCAATCTTTTTGTGTCCAAATGACCCTTGCACAATTTGATTCTCTTCCCAGCTGTGTAAGAGACCTAAACATGCACAAAATCTCAAGCTTTGATTAGTTTTGATATTTTCATGATTTTATTTTGATTTAATTGAAATAAAAATCAAAATAAATGACAAAAATAAAATAAAGATAAGTGGGAAGGATTATGGGTCGTGGACCATGTTACCAACTACATACAGGCACAAAAAGTTGGGCCCATTTGACAAAAATTTCAATTTGAGACATATTTGACAATTTTGCAAAAAGGGTCAACTTTGCCAATGCATAACTCCTTCAATTTTGACCCTAGAGATGTGTTCCTGGACTTTTTAGAAATCTCAAGATATCCTCTAAGCAACCCTTTTGGTCTCATCTCAATTGAGTCTTCCATGTTTATGTATGAAGCTTTGACAAAAAGGGTGTTTTTGTTGACTTTTCAAAATGACCTATAATGTCTAAATTTATATCTTCTTGGGAGTGCATATTTTGAACTTGGGAGATGCAAATGAATTGTAGGGAATCACATCCTCTTCAAAATGAGCTTTGGATGGGTCATTTTTGATAAAGTATGAGAAAGTTATGCTTGGTCAAAGTTGAGTTGACTTTTCCTACAAAACCCTAATTTAGCAACTTTTGGGTTTTGATGAATTGTGAGTAATCCTTGATGAATCATGATCAACCCTTGATAAAATTATGAATAATGCTTAAAAATGAGAATGTTGACCAAAAATCTTGAAGTTTGACTGTATGTAGGACACAATTGACTTTTGCCCTAGCATCGTCGATTTTCAGGCATTTGAATAGTTGACTGAGCAAACTTCTTCTGCAAGGCTTGAAACTTGACATGGATGATCTTGAGAACATATTAGGATAATAGTGAGCATTTGGGACCCTTTTGATTCAAGCATATTGATGCAAACCGAAACCCTAATTTGGAGTAGACTGCCTTAAGAGAGAGTTTGTCTGGTCAACCCTTGGACTTCCTTGAGCAATTTGAAGACCTCACTTGAAATGTATTGAGAAATATGGGAGGACAAATTTTGGGGTACAACAGAATGCCGTGAATACCAAAATGTAACCTTGGCCAAATTTAAGGGATCTTGTCTATTTTTGAATTTTGCATAATATGTAACTGGTTTTCGAATGCTCTCTTTCAAATGGGCTGATGGCCTCCTTTGAATGGCCTTGATTCAGCTCCTTCGAACGGTTCTGATGGAGATCCTTCAAATGACTCTGATTCATTTACTTCGAATGGTTCTGATTCAGTTCCTTCAAATATACCTTGTCCAAATACCGATCGAAGGGTATTTATTGAAATGTCAAACAAAGAGTCCTTTGCTACGCCAATCGAAAGATCTTGTCCATGCCAATCAAAGGTCACGGTTAATATGCATGTCAAAGTTTCCTTGACACAATGCCAAATCGAAGGATCCCTTTCCATGCCAATCGAAAGGCTTGGCCTAGGGTACCAAATGAAAGGGTCTTTCAGAATGCCAATCGAAGGCCTTGACACAATGCCAATCGAAAGGCTTGTCATGACGCCAATCGAAAGGCCTTGTATCAATGCCAATCGAAGGGCTTGGCCATGAGGCCAATCTAAAGGCCTTGTATCCATGCCAATCGAAGTACCTTGTTGACCGATCGAAAAATTCGTTCTGCTCTCTTAGATTTCCTTCAGTTGGGACCAATCAGAGTGACGTTGAAATTCCAATCGAAGACGCCTTTGTTCAGATGCCAATCAAAAGACATTGTTAAGATGCCATTCGAAAGACACCTTGCTCAGATTCCAAATGAAAGACATTTTGTTGACATGCCTTCGAAGTACACCCCATCGAAGGACACTTTGACCAACTTCAAAATTTGTTATTTTTCTTCAAGCAAGTGTTTGTAACCACCCATGTAAGAGAAGATCTTGTAAAAAATGAGAGGGAAAATTTGGGGTACAACATATGCACTTTGTTACAATTCTATGATCTAGGACTGCGATGTTTCACATTTCGGGATTATGAATTGGCGCCGACTCTTGAGGAGTATTATTATAGTTTAGGGATCAAAGTCATTGATCATATTCCCTTTTCCTGTGTTCCAAGTAAACTTGATTATGAAGCCATCTCTAAGGCTTTATTTGAGCCCGAGCGATGTGAAAAGAAATTAGAGGAAAAGAGGTACAACCAGTGGCCTCTCTGAATACTTTATGATTTACAAAGCTAAATAAATGACAACTAAGTGTCAGTGGGTTGAGTTTAACGCTCTTCTAGCTGTTTTGATTTATGGTTTGGTTATTTTTCTCAATGTTGAGAAGTTGGTAGATCTAGCAACTATTTACATGTTCATGAATCTGAATCCGGTACCGACTATCCTGGCCAACACTTACTTTGCTATCCATTCTAAGTATGGTAAGAAATGAGTTGTGGTGTGCTGCGTTCCATTGTTGTACAAATGGTTCATGTATCAGCTGTCGACCAAAGGACCGTTTGCGGATACTCATAGCACTCATACTTGGGCCACGAAGCTCATCGCCCTCACTTCTTTTGACATAACTTGGTATAGTCATCGACTTGATAGTACTGCAATTACTACTAGTTATAGAGGTTTCTCCAACGTACCTTTCATGGGGACACATGGAGTAATTAACTATAAACCAGTTCTTGCTCTATGCCATCTAGGGAAATGTTATGCGGAGTCCTCCTGAGAGCAGTGAAATCAGTGAATCCGTGTTTTGCAAGAAATGGGAAGATCCTGAGATGCTACAGAGGGTAGTGACTGCTTGGGCCAATTTTTTTAGAAAAGGTAAAGATTTTTTTAGGCAGAAGGAGCTGACAGCCTATGGACCTTATGTTGAGTGGGTCGAAGAGAGGGCGAGAATACCTCGGTTACCATTTGCAAAGGAGGATCCCTTGTACCCGCATCCTGACAAATTACAGCATGATGTCCCCAAATAACGCTTCTACCAAGTGAAAAGCGAGAATCAACATCTTCACATTGACTTGGAAGCCAAAGAGATGGTGCTTTATTTCCTAAGGGAAGATAAGAAATATCTAGCACGCAAACTCAAAGGATCTGAGAAGGATGGCATGTCTAAGAGATCTAGAGATGAAGAATATTATATTTCTTTTGAAGACCACAAAAGAGTTGTTGCTACTATTGAGAAGAAGTACAAGCAGAGTTGTCAGGATGGCGACATACTCCGGGCATCCAAGGCTAAAGAAGAAAAGTGTTATGAAGCCAAAATCAAAGATTTAGAGAAGCAACTCCGAGACAAAGATGCTCAGTTGTCGTAGGCCGTCGAAGTAATCACCAGGCTCAAGAGCCAGATGTGAATGTGATGTTTTCAGATTATGCATAATTCAATGTTTGTTTGTTATTTCATTTTGCTATAAGAGACCACCGCCAGGCTTGTTGGTTGGTGTGATCGGTGGAAATAGAACTGACTGTTTTTGTAAGCTGGTTCGCGAAATGTCGCGGTAATCAAGAGTCGCCACCGTCTTTTATGTTCTCCAATATGGAAAGGACAAAAGCACAGCAAAATTCCTTATTCGAGAATGTTTCTCGGTTCGGGAGGTAGATTTATAGAAAGGGAAGGTGTTAGCACCCTTTCTATCTGTGGTTATTCACGGGCTCTTAGGTACTTGCTCTTATGTTTTCAAGATTTTTTGCTTTTCAAGTGTGTGTGGGTTTTGAAAAAAAGTTCGTTTGAAAACTTCTAGGTAACTCTTGTATCAGTCCTCAAGAGTGTATGAAGTATTGTTTGAAAACTTTTTGAAAGTGTAAGGTGTGAGAAGTATTTTGTTTGTTTTGAAAAGAGCAAGTACCCATGAGTCATCTACCTACCCTAAGGAATTAAGTTGTGTAAGAGTCCTTTAGATAGTGCTATCCCACCATTGAGAGGTAGGTAGCACCATCGTTGGAGTTGTTCGGGTCAATTCGATTATCGGGACAGTGTGATCACCGAAGCAATGGTAGGACACCTTAGAAGTAACCCTAATGTCCTAGATCCTTTTATCTGAGGCAACCGTTTCGAGGCAACTGGATCTTTAGACAAAGGGTGACCTCTAAGACGTCCTATACTTGATGACCACGTTCGAGGCAACCAGTGAGGCGTACCCTAGAAGTGGCATGTGCTTTGTGTGTTGTTTTTTAGTTAATTGTCTTTATACATGTTATTTGTGAGCTACAGATTAATTTTATTTACATACATTCTTGCATGCATTTAACAGTTAGGAGTGCGGAAAATAAATTGCGGAAATGTAAATTCTAACTATTACAAGGCGCGGGTCTATACATCGCCAAAAAACAAAGACCCGTTTTGATAAAGTGTGGAAAGTAAAGAAAGCGGTAAACCTAATTACTATTACATTCTTGGAAGCAGTTACATAATAATCAAAATAAAATAAATGCACGCGAATAAAAATTAATCGGGAATGCCTTAAGGGTTTTGACCCTTTTAAGAAAAGAAATGATTTTTTTTTGTCTTTTTTGAATTAAATGCAATTAATTAAATAAAGCCTAATTACTAATTAATTAATTTATTAAAAGAAAATATTTTTGTATTTTTTATGTTTTTTTAATGAAAATAAAATAAAGGAATTAAAATTAAAAGTTAATAAAAACCTAATTCTAAACTTATTTTAATTATTGAAAAAAGTTAAAGTTGCCTAATTAATAATTAATTCAATTTATTAGTATTTAATTACAAAAATAATTACCTAAATGAAATTAATAAAGTAATAATATTAGTTCTTTTTGGTTTTTTATAAAAAAATATTAATTAAGTTAATAATACTAGTAATTAATAAAAAAAAGGTTATAAAAGAAAAGAAAAAAATAAAGAGATAAAGAGAAATAACAAAACCAAAGGGAGGTATGGGCCATAAATGGGTGTTTGATTCTGGAATTCAGGCCCATTAAGCACAAAGCCCATTGACTTTCTGGATTGCCTGCACGTGCTTTGACTTGGAGCATGGTATCCAGCATCTCATAGCCCCTGGATTGATCTTTGAGGCCACTTGGCGCATGATCGTTTGATGCATATGATGGAAAGCCTTTGTGAAACCTGCACAGGAACATGTTATGGAAAAATAGAAATAAGCATTTGGGGGACCTGGGATGTTGATGGAGTGCTTGGAAGTAGTTGAATCTGGCTAGATCAGGTCTTTCGAGCTTGACAACTTCAAGGAAATTTTTGCAATTTTGGAGCGTTCTCTAGGCTGTGTGTATTTGTCTGTAATGCTTTCTCATGGCTTGTATTTATAGAGGAGATGGAGGGGACAAAGAAATAAGGCAAGAATCCAAGCCATAAAGCCATGCTTTCAAACCAAAATCCAACAAATTAAAAAGCTTCCAAAATTTGCAAAACTTTCCCTTTCCATGCTTACATGTATCTAGACATCTTGGCACAAATTCAAAATTTTGTGTACAAAAAATAGCTTGCACGAATTTGGCAGCTAGTAAATGGCATATAAAGGTCATTCAAACCACAAAGATCCCCTTTAATTAATTTTTTTGATTTTATTTGAATTTTATGGATTTAAAATGGATTAAATCAATAAAAATTAAATAAAATAGAAAAATTAATGTTTAATCTTGAAATTAATCATGGGACACGTGGGTGGCATGACAAGGCTGAATCAAGTGGAAAAAAGTGGGCCCTTTTGTCAAAAATTGAAGTTTCAAGGATAGTTGACTTTTGCCATTTCACAAAAATTTCCCAACTTCTCCAATGCATATCTTGCTCAATTTTGATCATATGAACATGTTCTTGGACATTTTGGAAAGGTCTTGAAGTCCTCTAACCAATGCCTTTGGTCCCATGTCATTTTGATTTACCAATATCTAGTTATGGTCTTTGACTTAAAGTGCCCTTTTGTTGACTTTTGAAAATGACCTATAATATTGAAATTGATAACTTTTTGTGAGAGAATTTCTTGGACTTGGAATGTGAATATCAGTTGTAGGAAATGTCCTCCCCTTCAAAATGAGCATTGGATTGGATTTTTCTGATGAACCATGAAAAAGTTATGCCTTGGTCAAGTTACAGTTGACTTTTTCAGCTATCCAAAAATGGAAACTTTTGCATCTTGATGATTTTTGAGCCATTCTTGTGAAATCATGGTCAAGATTTAACCAAATGATGATTGTGGCTTCAAAATAAGATGTTGACCAAAAATTTTGACTTTTGACTTCCAAATGACCATTTTGCCCCTATAGTTGATTGTGAAGCAATTAGGGTTTTTGACTGTGCAACTTGACCTTGTGAGCCTTGAAACTTGACATGTAGGTGCTTGACAATGTATATGAGCATATGGGACTTGATTGAGCCCTTGAAAACTTCAACTTCCTTGAAGGAACCAAAACCCTAATTTTGATTGGCTTAAGAGGATGGTTGACTGTGTAGCCCTTGAGTGGACTTGAGCAAATTGAGATGATGCTTGTCAAAACTTTGAAGAATATGGGAGGGCAAATTTTGGGGTACGACAGTTGCCCCCTGTTCAATATTCTTAGACCTGAGGATGTAGATTGGCTTGTGTGTCTTTCGTGATCCGAGGGTGGAAGATGATTGAACACTAGAGTGCCCAGAAATTTGCACTCACATAGTAGAGTATCAGCAGTGTGATAGCGGGAATGGGCTTACAGATGCCATTTGGAGAGATGGTGGATAGGAGGATGGGCTTATAGATGCCATCTGGAGATGTGACAGAATCTTGTCGGGAATGGGCTTATAGATGCCATTTGGAGACTGTTGGTATGTGGATGGGCTTATAGATGCCATCTGGGTGTCGATCGCGTAAGAGATTCCTTAGTGAGAACTTGCGTACCTGAGAAAGATAATTTCCTGGCCTGTTACAGGTGTTGATTCTCACTCAGTCGCTCACAGACATGCCCTGGCTAGATACAGGTATCGAATCTGGAACTTCAAAAGGTTGATGGGTTGTCTCTACTGACAGGTTATCTCAGAAAAATCTTTAGGATTTAACTGAACCAGAGGAGGCTCTGTCTTTCTTGACGAGTTGTCTCTTTGGACGGGTTGTCTTCATGGACGGGTTGTCTTCAACGACGAGTGATCTTCAATGACGAGTTGTCTTAAATGACGAGTTGTCTTCAATGACGAGTTGTCTTAAATGACGAGTTGTCTTCAATGACGGGTTGTCTTCAATGACGGGATGTCTTTAATGACGGGATGTCTTCAATGGCGGGTGTCTATACTGACGGGTTGTCTTCAATGACGAGTTGTCTTCAATGACGAGATGTCTTCAATGACGAGTTGTCTTCAATGACGGGTTGTCTTCAATGACGGGATGTCTTCAATGACGGGATGTCTTCAATGACGGGTGTCTATACTGACGGGTTGTCTTCAATGACGAGTTGTCTTCAATGACGAGTTGTCTTCAATGACGATCTGTCTTCAATGACGAGTTATCTTCAATGATGAGTTGTCTTCAATGACTAGTTGTCTTCAATGACGAGTTGTCTTCAATGACGAGTTGTCTTCAATGACGAGTTGTCTTCAATGACGAGTTGTCTTTAATGACGAGTTGTCTTCAATGACGAGTTGTCTTCAATGACGAGTCATCTTCAATGACGAGTTGTCTTCAATGACGAGTTGTCTTCAATGACGAGTTGTCTATAATGACGGGTTGTCTTCAATGACGGGTTGTCTTAAATGACGAGTTGTCTATAATGACGGGTTGTCTTAAATGACGAGTTGTCTTCAATGACGAGATGTCTTCAATGACGAGTTGTCTTCAATGACGGGTTATCTTCAATGACGGGATGTCTTCAATGACGGGATGTCTTCAATGACGGGTGTCTATACTGACGGGTTGTCTTTAATGACGAGTTGTCTTCAATGACGAGTTGTCTTTAATGACGTGTTGTCTTCAATGACGAGTTGTCTTCAATGACGAGTTGTCTTCAATGACGAGTTGTCTTTAATGACGAGTTGTCTTCAATGACGAGTTGTCTTCAATGACGAGTTGTCTTAAATGACGAGTTGTCTTCAATGACGAGTTGTCTTTAATGACGGGTTGTCTTCAATGACGGGATGTCTTCAATGACGGGATGTCTTCAATGACGGGTGTCTATACTGACGGGTTGTCTTCAATGACGAGTTGTCTTCAATGACGAGTTGTCTTCAATGACGAGCTGTCTTTAATGACGAGCTGTCTTCAATGACGAGTTGTCTTCAATGACGAGTTGTCTTCAATGACGAGTTGTCTTAAATGACGAGTTGTCTTCAATGACGAGTTGTCTTCAATGACGAGTTGTCTTCAATGACGAGTTGTCTTCAATGAGGAGTTGTCTTCAATGAGGAGTTGTCTTCAATGACGAGTTGTCTTCAATGACGAGTTGTCTTCAATGACGAGTCGTCTTTAATGACGAGTTGTCTTCAATGAGGAGTTGTCTTCAATGACGAGTTGTCTTCAATGACGAGTTGTCTTCAATGACGAGTTGTCTATAATGACGGGTGTCTATAACGACGGGTGTCTATAATGACGAGTTGTCTTCAATGACGAGTTGTCTTAAATGACGAGTTGTCTATAATGACGGGTTATCTTCAATGACGGGTTGTCTTAAATGACGAGTTGTATATAATGACGGGTTGTCTTAAATGACGAGTTGTCTATAATGACGGGTTGTCTTCTTTGACTTTAGGAAGTAATTTAACTGGACCTGTCTTCTTTGACTGGATGAGCATCAGAAAAACCTTTGGGATTTAACTGGACTTGTCTTCTTTGACTGGATGAGCATCAGAAAAACCTTTGGGATTTAACTGGACTTGTCTTCTTTGACTGGATTTGTCTTCTTTGACTGGATTTGTCTTTTTTGATTGTATTTGTCTACTTTGACATAGCTGATTATTTAACTGTATCCTTCCTGAAAGGTAAAGGTCAGTCGTATGCAATGCATGATATGGATCAAGCAATGATGTTCTTGACATAAATGAGATTGTATGACATGATGCGCATATGCATGATGTGATGTTTATGAATGTATCTTCGTCTGGGAAAGTAAATCCTTGACGCATACCGGGAAGTTGAACCCTGGGCTGATGTTGAAGAACAGAGTTCTTCGTTTACGCTGGGGATGATGATTACAAGAATAAACCGGTAGGAGAAGACGACTCCGTTGGGGAATAAACTTGTTGAAGAGATTACTCTGCGGGGAATTACTCTGTGGGAAAAGATACTTTGCTGAGATTTGGTGATAACTTCACTGGGGATTCCATTTGAGAAGTTATGTTGAGGAATTTGATGAACTCCGCTAGGGATAGGAAGAACTTCGTCGAGGACGATCTTTCCGTGGCAATTAGCTGAGGATAACCCAGTTATAATCTCTGGTGAGGAATAACCTTTGAATAATGCCGGGGGGACGCGTTCGTGCTCTGCAGGGGATAAGCTTCCAGAATCTACTGGGGATAAGCTTCCAGAATCTACTGGGGATATTGATTCAACTCTCCTGGGGAGACTTTTGGACTGTACTGGGGAATGGCCCCACTGGATGTCTGTATTCCGCCGGGGAAGAATCTTATATTAAGACTACCGGGGATGCTTGCTAAGGAATAATCTGTATACTCCGCTGGGGAATATTGAGATTTTATGGAGATACCCAACTTCCTTAAGGCTGACTGTAGGCTAACTCTGCTTGGGGAGAGTGTTGCTGACTTGCTGGAGATGTTGTGCCTTTTCAGGGTTGATGGGAGACCAACTATGCTCGGGGAGAGTTGTTGAATCTTGTCTTACTTAACGGGGAGTGAAGGTATCCTGGTTACGTTCTTCAGCTGAACTTACCTTGGTGCCTCGGTGGGCAGAGCAACCAGATCGTTCTGACAACTCATTATTGCCCCTGTTTCTGACGTGAGAGAAGATACCTGTGGAGGCGCTTGATGACTGTCGGTTGACAAATCTTCTTCTGGTAGGCAAGTGACGAGATGACGGAACATAGTCGTACGCTTTTGATCCCTAACTTTTGCCTGGACCGCCCTTTCGGGTTTTCAGTCCACCGGGATACCCATTTTTGCCCAAGCCCCCTTTTCAGGTTTTCGACTTGCCGGGTGTACAGATTTTTTTTCATTTCATCCCTTATTTTTGCCTAGGTGTGTCAACCTAGCGGGTCTTTGCTTATGCGTAGTATATTTTTTTTTTGACTATGTCCGTGCTCTCAGGATGTAGGGAGGTGCCCCTGTCAGTAGTGTTGCGTTGCCCTACTATCAGAAGATCTTCGTTTGATCGTCCAATTCCCCAAGTGATCCAGATGGAGATTTGACCCTAGCTGGTTGGCCTTTTGAGAGATTCTCAGAATCTTGACTTAACTGCCCCAGATGATGGACAATGATCATGCCCTGCCCCTTGGTTGGGAGTGCTTTTGTTCACTAGATATTCTTCGTGCGAATTTCTCTGTTGTTGAACAAATAGTCATATGCAAACAATATTATTTTAAGAATGCAAAGCGTGTGTCTATCTCGAAGTTTTTTTGCAAATGTATTTTTTAGTAAAAACAAGTGAATTTTGTAAACTGTGATGTAAACTCGTTATTTTACCGCAAGCCTTAGGGAGTCAGGATACCTTTCGTAACAGTATGCTTTCGAACTAACCCATGCTTCAGCTAGGACTTTTTGAGGGTTATATCGTGTCCTGGTTCACGGTTTAAGAAACAAAGGATAAAGGCTCAAATTATATTTGTACCCACTCGTTCTTCGTGATGTTCTTCAAACCTAAACTCAGTTGATCGTACGTTAGACCTTGTTTGAGTCTTTGCTTTGATATTCCCATGATAGTTCGGATATTGACAGTTTATTTTGAATAGGCAGTCATTCCTTTTTTTGGTTGAGGGTTTGTAGGACCTCTTTCTTTTTTGATTTTGTTATCCCTGTTTTTTGCCTGAACTGTTTCTTTTTGTATTTACAGTCAGCGGGATGCCCCAGTTTTATAAGTCTCCTTCATAGGTTTTGACTTATTGGGCTTTTGTCTTGAAAGATAATGACTGCCTGTCCTTATGATTATTGGAACCATCACTGTCTTTTGTTTTGTAAGGAATTTTTTGGTGCCATTCGTTGGGAACTTGGATCAACTGAGAGAACTACCCTGCCCTAGGTTATGATTAAGGGTTTAATTTTTTTGTGAAAAGAAAACTTCTACTTCTTTGGCTCAACAAAGGGGGTAACAAGGGATTATCTTCCTTATAACTCCAGTGTTTAGGATTTGAAACAATTCCTGTACCTCATCAGCGGGGTCTGTTCCAAAGCATACGGTAAATTATGGTATCGTTTTCGTCATCCTCCCTCAAGAGGCTTAGAATTTTTCAATCAAGAGTTGATCATCACAAAAACATGAAAACAGTTTGCGTATAGTGAATACGAAATAATTACTTCAAAACAGACATGTGTAATGCATTAATGAAATAACAATGTTTGACATGAATACAATGTTTGAACAATCAAAGAAAAAATACAACTTGAACATTTGAATGAACAAAAAATTTCTAATCCTAGCCACATTTTGGCAAGGGAGCAGTGATCACATTGGGAGTCTCTGGAGAGTCGAACTGGACTTCCTTTGCGTCGATCAGATCCTGAACCTTGTTTCTCAAAGTCCAACAATCATCTGTAGCATGCCCCGGGCTGTCAGAATGATAAGCGCAGCGAACGTTGGGGTTATACCTTGAAGGTGTCCTGTTGGGATTCTTAGGAGGGTCCCTTAGAGTTACCAACTTGGTCTCCAGCAGCTGTGGCAATATCTGGGACAAGGTCATGCCGAGGGGAGTGAATTGCCTTTTAGGTCTCTCTTCCCTTTGTTGGTTATGATGTTGAGGAGCACCGGCCGGTTTTGAGATAACTACTGCGTTGACAACACTAGATTCTTTCTTGGACGGTTTCTTCTCATTGTTCGAGGAATCACTATTCCGTATCTTCCCCGACTTGATACCGGCTTCAATTCTTTCCCCAGTCAAGATTAGATTTGTAAAACCAGCAGAAGAATTCCCAATCAGATGGTTGAAGAAGGGACCAGACAGGGTCCCCAAGAACATATCAACGAGCTCATGGTCAGTCAAAGGCGGCTGCACCCTTCCAGCCAGATCTCTCCACCTTTGCGCATACTCCTTAAAACCTTCACCCGTCCCCAGTGACATACCCTGGAGTTAGGTACGCGTAGGAGCAAGGTCGGCATTATACTGATACTGCTTATAAAAAGCAGTAGCCAAGTCCTCCCAGTTACGAATAGTGGTTCCATCCAGCTGATAGAACCATTCGAGTTGAGTCCCTGAAAGACTCTCCTGGAAGAAATGGATCCATAAATTCTTGTCTGCCGTGTATGGCTGGATCTTCCTTGCATAGGAACAGAGGTGCAACTTAGGACAGGAAGCCCCGTCGTACTTTACAAAGGCAGGTGCCTTGAACTTGTGAGGGATCACCACCCCAGAAGATAAGCCTAGGTCTCCAAAGTCCAACCCAGGCACACGTTGAATCTCCATAGCATTCAGTTGGTCCTCTAGTTGCTTGTACCTATCCTCAGCAGGAGGGTACTGTTCATCATTGAAATCTGTCTCAGTGTCAGAGACTACGGGACTAGGAACCCTTCCCTCTTGGTGACTGCCTTCCCCAACAGATGGAGTAGTCCGCTCAGCTTCATTCTGCAGTGTATTCCCAGATCTGCGTCTAGGGTTGAACAAAACAGTCCTCTTCTTCTTCTTTTTCAAGAGCAGAGTCTTCAATTCCTATTGTCCTTGTGCTAAGCTCATGACCAGCTCCTGGAACTGGGCGTTCTGGGCCTGAAGGGCCTTGATAGCTTGTTCGTTGGATGATTCAGGATTCACGATGATGGCTGAAATAAGCAGCGAAGAAGATTAAGCAACCTGTAGAACAGAGTACCTGTAATGCAATGATATGTATGTATGCATGCGATGTTTTCAAGGATCTCGCGGGGTAAACAGAGAAGCTTGTTAGAATTTGAATCCGGTGGCTTGATTGAAGGAACTGCATATTGTTGAGAGTCCTTCTTCAAGAGTCAAGGCTCACCATATCGAGTGGGTCATAGCCCCTGACAACCTCGGCTAAAGGAAAATAAATCCCCTTTGCCCTTTTCTAGACACTTTGATTCACCATGACCTGCATCACAAGCCCTTGAGATCCTTGAAATGGATTAGTTTTTATGCAAGATGCATGCAATGGTATGATGTTATGCTATGCATGGAGTGATGTAAGTAGGCCCTGTAATGAGTCCCAATTAAGGACTGTAAACAAAACCTGCAAAGAACCCGTGTTGTTAGATAACAAGCATGCAAGTAGTCAAGTTTGAAGGCACACAAGTCACACAAGACAGCCCTTAGAGTTTAGGCCAGCATGAAGTTTGGGGTACTACCCTCTTGAAGTTGGTGGGCTCAAAAACCTGTCCTATCAAAAGTAACCGGGTTCTAAGGAGCTCAATATCATTGGGTTGTTTTCTATGTTCATTGTTTTGATTTAGCCACTGGACTGGCGATCAAAATATTCCAAGAAAGCAACCCTCAATGAGTGTAGTATCGAGTATCAACCAACTTCGGACTGCACCAAAGTCAGTCATCTCACTACCCCTAAAGAGGCCAGGATGGTCAAGTAAGGTTCCTAAGGTCAGTTGATGCTTCACGACACCATGCGGCGGCCCCGTACTCTCCTTGACTTGACTCAAGGGTTACCGGTACTCACTAAAGTGTCACATCAACGTAGCAAACTTCTTCAACCATGTCAGTATACCCCACACAGTTCCCTCACATTTTGTTGCTACTTTTTAAAAGGTATCCCCCAGATCCGGGTTAAGATCTATGAAACTCCCAAAACAGGCCCATAATATTAAATCAAGCAAAGCAAGCAATTGAAAACATGATGATGAACTATTCCTAAGGTACACCTCACTTTTCACTCTCCCCAGCAGAGTCGCCAGTTCTGTGATCGGTGGAAAAAGAACTGATTGTTTTTGTAAGCTGGTTCGCGAAATGTCGCGGTAAGCAAGAGTCGCCACCGTCTTTTATGTTCTCCAACATGGAAAGGACAAAAGCACAGCAAAATTCCTTATTCGAGAATGTTTCTCGGTTCGGGAGGTAGATTTATAGAAAGGGAAGGTGTTAGCACCCTTTCTATCTGTGGTTATCCACGGGCTCTTAGGTACTTGCTCTTATGTTTTCAAGATTGTTTGCTTTTCAAGTGTGTGTGGGTTTTGAAAAAAAGTTCGTTTGAAAACTTCTAGGTAACTCTTGTATCAGTCCTCAAGAGTGTATGAAGTATTGTTTGAAAACTTTTTGAAAGTGTAAGGTGTGAGAAGTATTTTGTTTGTTTTGAAAAGAGCAAGTAACCATGAGTCATCTACCTACCCTAAGGAATTAAGCTGTGTAAGAGTCCTTTAGATAGTGATATCCCACCATTGAGAGGTAGGTAGCACCATCGTTGGAGTTGTTCGGGTCAATTCGATTATCGGGACAGTGTGATCACCGAAGCAATGGTAGGACACCTTAGAAGTAACCCTAATGTCCTAGATCCTTTTATCTGAGGCAACCGTTTCGAGGCAACTGGATCTTTAGACAAAGGGTGACCTCTAAGACGTCCTATACTTGATGACCACGTTCGAGGCAACCAGTGAGGCGTACCCTAGAAGTGGCATGTGCTTTGTGTGTTGTTTTTCAGTTAATTGTCTTTGTACATGTTATTTGTGAGCTACGGATTAATTTTATTTACATACATTCTTTCATGCATTTAACAGATAGGAGTGCGGAAAATAAATTGCGGAAATGTAAATTCTAACTATTACAAGGCGCGGGTCTATACATCGCCAAAAAACAAAGACCTGTTTTGATAAAGTGTGGAAAGTAAAGAAAGCGGTAAACCTAATTACTATTACATTCTTGGAAGCAGTTACATAATAATCAAAATAAAATAAATGCGCGCGAATAAAAATTAATCGGGAATGCCTTAAGGGTTTTGACCCTTTTAAGAAAAGAAATGAATTTTTTTTGTCTTTTTTGAATTAAATGCAATTAATTAAATAAAGCCTAATTACTAATTAATTAATTTATTAAAAGAAAATATTTTTGTATTTTTTATGTTTTTTTAATGAAAATAAAATAAAGGAATTAAAATTAAAAGTTAATAAAAACCTAATTCTAAACTTATTTTAATTATTGAAAAAAGTTAAAGTTGCCTAATTAATAATTAATTCAATTTATTAGTATTTAATTACAAAAATAATTACCTAAATGAAATTAATAAAGTAATAATATTAGTTCTTTTTGGTTTTTTATAAAAAATATTAATTAAGTTAATAATACTAGTAATTAATAAAAAAAAGGTTATAAAAGAAAAGAAAAAATAGAGAGATAAAGAGAAATAACAAAACCAAAGGGAGGTATGGGCCAGAAATGGGTGTTTGATTCTGGAATTCAGACCCATTAAGCACAAAGCCCATTGACTTTCTGGATTGCCTGCACGTGCTTTGACTTGGAGCGTGGTATCCAGCATCTCATAGCCCCTGGATTGATCTTTGAGGCCACTTGGCGCATGATCGTTTGATGCATATGGTGGAAAGCTTTTGTGAAACCTGCACAGGAACATGTTATGGAAAAATAGAAATAAGCATTTGGGGGACCTGGGATGTTGATGGAGTGCTTGGAAGTAGTTGAATCTGGCTAGATCAGGTCTTTCGAGCTTGACAACTTCAAGGAAATTTTTGCAATTTTGGAGCGTTCTCTAGGCCGTGTGTATTTGTCTGTAATGCTTTCTCATGACTTGTATTTATAGAGGAGATGGAGGGGACAAAGAAATAAGGAAAGAATCCAAGCCATAAAGCCATGCTTTCAAACCAAAATCCAACAAATTAAAAAGCTTCCAAAATTTGCAAAACTTTCCCTTTCCATGCTTACATGTATCTGGACATCTTGGCACAAATTCAAAATTTTGTGTATAAAAAATAGCTTGCACGAATTTGGCAGCTAGTAAATGGCATATAAAGGTCATTCAAACCACAAAGATCCCCTTTAATTAATTTTTTTGATTTTATTTGAATTTTATGGATTTAAAATGGATTAAATCAATAAAAATTAAATAAAATAGAAAAATTAATGTTTAATCTTGAAATTAATCATGGGACACGTGGGTGGCATGACAAGGCTGAATCAAGTGGAAAAAAGTGGGCCCTTTTGTCAAAAATTGAAGTTTCAAGGATAGTTGACTTTTGCCATTTCACAAAAATTTCCTAACTTCTCCAATGCATATCTTGCTCAATTTTGATCATATGAACATGTTCTTGGACATTTTGGAAAGGTCTTGAAGTCCTCTAACCAATGCCTTTGGTCCCATGTCATTTTGATTTACCAATATCAAGTTATAGTCTTTGACTTAAAGTGACCTTTTTTTGACTATTGAAAATGACCTATAATGTTGAAATTGATAACTTTTTGTGAGAGCATTTCTTGGACTTGGAATGTGAAGATGAGTAGTTGTAAATGTCCTCCACTTCAAAATGAGCATTGGATGGGATTTTTCTGATGAACCATGAAAAAGTTATGCCTTGGTCAAGTTACAGTTGACTTTTTCAACTGTCCAAAAATGGAAACTTTTGCATCTTGATGATTTTTGAGCCATTCTTGTGAAATCATGGTCAAGATTTGACCAAATGATGATTGTGGCTTCAAAATAAGATGTTGACCAAAATTTTTGACTTTTGACTTCCAAATGACCATTTTGCCCCTACAGTTGATTGTGAAGTAATTAGGGTTTTTGACTGTGCAACTTGACCTTGTGAGCCTTGAAACTTGACATGTAGGTGCTTGACAATGTATATGAGCATATGGGACTTGATTGAGCCCATGAAAACCTTAACTTCCTTGAAGGAACTAAAACCCTAATTTTGACTGGCTTAGGAGGATGGTTGACTGTGTAGCCCTTGAGTGGACTTGAGCAAATTGAGATGATGCTTGTCAAAACTTTGAAGAATATGGGAGGGAAAATTTTGGTGTACGACAGTTGGGGTTTATTTTTCTTTGTCGTATTTTGTTTGATCATTTTGTAAACTCAGTTGGTTTGTTAATTTTATGAATTAAAGTGGTCGTTTTTGTCTTTGTGCTTTTTCGTTTATTTTTGTCTTTATCTTATCATGTTGTTTGATATTTATGATATATAACAAAATTCTTGGGTGCCATGGAAATGATAAAACATTTCTTGCATGACCATTCCTTCATGCATATCATATCATGATAGGTGATTCCCGCAGATTTTCTTATCTTAGATTTGGGTTTTCTTTTCAGAAATTACTACTACAATCTTGCATCGTTATAATACTCAGAGTGCATCCAAAGGGCAGATGGATTAAATTTAGGAAGAATTAGTTGAGATGAGGGCTATGATGGCTACCCAAATGACGCAGTTTATGGAAGCTATTACTAATGTGAATCGCCGACAGGATGAGTTGGCTGCTCTCATCAATAATAAGCACCACAATCAGGCAGATGGTGGAAATTAAGGGCTTTATCAAGACATTTCTATAGGATTTAGGGGATGTGCAAGACCAACCATTCGGGAGTCTTCACAGGCCTCCTGGAAATCCTTTTCTGCATGCCAGTAACACGGGGGCAGTTTTCTCCATCTCTAGGACCTCGTCTTGTGGGTAACCAAAGAGATAATCAGAGTGTAAGGAACTATCAGGAGTAGGACTATGACTATGATCAGGATGAAGATAAACTTCTTGTGTGCCTTTTAGAGCTAAGAGTTCAAGTTAAGGACAAAAGTTATCTTCTATTGGAAGAACGGGTGAAGGCCGTGGAAGGACAATGAGTCCTTGGCATGGATGACAATGATCTTGGGATGGTGTCTGGGGTTAAGGTTCCCCCTAAGTTCAAACCTCCAGTGTTTGAAAAGTACAACGGTTCGTCATGTCCCGTTACTCATGCAACTGTTTATTTCAGGAAGATGTCGGTTCACACCGAGGATCAAGGACTTTTAATACATTATTTCCAGGATAGCCTATCTAGGGCATCCCTGGAATGGTACATGAAGCTGGAAAAAACTCATATTCGATGCTGGAATGATCTTGCTCGCGCTTTTGTCAAGCACTACCAATACAATATGGATATGGCACCTAATCCCACTCAGCTACAGAGCTTGGCACAAGGGCCAAAGGAATCTTTCAAAGAGTACGCCCAAAAATGGCGTGAATTGGCTGCAAGGGTTCAACCTCCACTCATGGAGCAGGAACTCATTGATATGTTTATGAGCACTCTGTAAGGGCCTTATTATGATCACATGATAGGAAGTTCTTCGGCAAGATTTGCAGAATTGGTTATGGTTGGTGAAAGGATCGAAGTAGGTTTGAAATTGGGAAAGATTCAAGTTGGCAATTCCAGTGGTTCATCAGGAGGGGGTGGTAAGAAGTCATTCAATGCTTACCCTAAGAAAAGGGAGGGTGATACAAGTGAAGTGTATTATCATAGGGGAAGATGTGGATATCTCCAGCACCAACAAGTCAACATTGTTTCTATTCCTATTAATGTTCCTCCATAACAGAGACAAAATCATGCGCCCCAGCAAAAAAGACAACAAGATGCTCCCCGTCAGTACAATAGTAATCAACAACAAAGGCAGCCAAGAAGGTTTGATCCCTTGCCAATATCTCTTAATGAAGCACTCCACCATTTACTTGATCTAAAGTTAATCAATTTGAGAAATATGCCAGCATCCACCGGAAGGTTCCCTGCTAATTATGATGTTAATGCAAGATGTGAATTCCATTCTGGCAGAATTGGTCATTCTAGTGACAACTGCTTTGCATTGAAATGCAAAGTGCAATACTTGTTGGATGCCAAGGCAATTGAGTTTACTCCAGTGAATGGTCTGAATGTTGTTCAAAAACCAATGCCTAAGCATGTAGGGGCTTTTGTTAATATGATTGACGATGATGGTGAAGTTCTAAGCTTGGTTATGGATGTGGAACAAGTGACTACTCTGTTGTTATATGTTAAAAGGTATTTGCTTGACAATTATATCTTCTTGGGTTGTGTTTCAGACCGTGTCAAATGTAAAGAGCAACCAAAGGGCTATGATGATCTGAAAGCTGGCATTCAGTTTCTGATGGATGAGGGTTCCCTACAGTTCAATAGAAGACCAAGAATACAAAAGTTAATGAGGAAGATATCGCTATGGTATCCATTCCTTACACTTCTGCACGTATTTCTGCTCCATCTAGGGCACCTTATTTGATGATCATAGTACCTGGTCCTATACCATATACTAGTGAGAAGGCCATCCCATGGCATTATGGTTCTGATGTCTATTACCATGGGGTGAGGCAATAGACAAATCCTCGTCCTTCTGAGGAAAAGCTTATTAAAATTAATGAAGCAGATGTTCATAACTTCTCTGGGGTGGGTCGAATGACCATAAGCTAAGAGTGTTTGCCCCCTCCAATATAAAATATGCTATGAAGGCCTTAGCAAGGGAAAAAGGCAAGCAGCAGGTGATGATTGGTAATCTGAGAGTCACTCTAGCTAATGTGGCTCAGCCAATTCATTTGATGGGAACTTCTTCAACTCCCGATGAAGTTGAAGAGTTGATGTGAATTATCAGGAAGAGTGATTACAGTATAATTGATCAGTTGAGTCATACCCCTTCTAAGATGTCTATCTTGTCCTTGTTGATTTATTCAGAGCCCCACAGAAATACTTTGATGAAACTGTTGAAAAATGCTTTCGTGCCACATGAGATAACAATTAATCAGTATGAGAATGTTTTTAACATATCTTCCGGGTATGGTATGGGATTTACATATTTTGATCTTCCTCCTGAGGGGCGCGACCATAACAAGGCATTGCATATTTCTATGGAGTGTAGAGGAACTACTTTATCCCGAGTTTTGGTGGACACGGGTCATCTTTGAATGTGTTGTCTAAATCAGCTTTAATGAAAATTAATTATTCTGGTCTTGAGCTGCGTCCTAGTGACTTGATGGTGAAAGCATTTGATGGGTCCTAGAGATTAGTGTTTAGAGAGGTGGAGTTACCTATCAAGGTTGGACCTCTCACCTTCACTTCTACGTTTTTCATTATGAATATACAACCGTCATATTGTTGTTTGTTGGGGCGTCCGTGGGTTCATAAAGCAGGGACAGTCACTTCTACCCTTCATCAGAAACTCAAGTATCCTGCAGATGGAAAGGTGATAATTGTGTGCGGTGAAGAAGAGTATATTGTGAGTCATTTGACATCATTTCCCTATGTTGAAGTTGAAGGTGAGATACATGAGACTCCTTTCCAAGCTTTCGAGACAGTCCATATGGTCTATATTCCTCCTCCAGGGCAAAAAAGTAAACCAGAAACTTCTATGTCTTCTCTCAAGGATGCTAGAGTTGTGGTGGAGAACGGAAACCCTGAAGGTTGGGGTCAGGTTCTGGATGTTATCCCTAAGGTCAACAAGTTTGGGCTTGGTTACAGTCTAGGTCAGCAGAGTACAACTCCCAGAGCACCCTGTCTATCTACTCTTGTGAATTTTTCCCGTCCTAGTATTGCTAAGGAGGGATACACCAATGCAGTTGGCGATGACGGGGATGGTAGCTACAACATTGAAGATTGGATTCATCCAAGTATTCTAGGCCAAGAACTCAACAATTGGACTTCTATGGATGTTGTCCAAGTTTCAAGTGTTGAGGAGTAATTTTTTATTTTCTTTTATTACCATGTCATAATTCCTACGCTCTGCCCAAGGCGTAGAGGATCATTTGTGTAGGGCCACCATGTTTGTTTTCAAAAATTTATCATGAATAAAGGACATTTTTGTATTCAAATATTATGTTCCCTTTCTTTCTTTTTTTTCTTTAAATGGTGATGTTTCCTTTTCACACACTACCACTAAAACATCAAAATATCATTTATGCAGATGCACTTCTACCACATATTCCACTGATAACGACTCTGATATTGCTCATTATGACTTTGATAATCCGATCTACCAAGTCGAAGAGGAGGCATATAAGGATTGTGACCTCCCCGAAGAATTGCAAGATTGTTGAAACAAGAGGAGAAGGTTATCCAGCCGAATCAAGAGTCAATCAAGGTGGTGAGTATTGGCACAAAAGAAGTAAGGAGAGAAGTCAACATACAGGCAGATCTCGAAGAAAACATGAAGACCAAATTTATTAATCTGCTTTGAGAGTATTCTGATGTTTTTGATTGGTCTTATGAAGACATGCCAAGGCTGGATACATATATTGTGGTACATCATCTATCGCTCAAGGAAGGGTGTTCTCCTGTCAAGCAAAAGCTCTGAAGAACTCATCCAGAAATGTCCAAAAAGATTCGATAAGAAGTTCAGAAATAATTGGATGCAAATTTCTTGAAAGTCATCAATCATTCTCCGTGGATTAAAAATATTGTACTTGTGCCTAAGAAGGATGGTGTGATACGGTGGCAGAACCGACTGTTATACTGGTTTTGCATTTGTGTTTGCAAATGTTGCGGTAAGCAAGAGTCGCCACCGACTTTTCTTTTATCCAACAAAAGAAAGGGTGAAAATAACAGAAAAAGACCTTTCGAGATTATTTCTGAGTAAGGGGGGTATATTATGGAAAGGGAAGGTGTTAGCACCCTTTCCATCCGTAGTTTTCTACGGGCTCTTATATGCTTAGCTCATTTGAAAAATACCTTATGCTTTGTGTGTTTTGAAAAGTATTTTTGAAAACGCCTTAGTGCAGGGATTTCCTTTATGATAACTCTTGTATCAGTCCTCAAGAGTGTTGATAAAGCATTTGGAAATGTTTTTGAAAGTTGTTTTGTGTAAGTGTGAAAGTTTGTTTTTGAGCGAGCATCTAGGAACTATCAACTTATACTCGAAAGATTCGTTCTTTTCCTCCTTTCCTTTAGACATTGTTATCCTACTATTAGTGAGTAGGTAGCCCTATTGTTGGATGTTTGAGGGACATTCGAAGGGACATTTTATAGTTACAAAGGCAACTGGGTAAGAAGTTTTAGTAGTTACCCTAAGGTTTTAAGATCATTGTTTATCGAGGCAACGTCGAGAGGTTCATTGAGGTACTTATGATCTTTTGAACCGGAGGGTAGCCACTAAAATCTCTCACGTTTAGAGAGTTGTGACTATTGTTCTGAAAGGCAACCAAAGTGGGAGTACCCTAGAGGTGCGCATGTTACAAGTGTGTTTATTTTCAGTTATTTGTCTTTGATGTTAGGTTTGCTAGCATTTTATTTTATTCTTGCCATACAATCCTATTAGTCATACATCTAGCAGTTAATAATTGCAGTAATTAAAAGTGCAGAAATATAAAACCTAGCTATTACAAGGCTTCGGGGAGGGGCATTATGTACATATCCAAAACTGGGGGAAATAAATAAATAAAAGCAGTAAAGGTCCTACTAATGATCTATTACATCCCAATATACAGTTACAATAATAAAAGGAAGTGCGAAAGAATAATAACGCGCGAATTTGAAAAGACGTCTAAAAAAATCCTAAGGTATAAAATCTTTTTTTTTGTTTGTTTTTATTTTTGGGAAAACGATTTAATTAAAATCCTAAGTCTATTTAGTTTTAATTTAAAGAAATGGTTAAGAATAATTAATTAATTAATTTTCAAAATTAATTTGATTAAGAAAAATACTAACCTAATTTTTGTGATGTTTTTGATTTAATGTTGATTAAAACTAGAAGAAATAAAATAATGAAAAAGACTAAATAAACAGACTAGGCGGTAAATAAAACAAAAAGGTGCAGTTTAGAATGCAAGTCTGAATCGAAAGAGACCGAAATTTCCTTTTGATCCAATGAAGCAGCTGGTCGAAGGTGCATGATGGGTTGCACGTTTAGGGGAGCTAGATCTAGATTTTGTTGAGATCTCATGGTGAGGATCAAAAGATATATGGTGCACACATGGGCCATGTCAGCATTGAATCTGCAAATGAAACGTTACCAAAATAACATGCATGACTTGGGTATCGAACCGAGGTCTTTCCTCTGCAGAATCGAACCTACAAAGAAAAACGCAATGAATTATGGAGATCCAAACCAAACCTATCCCCTTAATTCAAACTCCCCTGACTCCAAACTTGAGATCTGTTTGGCCTAAAACGTCCTAAGTGATATTCGAAGGAAAGACTCAGATTGTGCCTTAGAAATGGCACGATGTCATCCGTGCGCTTTAGTTTGTATGTAATACATTCATTCAAACACAAATATCATTAGTAAAAAGAATATATGCGCAATATGTATTTAGATGGTATGAATGTGCAGTTTCGGTTTTGTAAACCCTTACCAATCGAAGATGCCTGGATTTATGGCCTTGGGCGTGAAGATGCTTGCTTAGGAGATGATGTGGACTCCTGGATGTCTCAGAAACACATATTTGGTGTTCGTTTGGACTGGAGGAGCCTGCAAAGAGTGTTTCGAACTTTGACCACTTATGATGTTTTTTTGAGAATTTTGGTGTGGCTTATGAGGCAGCTACGTGTGTGATCTCAATAGGCAATGTGTGATCTGTGTGATGCCGTATGTGTGATCTCCCAATGGTTTTTTCTCTTTCGTCCTCTCTCTTTTATTTTTCCCCTTGGCGATGTGCCTTTGGCCTTGTATTTATAGGGGTGTGAGGAGAGCAAGTATGGCAAGAGATAAAGGATTTCAAGGCCATGAGACAAAAATCCAACATATTGAAAGTTGGCCATATTTGGATAATTCTTCCCATTTTGAAATCTTGAGTGAACCTGGACATGTTTCGCCCCCTGACTCTTTCGAATGCTCCAACGCCGGGTCCCTCGATTGGCTCTGAACTGCTCCCTTCGACGACTCTAACTAGCCCAATCAAACACTTCACTCTGGCCAGTTGAAGCTTCTTTTGTCACTTCCCTCGAATGCAATTACGTAGGAGGCTTGGGCTTGGAAACATGTTAGATTTTGGGCCAGCAAGCATCTTGGACCAAGACTCATCATAAGACAAACTTGTTTTCAGTAATCATGTGTATCCTTCAAATGGACCACATGTATATCCTTCGAATGGCCCTTTTGTGTGTCTTTCTAATAGCCCACATGTATGCCTTGTGCATTCTTCGAATGGGCCACCGATGTGTGCTTATAATGTAGCAATCATGTGCTGAAGGGTTTAGAGATAGAGTCGACACAAGCAGTTGCAAAGGGAACCATTTCTCAGTCGAAACTAGCACAAAGGAAGCCAATGCCTTGTGGATGCTAGCATGAGGGAGGCCATTGCTCTATGAATCGAAGGCCAGTTGAAGGGGTCTTGGCCTTGTGAATCAAAGGCAAGTTGAAAGAAGCCTTTTGCCTTGTGCTCTGAAGGCACGCACAGAGGAAGTCATTTCCTTATGGTTCTAAGCACACATGAAAGAAGCTCTTGCCTTGTGAATCGAAGGAAAGCATGAAGAGGAGGTTTGTGCCTTATGTGTTGAAGGAAAGCACAAAGAAGACACTGTTGGAATGATACTTGTGGATCCAAAGCTTGATCAAAGGGTTTTAGAGTCCCAATCGAAGCACCTTGTTTAGATGACCATCGAACGACCTTGTCAAGATGCCAATCGAAAGACCTTTGTCAAGATGCCAGTCGAAAGACCTTTGTCAAGATGCCAGTCAAAAGACCTTTGTCAAGATGCCAGTCAAAAGACATTGTCAAGATGCCAGTCGAAAGACCTTGTTCAGATGCCAATCTAAAGACACTTGACTATCTTCAAAAGTTTTATTTTCTTTAAGCAAGTGTTTGTAACCACCCATGTAAGAGAAGATCTTGGAAAACATGAGAGGGAAAATTTTGGGGTACAACAGATGGTAAGGTCAGGATATGTGTATACTATAGGGACTTGAAAAGAGCAAGCCCAAAAGATGATTTTCCTCTTCTCCACATTGATGTGTTGGTCGATAACACAGCTCATTCTAAGGTGTTTTCCTTCATGGATGGTTTTTCGGGCTATAATGAGATCAAGATGGCGCCAGAGGACATGGAGAAGACAACATTTATCACGCCATGGGGAACCTTTTGTTATAAGGTGATTCCATTTGGGTTGAAGAACGCAGGGGAAATGTATCAGCGTTCCATGGCCACTCTCTTTCATGATATGATTCACAAGGAGATCGAGGTCTATGTGGATGATATGATTGCTAAGTCTAATACTGAAGAAGAACACCTTGTTCATCTAAAAAAGTTGTTCGAAAGACTGAGGAATTTCCTTTTAAGGTTAAATCCAAATAAGCGCACCTTCGGGGTGAGACCCACAAAGTTGTTGGGCTTTATTGTAAGTTAAAAAGGTATGGAGGTTGATCCTGCTAAAGTAAAAGCAATACAAGAAATGCCTAAACCATAAAACAGAAAAAGAAGTCAGTGGTTTCTTAGGGAGGTTAAACTACATTGCTAGATTTATCTCTCATCTTACAACCACATGTGAACCTTTGTTCAAATTGTTAAAGAAAAATCAAACATTCAGGTGGAATGAAAATTGTCAAAAGGCATTCGATAAAATAAAAGAATATTTGAAGGAACCTCCGATACTCATTCCACCCGTGGAAGGGAAGCCATTGATCATGTATCTAACTGTATTGGAAAACTCCATGGGTTATGTCTTCGGTCAACACAACGAGACGGGAAAGAAAGAACATGTCATTTATTACTTGAGTAAGAAGTTTATAGAATGTGAGTCAAAGTACTCCTTGCTTGAAAAAACTTGTTGTGCACTTGCTTGGGCAGCCAAATGCTTAAGACGATATATGCTGACCCACACCACTTACTTGATATCCAAAATGGATCCAATCAAGTATATTTTTGAGAAGCCAGCTCTCACAGGCAGGGTAGCCCATTGGCAGATGATACTATCCAAATATAATATCCAGTACACTATGCAAAAGGCAATCAAAGGTAGTGTATTGGCTGATCATCTCGCTCATCAACCTATGGATGATTATGAACCAATGAAGTTGGAGTTTCCAGATGAGGAAATAGTGTGTATTCAAGATTGCAATATCCTTATCTCGAATGAAGGACCCGAACCAGGATCACGTTGGACGCTTGTGTTGGATGATGCCTCTAATGCTATGGGAAATAGTGTTGGAGCTGTTATTACCACTTATGATGGATTTCACATTCCTTTCACAACTTGTATTTGTTCTGACTGTACCAACAACATGGGCGAATATGAAGCTTGTATTTATGGTATTGAAGCGGCAATTGATTTACGAATCAAATACTTGAAAGTTTACGGAGACTCCAATCTTGTTATCAGCCTGATTAATGGAGATTGGGAGACTCGTCATCAGAACCTGATTCCCTATCATGAGCATGTTATGAAGTTGATTCCATACTTTGAAGAGGCCACGTTTGAAAATATTTCTAGAGAAGAGAACAATCTAGCTGATGCACTAGCAACTCTGTCATCAATGTTCAAAGTTAAGTCGGCTAACGAAGCACCTTCCATTACCATCAGAAGGTTGGATGAGCCAGCATTTTGTTTTGAAGACGAGTTGGAACTAGACATTAATAGATGGTTTTATGATATCAAAAAGTACCTTGAAACACAAGAGTACCTTGAAAAAGAGTCTGTCACAGATAAGAAGTTTTTGAGAAGACTTTCGTCCAAATTCTTCCTCAAAGGTGGTGTGTTATATAAGAGGCATCATGATGGTTGACTGCTTAGATGTGTTGACAAGAATTAAGCAACTAGAATCATTGAAGAGATACATGAGGGTGCCTTCGGGACTCATTCCAGTGGACATACCATGGCAAAAAATATTTTAAGAGCTGGCTATTATTGGTCCACCAGGGAAACCGATTGTTATAACCATGCAAGAATTTGTCACAAATGCCAAATTTATGTTGACAAAGTGCATGTGCCGCCTGTGCCTTTGAATGTATTGACTTCTCCCTGGCCTTTCGCAATGTGGGGCATTGATATGATTGGTAGAATTGAACCAACTTCTTCCAACGGACATCGTTTCATTCTAGTAGCCATTAATTACTTCACCAAATGGGTCAAAGTTGCATCTTATACAAATGTTACCAAGCAAGTGGTAGCTCGTTTCATCAAGCACAACATAATCTGTCGTTACGGGATTCCTAAAAAGATCATTATTGATAATAGATCTAATCTAAATAACAAGATGATGAAGGAGCTTTGTGAATCCTTCAAGATCAAGCATAACAACTCTTCCCTGTATCGCCCGAAGATGAATGGCGCTGTTGAGGCTGCTAATAAGAATATCAAGAAGATTATGCAGAAGATGGTAATGACGTATAAAGATTGGCATGAAATGTTGTCTTTCGCTTTGCATGGTTATCGTACCACTGTGTGTACTTCGACTGAGGCAACTCTCTTTTCACTGGTTTATGGAATGGAAGCAGTTTTTCTTGTGGAAGTCGAAATTCCTTCTCTTAGGATCATGAAAGACGCTGAGCTGGATGAAAGTGAATGGGTATAAAATTGGATAATTCTTCCCCAGGGTGATCCCAAGAGCAAGTGGACTCCGAGTTATGAAGGACCGTTTGTAGTCAGAAAGGTTTTCTCTGGTGGAGCAATGATTCTCGCGACCATGGATGGTGAATACTTTCCACTCCCTGTGAATGCTGGTGTAGTTAAAAAATACTTCGCATAAAATAGACCCGCTGAGTTGACCGACTCAGGAAAAAAAGGGCATCTCGGCGAACCACAAAAGGCATAAAAAGGTTCGGGAAAAAGTTAGGGATAAAAATAAGATGAAGAAATGAAAAGAATGAAAAAGAAAATAAGTACACCCGCTAAGCTGAAAACCTGAAAGGGCAACCTAGGAAAAAAGGGGTATCCCGGTAAATCGAAAACCCGAAAAGGGCGATCCAGGAGAAAGTTAGGAATTTAGAGCGAATGACTATGTTCAGCGTGGGATCCCGAATTCCAATTTCATCTACTATTACTATTGGTCACCTGGAAGGGGTTTGGAATCAGTTCAAGAATGTTTCGTCAAAAAGTAAGGAGATGAGAGCATTAAGGTTATAAGAGTTATAGCAGAGTTGGAACTTGATGGAAATTCGTATTCACATTGCCATTTGTAAACACTTTTTGGTTTTGATTTTGCGATTACATATTCTTAGGAATTCTTTCAAATGTAAATGCCTTTTTCACAGGCTAATTTTCAAATCAATAAAAGATCCTCTTTTATCCAAATAAGTGCTCATAATTCTCTTTTACTGTTTTGTTTACAAAAACGCCAAATATTTTGATAAACATTTGCATATAAACCTTGTTGGCTATGCATAAACATGATAATTCAAGATACGATTGATTTGATTTTAAACTTGTTTGAAATTAAGATAATAAATACAGCCGTCATGCTATGCGTGGGACACGTTTGATTTTCCTCTTGGTAAAACAATCATTTACTTGTTTGCGAGTGTTTTCTTTTCCCCGAATTGATTCATTGCCCCGGATAATGGCAAATTTTCGCTTCTCCCTAGTGAGTGCCCATTTCACCAGGAAAAGAATCTAAAAGTGCTTGAAGATCTCTTGCCTAAGGTTTCCTCATATGCCCATTGAGGTTACTTCAGGGATATATTTTGTTCAAGAATCTTTGTTTCCTCATCGAAGCCATTTCTTTGAAAGTGCTTATTCAGACTCTCTCCTTATCCAGTAGATTTTAATCTTAGATGCTGATAGAGTATATTTCACTATTGTGATTTATTGGCCCAATTTCAAAAGTCCCAGCAGGTTTCGTTCCAATTGAAGCACATCCTTATTCCTCAGTGGAGCTGAAGATTCTTGTATTTACAATAGTAGCATATTTTGTTGAGTTTCTCCTACAAAGAATGTCTTATTCCCGACAAGAGTTCTGTTTGTAAGGTCTCTTTCACCCAACATGGATCTTCATATTCTTGGCAGTATAAGGTTCGTTATCCCCAGTGAGAAATTGACAAGTTATTAAACAAAAGTCACGTAAATTTTGATTTCCACATGCCCCATTTTATTAGTGCTCTCTCCAGCAACATCAAATATCCATTTGGCATTTCCTCGCAGATATTACAGTTTTAACCTGATCTTCTCTAGCGGAAATTTCAATTTATTTTTTGCAAGTTTTATTAGGGTTCGGCCTATGGTTATTGGTTTTTTCATTTCTCCGTTCCCCAGTGAAACATCTAAACATGCATCATTACATTGCATCCTCAAAGTATAGTGTTTCCATTCTCTTTTGAAACATTGTTCCATAGAAAAATAATTCAAACATGCATTGGAGCATAAGTCATTACTGTTTCTGTTTTCCCCAGTGAATTCACTAAAACTTCGGATTATATCCCCATCGAGGTCTTCATCCTCAGTATCTCGATTTTACCCCATACAAATATCCTGTTGATGTTAATCATTTGAATGGTTGAGTGTCTACTCTTGGTTGTAGTTCAATTTTACCCTGTCACAGTTTGAAGTAGTGAAAAACACAAGAAGGGGGGGTTGAATTGTAAATCTGAAAATCAATGCAATGAACAAGATATTTTTATCCTGGTTCGTTTGATCTCAAACTACTCCAGTCCACCCGTCAAGGTGATTTCGCCTCTCTCCAACGAGGTCTTAATCCACTATATTCAACTGAATATTACAGACTGCTTTAACAACTGCTAAAGCCTTCTTGATGCAAACCACAACCCGGTTTGTCAAGGAAACACTTTCTTACAAAGAATATAAATCTAAGTGTGTGAATGTTTTCTACAAAACTGTATCACAACTGTGATGTATACACAACTTAAAGCTTAGAAACTAGATTGCTAAACAATGATTGAATAAGAGAATGTGTAGTGTTTAGCAAACTGAGAGAAGGAAGATTATGATCAGCTTTTATGTGTGTAAAGATTGGAGAGCATTAGCCAATTCAATCTTCAAAGTCTTGTTTATATAGCACTGAGATGTTGAACGTTGGAGCAATATTCTTGATTCAATGCTAATAACAAACTTTCCTTATCGAGCAGATCTTGTCTGGAATGAGGCCGTTGGTATTAATTTTCTTTCAATGGACAGTATCGTTGCTTACTTAATGCAAGTTCTGGCTTGGCTCATTCTGATTCTGCTTAGCTGCTGATGAACTGTTGTGTTTCTTTATCAGAGTGTTGAGCACAGTTCTGTTCATCAGACTTCAGCATGTACGTGAATTAATCTTCTGATTCTGATATTCTGATATGGCAACTTCTGATGCTGATGTCAGAAACCAAAATTCTGATGCTGATTAGGTGTGATCTTACTTATACCAATCAGAGTATCTGCAAACCAGAACGTAATAAATTAGGCAGCATATAGTTCATACATGAATCATATAAATAATATATCTTTTCACTTTGTTATCATCAAAACTTAAACATAGGGTAGTAGATTCAAACTTTGTTCTAACAATCTCCCCCTTTTTGATGATAACAAAAACTGGATATTTTTAAATGAAAATAATGTAAAAAGGTGTCAGAGAGATGCATCAGAGTAAGAGGTTATCAAAGATAAGGGATAAAAGGATATCAGAGTTGAGAGATACTCCCCCTGAGTTTATTACTTCCCTTTTTGATTACAAGTGTTCTTCAGGATTAGATCTTTTTGCCTTTCTTTGAACATCAGAGTATCAGAGTCTTTGACTATCAGAAGCTTTGGATAAGCATATCAGAGCAGAGCTTCAGATCAGCGTATCAGAGCTTTTCTTGTCAGAGATTTGCTTTGTATCAGAGTATCAGAGCGGATCAGAGCTCTTAGTCTTCAGAGTGTCCAGGAGCTTCCTTGTGCCTGTAGACTTTAAGCAAAACAGAAAGCATTTTCAAGTATAATAGAGTTAGAATGTTCGAGAATTTCTATCTTAGTAAACCGTTATTGTTTAAAATATCATTCTTGTTCTCCCCCTTTTTGTCAGCAATCAAAAAGTGTAGGTGATGTGCTAAAACAAATTAAGATCAGAAAAACTTGTCATATTAAAAGGGTTCAGAATCAAACAAAACATATTCAAACAGTACATCAGAAAATTAAAGAAAACATGAAAATGACATGAATAAAAAAACTAAGGTTGGGGAGGAAAGCGTGTGAACAGGTTCTCCAACATGGCTTTGATCTGATCAGCAGTCTCATTCTGCTTGTGCACCATGTTGACAACAGTGTCAATCTTGCTATCCTGCACATCCATTCTTTCTTTCATCTTCTGGTCGTTTTCATCCATCCTCTGCTGCAGACGCATGTCATTCAGCTTCAGTTCTTCCAGAGTCTGCCTGTCCAAGGCAGCTTGAGAAACATCAGAAGCAGGAAGCTTCTGAGAGCTTTCTGCAACATCTTCTGCTTGACTTACTTCAGCTTGAATGATTTTGTCTTCTTCTGGTTGCACCTTTGAAGCTAGCTGTTTCTCAGACCAAGGTTCACTATCCAGAGGGAGCACAGCTTCCTGAGGCAGCTGACTTTCAACTTCCTTCAGCAGCTTGCTGAAGTTTTGTTGTGCCTGCTCATAGTTGATATCCTGCAACTTGAGGGCTTCAGCACGTACCCAAAGTCTGAATTGTGACCAGAGCTGGTCAGAAGCAGCTGGGTCAATCATTCCAGGACAGACTTGCTTCAGAGAAGCAATCCATTGCTGCAAACCTGTTTCAAAATTCATAATACCAGAGCCAACATCTGGTTGTTTTGGTTTTGGGATGGCTATTTTGTGTTTCAGATCAGCAAGACGGTCAAGGCTGGTTAAGTCTATGAATGTCCTGCTGGGGTTTTCAGTGGTTTGCTTGGCAGCTGTTTGTTTTGGAGATGGAGTGGGAGAATCAGAAATTATGATTGGACTGTTTGGTGTTTTGGGAGTATTTGGTGGTGTAGATTCTGGTGAGGATGGCAACTGTGCCATGGTGACTGTTGTTCCACATGGCAGCTGGATTGCCAGAGGTTGTGGTTCAGATGATTGAGGTGAATGAGGTTCCGAAGGTGGAGGAGTTTGAGTTTCAGAGTGATGAAACTCAGGTTGAGGTGATGGTGGATGAATTTCTGGTTGAGGAGAGGGAGACGAAATTTCTGGTTGAGGAGAAGTTATTGGAATTTCTGGTTGTTCAGGGATAAGGGGTTCTTCTGGAATTGATGAGAGAGGTTGTTGTTGTTCTGGTTCTTCAGCAGATTGTTGTTGTTCTGGTTGTGGAGGAGGGACAATTTGTGGTTCAGAGTTTGGATTGGCGGAGTGATCAGAAGTGTGTTGATCAATGTTAGACAGCACTTTGTCAATTGCTGATGTTGTTGAGATTGGTTTGGGATGTTTGGTTCTGGGTCTTCTGAGTTTTAATGCCTCAGAAGGGTCATCTTCTGGTTCAGTTTCATCTATTGTTGGGATGGGGATTGAGATTCTATGAGAGGTTGGAGGAGGAATAGATGCTGGAATAGTAGAAGAATTTAAAACAGAAGCAGCAAATAAATTACCTCTTTTCTTGGGTGTCTGCTGGGATGATCCTTCTGAAAGTGCCTTCCTCTTCTTAGTCTTCTTCAGAGTCACTTCTTGTTGAGGTTGATGCAGATCTTTGATAATCAGATTTGGATCTGTACCATCTGCTTTGCACGCGTCTAAGTATTTGAGAATCACCTCTGGTTTAGATTCTATCTCAGAAAATAAAGGAAAGTCACTTAGTGGAACTCTTCTGCTGGTGATATCAGCAATAGGAGTAGCTCTGGGTTCCTTTTTGATATTCTCTATCAACTTCATTTTCTTCAAGTTCTTCGCGTTCAGAGGCTTCCCAACTGTTGGTTCAATGGTGCTTAACTCTTGAGCTTCTATCAGATGCTCTATCAGCCTATTCTCTGTCAGAATATCTGATATCAACCTTCCAAAGGGTATCCAATCCCTCTTGGTTCTTTCTTCTTCCCTGGTTTCCTTCACACTTGTTCTGAGGTGGTTGAACAGAAGATGAGCCAATTTGATTTTTACCTTCTGATCAATAAAGTAGATCAGAAACTGCTGATCCACATTTATGTAATCAGGAGAACTAGTTGGCTTCCTATGGTTGAAGCACCCCAGAATTATCTTAGCCCAAACTCTGTGATGATCCTTCAGATCTTTGATCTTGCTGCTGGGCACCCCATGGGTGAAAGTCCTTTGAGCTATCACGCCCACGTCAGCACATCTCTCAGCCATATCAACACAGCGGACGCCACCGCCACTGTAACCGATTAACCTTGCTATGTGATCCTCAGTGATCACAATCTTCTTCCCCATAACGAAGGAGGTGACTAAATGCGTTGAAGCCTTCGCATGAATCCAGAACTCCTTGACTAACATAGGGAATGTTGGTCCAACCAATCTGTCAAAATACCTTTCCCATTTCTGTGCCCTAACTTCTTCTGTTAGGTCAAAACCGTTCTCCTTCAAGCTTCCAAAATCAATGATCAATTCAGATAACACTTCAAGATTCTTCACAGGAGTGAGGAGTGTTCTGAATGGCACTTGATACTGTTCAGATGATGCTTTCTTCTGAGGACCTGCAGAAGCACTGCTGGAGGTTGCCATGTTCACACTAAAAGATTTTGAGAAGAAACTGAGAAAAAGAGGTTTTGCAAGAGATGAACACAGAAAAATGCAGAGAATGCTTGAGTATTGGTGAGAAACTATAAAGAATTAGAATGAGAGGTTAATGTGTTTAAATAGAGTTTCAGAATATTTTTTTAAAAAAATAAACGTTTTTAAGAAAGAGAAAAATCATGATTGCGTTTTAAAAGCATGATTACTTTTATTAAATGCTTGCTGATTTTGGGGGATTTTAGAAAGATACTTAAAAACGGTTACCAGACATGTGTCTCAATGCACCCAATCAGCGTTTTCCCTTCTCAGAAGCGTGCACGCGTTCTGCTTCAGAGATTTGCTGATGATTGGATGACACTTGTTTGATGTAGTGATCAGCACATCTGTCTTTGAGCTTAGACTCTCAGATCTTTAGAGTTGCATCTGATACAATCTGCATGTTCTATCTTTCTGAAAGAAGATTGACCAGAAGTTCACAGTAAAGCAATTACATTCTGAAGGTAAATATATGGAATTAAAACATTTTCACTCTGGGCAGACTTTCATGCTGAGATGTTTCAGAATGAAATTAAACCTATCTTCTGAAAGGGGTTTAGTAAATATATCAGCCCATTGATGGTCTGTATCTATAAATTTTAAGTTCAAAATTCCTTTCTGAATATAGTCCCTAATGAAGTGATGTTTTATTTCTATATGCTTAGCTCTAGAATGTAAAATGGGATTCTTACTTAAGCAAATAGCAGAAGTATTATCACAGAGTATAGGAATGTTACTCTCAAAAATCTGGAAGTCTTCAAGCTGACTTTTCATCCAGAGCATTTGTGTGCTACATCCTACTGCTGCTATGTACTCAGCTTCTGCTGTTGATAGCGCAATTGTTGATTGCCTTTTGCTGGACCAAGAGATCAGATTTTCTCCCAGAAACTGGCAGCTTCCAGAAGTACTTTTACGTTCCACTCTGTCTCCAGCAAAATCAGCATCGCAGTAGCCTACTAAGCTGTAATCACTAGATTTTCTATAAAAACAAACCCAGATTAGTAGTACCTTTCAGATACTTGAAAATTCGCTTAACAGCTGTTAAGTGAGATTCTCTAGGATCTGATTGGAATCTAGCACAGATACAAACACTGAATAATATGTCAGGTCTTGAAGCAGTCAGATAGAGGAGAGAACCAATCATACCTCTGTAGACTTTCTGTTCTACATTTTTGCTTACCTCTTCTCTTTCCAGAATGCACGTGGGACGCATTGGAATCTTTGATGGCTTACATTCTGAGAGGTCAAATTTCTTCAGAAGATCTCTGATGTATTTTCTCTGATGAATGTAAGTTCCCTCTGGAGTTTGATTGATCTGAATTCCTAGAAAGAATTTCAGTTCCCCCATGAGGCTCATCTCAAATTCTGCCTGCATACACTTAGCAAATTTTCTTCCAAGAGAAGGATTAGTAGAACCAAAAATAATATCATCAACATAAATTTGACAGACTAAGATGTCATTCTTAACTGATTTACAGAATAGAGTAGTGTCCACTTTCCCTCTGGTGAATTCATTTTCTAATAGAAAGTTACTTAGCCTTTCATACCAAGCTCTGGGAGCTTGTTTCAGACCATATAGTGACTTCTTTAGTTTGAAAACATGTTCTGGATGTTTTGTATTTTCAAAACCAGGGGGTTGGTGTACATAGACTTCTTCTTCTACATAACCATTTAAGAATGCACTTTTGACATCCATCTGATACAGAGTGATGCCTCTATTAACAGCAAATGAAATTAAAAGTCTGATAGATTCTAACCTGGCGACTGGGGCAAAGGTTTCTGTATAGTCTATCCCCTCTTGCTGACTATAACCTTGTGCAACCAGTCGTGCCTTGTTTCTGATGACTTCACCTTGTTCATTTAGCTTGTTTCTGAACACCCATCTTGTTCCAATGACGTTGAATCCTTTTGGTTTGGGAACGAGATCCCATACGTCGTTTCTGGTGAATTGATTCAGCTCTTCTTGCATTGCCAGAATCCAGTCATTATCCAGAAGTGCTTCATCAATAGTAGAAGGTTCAATCAGAGACACAAGTCCCATGAGAGTTTCTTCAGAGTTTCTGAAGCTTGCTCTTGTTCTGATTGGATCTTCCTTTCTTCCTAAGATAGTCTCTTCTGGGTGATCCAAGCTGCTTCTGGGTAATCTCTTCTGAGGTTGATCAGCAGCTGTTGTAGGATTGCTAGCAGTGCTCCTTTCAGACGTTGAAGGAGTGTCTGTGTTGAGAGCTTCTGATGACTTGTCTTCAGAACCTGTAAATTCAATTTCCATACCTGCAAGAACTTCATTCTGCTTTGACTTTTCAGAGTCAAGCTTATCATCAAAGCGAACACTGATTGATTCTTCCACAATCTGTGTTTCTGTATTGTATACTCTGTACCCTCTTGAGCGTTCAGAGTATCCTAACATAATACACTTCTGTGCTTTAGAGTCAAACTTGTTCAAATAATTCTTTGTATTTAATTTAAAGCAAGTACATCCAAATGGATGAAAATATGAAATGTTGGGCTTTCTGTTCTTCCACAATTCATATGGAGTCTTTTCCAGAATAGGTCTTATTGAGATTCTATTCTGAATGTAGCACGCTGTGTTTATTGCCTCTGCCCAGAAGGTCTTAGCAACGTTTGTCTCATTGATCATGGTTCTGGCCATTTCTTGCAATGTTCTGTTCTTTCGTTCTACAACTCCATTTTGTTGGGGAGTTCTAGGACAAGAGAAATCATGCAGAATGCCTCTGTCATTAAAGAATGACTCAAAATCTTTGTTTTCAAATTCTCCACCATGATCACTTCTGACTTTAACGATTCTAAGATCCTTTTCATTCTGAACTTGGTTACAGAAGGTAACAAACACAGAGTGTGACTCGTCCTTGTGTCTTAAGAACTTTACCCATGTCCATCTGCTATAGTCATCTACGATTACTAACCCATACTTCTTGCCACTGACTGAAGCAGTTTTAACTGGTCCAAATAAGTCAATGTGCAGAAGTTCTAATGGCTTAGAGGTAGAAACAACATTTTTGGATTTAAAAGAAGGTTTTGCAAACTTGCCTTTCTGACATGCTTCACACAGAGCATCTGAATTAAACTTCAAATTAGGAAGTCCTCTGACCAGATTGAGTTTGTTAATCTGAGATATTCTTCTCATACTAACATGCCCCAATCTTCTGTGCCAGATCCATTGCTCGTTGTTAACAGACAGAAGACATTTTACATTCTGACTCTTTAGTTCAGAAAGTTTGATTTTGTAAATGTTGTTTTTCCTCTTACCATTAAACAGGATAGTCCCATCTTTCTGACTAACAGCTTTACATGATTTTTGATTAAAGATTATATCATAACCGTTATCACTTAATTGACTTATGGATAACAGATTATGCATCAATCCATCTACTAGCAGAACATTATTAATAGAGGGAAGATTTCCATTACCTACAGTTCCAGAGCCAATTATCTTTCCCCTCTGATTGCCTCCAAAGCCAACGTGGCCTCCAGGCTTAAGTTCCAGGCTTTGGAACATATACCTTCTTCCCGTCATGTGTCGCGAGCAGCCAAAGTCCAGGTACCATGACTGGTGTTTCTGACTTGCTGCTAAAGATATCTGCAACATGTATTATTTTATCCTTAGGTACCCAGATTTTCTTGGGTCCTGATTTATTAGTTTTGCCAAAACTCTGGTTGAATTTTGGTTTCACAGAGTGCTTACTGCTAGTGTATTTAATATCATGTGTGTGACCATACACAAAATGTGAATTCAGAGGAGTGTGTTTAATGGTTAAGTCCATGACATTCTTTGGTGTAGGAACCTTACCTTGGTATCCTATTCCTTTCCTTCCGTTTCTGCTAACTCCATAGATCATTGAAGCCATTTTGCTTCTATCTATGCTTTTAGCGAGGAACTTCTGGAAACTGTGATCATACTCCTTGATGATCTCATCAGCGTTGCTGGGAGTTTCAGAAATTGGTTCCTTCTGAGAGTTTTGTAAAGTGTTTTCTAATTTTGAAATCTTATTTCTCAGCTCAGAATTCTCCAATTTGAGACTCTCAGTCTTATTAGAGTCAGATTCAAGATTCCTTTTCAGGTCTCTGAATTTAACTCTAATTTGCTGATACTGTTCCAGTATCTCATTAAGGCTTTCAGCAAGTTCAGCCTTGGTAAAGTTAACAGCAAAGTTAGGAAATACCTCTTCAGTATCTGATTCTGAGTCTGATTCAGAAGCTTCACTATCTTCTGAGATGTTAGCCATGAGAGCTATGTTTGCCCTCTCATCATCTGATTCTGAGTCAGCTTCAGACGAGTCAGAGTCATCCCATGTAGCCATGAGACTTTTCTTCTTCTCTCTTCCAAACTTCTTTTTGGGCTTTTCCCTCTGAAGCTTTGGGCAGTTACTCTTATAGTGTCCTTGATCATTGCACTCATAGCAGATGATGTCCTTGGTGTTTGGCTTTTTGCTGCTAGAGGAGCCTTCAGATCTTCTGTATCCAGAGGAAGAATCTGCCCTTCTGTATCTGGAAGAAGACTCGTTCTGATCAGATCTTCTGGGATTCCTGAACTTCTTTTGTCTTTGCTTCCACAGTTGATTTACTCTTCTGGAAAGGAGGGATAGTTCGTCTTCTTCTGATGAGGATCCATCAGATGTTTCTTCAACTGCCTGCAAAACTTTAGACTCAAATTTTTTGTTAGATTTTAATGCTAAAGGCTTACCTTGCTTCTGAGGCTCGTCAGCTTCTAGCTCTATCTCATGACTTCTGAGGGAGCTGATAAGTTCCTCCAGAGTGATTTTGTTGAGATCGTTAGCTAGCTTCAGAGCTGTAACCATTGGTCTCCACTGCTTGGGTAAACTTATGATGATTTTCTTGACATGGTCAGCAGTAGAGTATCCTTTGTCCAGAACCTTGAGACCAGCTACCAGAATCTGGAATCTTGAGAACATTGTTTCAATGGATTCAGATTCTTCCATTCTAAACGCCTCATACTTCTGAATGAGTGCTAGAGCTTTAGTTTCTTTGACCTGAACGTTGCCCTCATGCGTCATTCTAAGTGAGTCAAAAATGTTCTTTGCTGTGTCTCTGTTGGAGATCTTTTCATATTCAGTATAGGAGATGGCACTGAGGAGGATGGTTCTGGCCTTGTGGTGATTCTTGAAGTCACGCTTTTGTTGGTCAGACATTGTTTTTCTATCAATCTTCTGACCGCTTGCATTCACAGGGTGCGTGTATCCATCTGTCACCATATCCCACAGATCAGCATCATGTGCCAGAAAGAAGCTTTCAATTCTGTCTTTCCAGTAATCAAAGTTTTCTCCATCAAAGACTGGAGGTTTGCCGCTGAATTTGTCTCTGTCCTCATTGTTGTCATTGCTGGTGTGAGAATAGTTTCCTGCCATTGTGTTTTTCTGACGCTGGATCTTGTACTGACACGGTTAAGTGTTTTAGCTCAGAACCAGGCGCTCTGGTGCCAATTGAAGTAGTGAAAAACACAAGAAGGGGGGGTTGAATTGTAAATCTGAAAATCAATGCAATGAACAAGATATTTTTATCCTGGTTCATTTGATCTCAAACTACTCCAGTCCACCCGTCAAGGTGATTTCGCCTCTCTCCAACGAGGTCTTAATCCACTATATTCAACTGAATATTACAGACTGCTTTAACAACTGCTAAAGCCTTCTTGATGCAAACCACAACCTGGTTTGTCAAGGAAACACTTTCTTACAAAGAAGATAAATCTAAGTGTGTGAATGTTTTCTACAAAACTGTATCACAACTGTGATGTATACACAACTTAAAGCTTAGAAACTAGATTGCTAAACAATGATTGAATAAGAGAATGTGTAGTGTTTAGCAAACTGAGAGAAGGAAGATTATGATCAGCTTTTAGGCGTGTAAAGATTGGAGAGCATTAGCCAATTCAATCTTCAAAGTCTTGTTTATATAGCACTGAGATGTTGAACGTTGGAGCAATATTCTTGATTCAATGCTAATAACAAACTTTCCTTATCGAGCAGATCTTGTCTGGAATGAGGCCGTTGGTATTAATTTGCTTTCAATGCACAGTACCGTTGCTTACTTAATGCAAGTTCTGGCTTGGCTCATTCTGATTCTGCTTAGCTGCTGATGAACTGTTGTGTTTCTTTATCAGAGTGTTGAGCGCAGTTCTGTTCATCAGACTTCAGCATGTACGTGAATTAATCTTCTGATTCTGATATTCTGATATGGCAACTTCTGATGCTGATGTCAGAAACCAAAATTCTGATGCTGATTAGGTGTGATCTTGCTTATACCAATCAGAGTATCTGCAAACCAGAACGTAATAAATTAGGCAGCATATAGTTCATACATGAATCATATAAATAATATATCTTTTCACTTTGTTATCATTAAAACTTAAACATAGGGTAGTAGATTCAAACTTTGTTCTAACACAATTTTCTCGGGTTTAGTCTTTACTACCCTCGTTGGTTCATCCAATGTCTATTGATGTACCTTTTGAATACTAGTTTCGTCCCGATATTCATTTTCAGTAGGCTTTTAGTAGTATGCCCTAATTACCTTTCTTTGGGTTGAGTATTGAGTTTTGTCTCCTCACCCGCGCATGAAATCCAATTTTTGTTTTGGTACTCATCTAGTTTAGTTTTGTCTAACTAGTTATAATGAGTCGAGTGTCATCTCGTTTTGTTTTTGAGCCTTGGACTTCCATCAGTGTTTGATTACTGAATCCTTTATCAGTTTTTGTTTACCAAGTGTTTTTGCAGTGTTCGTTTAACTGTGTCCTTGGTTGAGACCAGTCTCCTTTGTTCCTTGGATTCTTCTATCAGTTTTCATTTACTATTTATCCATGGTCCGAGACTAGCAAGTGCTCTGAGAAACGTGCACTCTCATCACTTTTCTTTGGGTCGAGTCTTGATCTCATCGCCTGTGCATGAAATCCAGTTTGTTTTGCCCTGGTACTCATCTAGTTTGTCTTTCCTAACTATTTATTATGAGTCGAGTGTCATATCATTTTGTTTCTTTCCCTGGACTCTTCTATCGGTGTTCGTTTACCGTGTCTTTGGTCGAAACCCCTATCTCACTCTTTGGACGTCTATCAGTTTTTGATTACTGAACCTTTAACAGTGTTTGTTTACTGTATTACGGCTTTCATTTGTTGTATCATCGACTTTAGATGTCTCTTTTATACCTATTCAGGTTTTAGTCAATTTTCGTTTACTATTTACCCGTAGATAGAGACCAGCAGGTGCTCTAAGAAACACACACTCTCATCACTTTGCTATTGGTTGAGTTTTGCCTCGTTACTCGTGCGTGAAATCCAGTTTGTTTTGTCCTCATACTCGTTTCTAGAAAGTTTTGATCTTCTAGTATTATCGAGTCGAGTTTTGTCTCGTTTGATGTCATTCCTTGGACATTTATCAGTTTTTTTTTACTGAGCCTTTAACAGTGTTTGGTTACTGTATTTAAGCTTTCATTTGTTGTATCCTTGGTTGACCGGTCTCTTTTGATACTAGCATGTGCTCCTAGAATCACATGCTTTAGCCATTTTTCCCTGTGTACTTTTCCAGAGTTTAGCTTTGCCTATTCTCTATGGTTTGAGTCTTATCTCACCCCTTTTATGGTCCGGTTTTATCCTGACACATTATTCTGAAGTTTAGTTTCATCTACTCTTCAAAGTTTGAGTTTTGTCTCAACTTTGTTAAAGTCTGCGTTACAGTTTCATTCTAACGCATGTCTTTGGAGGGCCAATTTTCATTAGACCATCTGCTTGCTAAATCCAATTTTGTTTGGTACCTTTTAAGTCCCACGTCTGCTAGCATTACGTGTCTTTGGGGAGATTTTGTTTCTTTTTTTTAAGAGTGTAAATTTTTGAGTTCTTTCGTATTCAATCATCTTCAACTCTGAACGTTCGAAAGTTGTCGCTTTTCTCATTTATCAAGCTTAATATTATTGAATAGGGGAAGCTGTTGCACCCCAAAATTTACCCTTTTATTTTAGGCTTATGTTCCATCATATTCATCATATTGCATTGCATTCATTTCTTTGTAATGGGATCAATCTGTTTTGGCTATCAAGTTCGCCTCAAGCAGTGGAAGTTGATTATATTGGTAAGTGGCTCAAGAAGAGTCTCATTATCTCAATCATTGGACATCTCAAGTCCCATTGATATCTCATGGCCTAGACTATATCATTTGTTTCATTGGTTTATCAAGAGTTGAAGTTATTCAAGGTTTTGAGGAAACTCATTTGTCTCCGTCATCTGTTGAAATTAGAGTTTTGACCTATTGTGTGATTTGAGGTTTGTCTAAACCAATTATTTTTGGAGCATCATCTTTATCTTCTTATTATCATTTGAGGCAACTTTATTCAAATAATTGTTCAAGAGACTTAGTGGAATTAGGGTCTTGAAGTTTGACCGTCATGCTTCTAACACAAGGTGCAAAATTAGGGTTTAGATTTTAATCAGGAGTTCTTCAAATTTTTCATTCAAATTGGATTCCATGTGTTTCCATATGTTATTGTCCATCTTTGATTTAAATATTGAGGTTAAATTTTGATTGGAAAGGTTTCAATTGATTACAAGGGGCAAAATGGTCATTTTGGTCAAACTCAGTCAGAGTCAAAATTGACTAAGTGGACTTTTGGTCAACCATCAATTCAAGCATCCTCATTTCATATTTCATAACCAATTTCATCATTGAATAAAGGGAATTGAAGAAATTAGGGTTTACTTGTTGATAAAGTTACCTAAAATGTTGAAAAGTTTCTAAGTGTGCATAGTACACAACTTTGGCCAATCACAATTTGAGTTTGGTTAATCTGATGGAGGCAAATGATACATATTCAGAAAGCTTAGGAAAAATCCTAAAAGTTTGTCAATAAGGGTGAAAACCTCAAAAGTGAACCATTTAAGAGAAAACTAAGTTAGAAGTTCTGGCCATGAAGAGATGCCAAGTTGCCTTGCCATTGACCAGTCATGCGCGTATTTTGATCAAACACATGGTGTGCCATTTTCACATTTGAAATTCTTTTAATTCAGGCTTCAATTGGGGAATTGAGTGAAGAGATATTGTAGACAAACATGAAAGCTTCAACCCAAACTTTGAAACACGCAAAATGGCCAAAAAATGAGAAAGATATAAGCTCATGAAGTATGGATCTCACACGTGATCATCGCGCATGCCATGCAAGCCATGCACGCGCGCACGGCAAGCCTTGCTAGACCTTACTTTTCCAAAACTTCATACATCAATATCTTCATCATGCAAGCTTCAAATTAAAAAATTCAAATCCCCATGCTGAATTTCATCATGCAAGCTCTTCATAGGCCTCAAGAACTCACAAAACGCACATGTGGATTCAGAGATATTTGAAGTACAAATGAGATGACCATGAATGTGGGCCTACAACTTTCATTTTCAAAATTATTATGCAGTTCAGTTTTGATTTGTTCCAGGTCATTGGTGTACATGCTTCGCATGAAATCATGCACTCTTATCTTTCAAAAATAAGCTAAACAAGGACAATACGTTCATAACCTCTCTTCCATGTATTTTGCTTAAAATAACAAATTTCTTTTTAACCAATTTTCCCTCCAGGTGTGTGCATGTGCCAACTCATCTCACACATTCTTTGCACCTCTTTTCCACTCACCATGAGCTCAGCAAAACGCAGAAAACAATATAACTTCTCAACACACAACACATTAAGGATGACATTTTCTGATTTTTTTTATCAATTTACTCCCCAACATATATTTTCATAAGCAAATACCCTTGTACCCTCATTCGACACTCTCTACATAAACACAACATTCTCATTTTGAAGGGGAGGCATCATTTTCACCATAATCAGATTTGAAAGCTCTCTCTCTCTCTCTCTCTCTCTCTCTCTATCTCTCTCTCTCTCTCTCTCTCTCTCTCTCTCTCTCTCTCTCTCTCTCTCTCTCTCTCTCTCTCTCTCTCTCTCTTAAGTCAGAACTGCTTTTCCACTCTTTTCTTCTCAATTTCTTCGTGCAAAGCTTGCTTTTCTTGCTTATTTCACTATTTTAAAGTTGAAGGTCGAAGATCCCACGTAGTTTCTCTTTAAAAATAGAGGCAACAATTGAATTTATTTTTTGACTCAGAAGGTAGGCTTCCAAATCTGGATCGTGCTCATGCTAGCATGAATCTTGATTGTAGAACTCGTATGATAGCGTAGCTGGAAATACAATAGGTCTTTGGTTATGTAATCTTGATTACAGATCGTGTTTTTCAGTTTCTGAAATTTTATGAAAAGTTGATTTCAAGGATTTTTGGGCTTAGATTTCTGTTTGAATTCTTGATGACTTTGAAATCTACAAAGCGTACGATGTAGCTTGCTTTGAGATCTTTAATTTGAGCTTTAATTCATGAAATTTGGTTGAGAATTACATGAGATACGAAGATCTGAAGTTGTGTGTTTGAAACTGGAATTTCACGTGTTTTAGGGTTATTGCGTTGGTAGGGATGATGAGGTGTCTTGTTCTCATTGCATATGACCCGTTGTTTTTTTTATAGCGCTTTTGAGGCCAACTTCAGGTGTAAAAAGTATTTGCATCATTTGATTTTCTTTTCATTTAATTATTTTTTGTGCATGTTATTAAGAATAGTTTTAACTATTAAAAAACTATCATAAAAATATTCTAGGCTTTATTTTCAGTTAATTTTCATACTCTATTTTTTATATATTTTTTTTACCATTTTACATGTTTAAATAATTCAATTAGTTTAATTAGGTTTTTTTTAATCACCTTTTTGTTTTTGAATTTTATTTTTTATATTTCATCAACCTAAAAAATCTATAGAAAAATATTCTGAGTTTGTTTTAGAAGCCTACTTGATGAAATAATTTTTGTTAGTTTTATAAAAAAAATTGTGACATGTTTTTTTAAATCAATTGATGAGTTAGACCACTTTCTTCACTATTTTAATAGAATTATGCAAATAACTTTTGTTTGATCCTTTCCTCGTGTGTTAAAATTTTAGAAAAATTACCTACTGACCTTTAGGTATTAAACTAATTGTCTTTGATTTTATTTTTATTTACAATTCAGTTTGTTTGTGTTTTCAAATTTTGGAAGTTTTTGTTTGATTTTGGTGTTTTTTCTTACTTAAGCCAAAAGAAACAATTAATCCACTAATTTTCCTTGCTTCTAAAAATCAAAGCAAATATGTCCTAGAGTCCTGGATGAGTTGAGATCCTTTAAATCATTTTTGTTAAATTTTTAAGTTTGTTTTCATATTTTATCCAAAATAATTTGTGAAGCTTGTCTAGTTTAAGCACTTTGCTAATTAGTTTTGACATTTGAATTTTAAAACCACATCTCCTCCTCATTCTAAGGAATTTTGACTATGTCTCTGGTTTTTAGGAACCATTAGGGTTATAGAATTATTATTATTTTTTATTTTAGAAGTCATTTTTCTATTTTTGACTTAATTTTGTTTGTTTGTAATGCTTTGTGACTTGTTTGAATCTTATGATCTATATATATATATATATATATATATATATATATATATATATATATATATATATATATATATATATATATATATATATATATATATATATATATATATATATATATATATATATATATATATATATATATATATATATATATATATATATATATATATATATATATATATATATATATATATATATATATATATATATATATATAATATATATATATATATATATATATTTTGTGAACTTTTTGAGGCTTATCTTTACATTCATGATAGCCCCTAGACTCCCTTGATATCTCATGAGCTTGGAACAATTTCAATTGATCCATTATATTCTTTGATGATTATTATTGTGGAGCTTCTAAATTGAGAAAGTTAAAACCCTAATTTGGGGAGTTTTTGGTAAAAATCCTTGATCAAATCTTCATCATGATTATGATTCAAAGTGATTTTGAGATATGATAACTCAAGGATAACCTTAATCAAGGTTTGAGAGACATTTGATCTCTTTTGATTATTTTCTTGCCTCATCATAGAATTGATCTTTTGCTTATACTATTTGCTTGATGTGAGATATATTGAAATGCATTTATGCAACATTTAAGGAATCAAGCCTTATCATTTGTGCCTTATTCTCACCACTTGTTATTTTCTTAAGTTCAATAACATTGAACCATTTAAGTTCCCTAATTTGTGATTGCTTGTGTGTTTGATCTCACTAGAGTTGGTCAAGATTGGAAGTAGTTTTAATGCACTCTTTTTGCCAAATACCTTTGATACATCATGAGTGATGCTTTATGAGTTTACTTATGACTTTGAGTATTTTCATACCTTCTTCATTTTAATTATATATTACTTGGTTGATATCTTATTATCAAACTCATCTTGATGACACAATAGGAGCTATATACTAGTTTTTTGACCTAGTTTTAGTTTGTTTCTTTTGGAGGAATTTAAGTCCCACATTTCTTTATATTCAAGTCTTGTTCTTACTTCACTTTTCATATCTACCCTATATGCTTCTATGATCTACTTTGTTAGTATTCACTTGCTAATTCATCATGGTGACACAATGGGAGCTATATTTACTTCTTGTTTAGGTTTTGTACATTAATTGTTGATGGTTGCTTCTTATGATTGTGTACCTTATCCAAAAATTGTACCTTGATGTTGGTTATTGCTCATATTATCTAAGGACATTGAGTTTCATTTACCTAGATCATTTTTGCTTGTATGCATTAAGGGACTATAATTTCTTCAATATATCATGATACTTAAGTGTGTTACCTTGTTAACATTTCTTAAGGAGTTTAGACTCATAATTAGTATCTTATGAAGGTTATCATCACCCAAGGACAAATAATATTCTTTATCATTTCCATTTGATCTTTATCAACTTCATTTTATCTAAGATAAAATGCCTTTATTTCCTTTTAGATGATCTTGCTCATCACTTAGGTGACTTTGAATATGTATGAAGTCTCATCTTATACTTGGTTACTCTTGAGTCTCATATTGAGATAATATATCATATAAGTCTCATATTCCATGATTCTCAAATCATGCATTCTTTGTTTAAATCCATACTTGCTCAATGTAAAATTGTTTGTTTGCCTCGCTTCAACATTTCCCTTTTGTATGATACATGTGCGACTTTTCTTGCAAGACTTATGATTTTTGAATATAATTTATAGATTTGGTATACTACTGACTTGCATGATAAGATACTCCCCTAATCATGTTCATCTTTCATCTACCCTTTCCTTGAACTTCTTTCACTCTCAGGGTGTATTTTAGATTTGCTTTTTTTGACCTAGTTTTATGTTTGTTCTTAAGATTACTCGAGTAAGATTTTTTTTGGGATTTCTATAGGTTTTAGGATACACTAACCTTATGTATTTACTTCTGATCTCATCTTCACTTGACATGTCTTGCCATGATCACTTAACCACATACTTGTGCACATCTCACTATACCATTTTGTCGAATACTAGTTCAATTGTTATGGAGTTTGTACCATGTTTTAAAATGAATAACTGAGTGTATTCTTAGCCCATGATAAATGATAAGTGTATGACATGTCCTATGTTCACCTTTTATCTTTTTCACATTACCTTGTTAAAACTAACTATTTGTTAATTTGTGCAAGGTACTTCACGAGCTTTCATTGCTTTGTGTTCCACTCTATTTGTGGAATAAAATTTTGCTTTTGAGGCGATCTATCTTGTTTCTCATATATATATATATATATATATATATATATATATATATATATATATATATATATATATATATATATATATATATATATATATATATATATATATATATATATATATATATATATATAATATATATATATATATATATATATATATATATATATATATATATATATATATATATATATATATTTGCACTATTGCATGTTTTGTCTGTTTGGAATGTCTTGTAGGATGTTTATATGGTTGTGTATGCTACATACCACTTGTGATTTATTTTCACATTGAGGCCTTGGTACTTATGTCTGACGACACGACTTTTGACTTGTTTCTTTATGATGCTAGCTTGTTTCTTAGTTGCTTATTTGTGAACTTATATCGTTCGATACTTTCTCATCTGATTTACTCTTTCCGCATTTTATTGCTTACTGAGGATTAGGAGTCCGTGCCACTTGGCAGGAAATTTTGGAAGTCCTCACTTGGAGGCTATATTTTTGTTTGTTTACTATTTGTGATTGCGTAGTGGGATGATGGTTTTAGGTCTTTTTATGGAAACCATTCTTAAGTCCTTATAAGTAGGCAAGTGGAGAGGGTTAATAACCAACCCCTACAGTCCTTTGTCTGTGTCATTCCTATGCTCACTTTCTACAAGTAGATGCTCTGAATATGTGCCCAAGATCTGAATGAGTCTAAGCCCTTTTAAGGCAAGTGAAAAGGGTTCCTGTAATCGAATCCCCATACTTTCTTTAGCTCGTGTTGACCGACACTGATGCTTAGTGTATGCATACACTTTGTCTTTCCCCAGATCTTTTTTTGCCCTGATAATTGATACCACAGTAAAGAACCTTTTATATTCCACAGTTTTACGGCTTGGTTGACTCGGGTGATTCGCTCCCCTTGGCTATACTTTGACCCTTGGTTTGATGCTTTGTTGCTTGTCTATGGCAGGACCTACCCTTTTACTACTTGACTTATGCCTTGTAGGTGTTTGATATTCGAGTGATGCTCGAGCTTTTGTTTGTTAATATGTTTTGCCATCTGTTTGCTTGATTTTTGTCACAGTACCTGTGATATTTTACCATCTCCTGTTGGATGCTTTGTCATCCATTCTCATACTTTCTCATATGATAGTATGATTTCCCTCATGTTTCTTTTATGAGATATTTGCCACGCTCCCTTAGATCGCTCGTTTAGGATAGTCCTCGAGCTAAACATTAGGATAGGAATCCATGTATGTCCAATTAGGTAGATATTTCCCTTTCATACTCGACATAGGGTCATCTTTATATGATCATATTAGGACTAGAGATTAGGATAGTCTCCTCTAGTTGTCTTTCTTTTCTTTTTGCATATTGCATCTTAAAACAAAAACTTTCTTTTTCTTGGCAAATCACAAAACATCTCTAATGAACTTAAATCCTTCTTGAAGATGAAAAATACAAACCAATCTTAATTGTTTGTGCGCCTTTTGACTTTGTTTTAAACCTTGTTAAGTTGACCTCTTACCTCCTTTAACATGATATTTTGCTATCTTTGTGTTGTTGTTTCACCATCACTTATGTTTGTTATCCTACATTGATTTTCAATATCATTGTTAGGGTGTGATGTTTTATCATCTAAATTGTAATATTTTTCCATCCTTGCCATGATATTTTGCTATCTTTGTGTCGATGTTTTTCCATCGCTTATGTTTGTTATCCTACTTTTATTTTCAATATCATTATTATGTGTGATGTTTTATCATCTAAATTGTAATGTTTTGCCATCTTTGCCATGATATTTATTATATTTTTTGTCGATGTTTCACTATTGCTTATGTTTGTTATCCTACTTTGATTTTCGATATCACTGTTAGGTGTGATGTTTTATCATTTTATATGATATTTCGCTATCATGCTAATGTATATCATCTTATCTGAGTTTGTGTTGCCATGTGATGTCTTGTCATCTTTTTATTTATTTATGTTTTATCATCGTTGCTGATGTTTTTTCCATCTTGCCTGATGTTTCGCCATTGTTATCTGGTGTTTTATCGTCTGTCTGATGTTTTGCCATCTTGATTATTGCTTTTGTCTTTTTAACTAAAAAACACAAACAAACTAAAACATGTGAGCCAAACTGCGGTGCTCCGATTCCTTAAAAGGGATACGTAGGCATCTGGTCACGGGGCTCATCTGAGCGAACTTTGTAATCTTTTCATCTTTTCCCGTATTTTTCTTTTGCATGCATTCCCTCCTTGCATTTTTCTTTTTAGATTTTAAGCTTTAGACATAAATTTTACAGACCTTTAGATTAAAACAACAAGAGTGGATACCATAGAGTACTACAGGCGTGTGGGGTGCTAATACCTTTCCCTCACGTAACCGACTTCCTTACCCGATCTCTACAGTCGCAAGACCGTGATTTCACCCTTCTCAGTTTTATCCGATGTTCACTTTTCCATTTCGACGGGATAAAAGACGCTTGGTGACGACTTCATTGATTTCATTTTGATGATTTATTCGGCCAGTTGTTTCAGCTTCGAATAGTTTCTCTGCAAGACTTCATTTAATTCACCAAATGCATGATGCGCGTTACGTAGTCATTGATTGACTCCTTCTCTTCTATTTGAACTAATTCAAACTGTCACTTGTGAGTTTGTAACCTCACCACATTTGCTTTATCATCCCCTTCATAAGCTTTCTTCAAGATCTCCCATGCTTGCTTCGCTGAATCGCAATCGCTAACTTTTTTGAATTTGTCATTATCGACACAAGAATGAATCAAGAAGAGTGCCTTGTAGTTTCTTCTTCTCTTCCTTGAATGTAGCCTTATGAGCATCTGTAACTTCTGCCCCGAGTGGTGTAACACCATTTTTAACTACTTCAAGAATGTCTTGATACCCAAACAAAACTTTCATTTGTTTGCACTTATCATAGTTCTTTGTAAATAATAGTCATCTTTGCAGCAGATTAATGGATCAGAAACAGACTCTGATATCAAGTGTTGGAACATACATAAAATTAAGTTAGTGAATCAATGGAAAAAATGGTTAATTGGAGAAGATGAAATGAGAAAATAAGAGAGTTTTGAGGATAATATTATCAAAATGACATTACTTTCAAACATTACATATGAGGGTCCTTATATACAAGCTAACAAAACAAGTTGGAAACTAAAACAAGTTAGAAACTAAAACAACTCAAAAATAAGCCAAAAAATCCAAAACACAGACTCGTAATTGATTACGCAAACATGCATAATCGATTACGGCTAGTGATAACAGAAAATCATAACAAAAAAGCCGATGTAATCGATTACGCCCACGAAACAACAAGTCATGCATTTTCTAGAAGTATTTATTTTTTAAGTTGTTTTCACCTGAATGCTTCCAGAAACTTATACAATGCATTTGAATTACTTTGTGCATCCAATATCATGAAGGGGATCGCTGGATGACCAATTTGCGTTCAATTTGTCTAATTGATCAAGGCAAATCAAACTTAAAATTTAATATAAACATACACTTTAAAATTTATTTTGTACAAATTTCATTATATTATTTTTCATCTTTTTTCTTGTTCATACTTTATAACAGACCTCCAACACAAATTCTAACACGTCTCCTGCTTTTCAACATGAAATAAACAATGGTGTTGATCTGTGTAGAGTTTAAGAATAGAGTTACATAATATAATTACATTTTTGATAGAATGACTTTGAAATATGATTTTGAATCTCCTCCTTTTAGTCTCTTACAATTTTAATAACAATTTTTTTTTTATAACACACAATGGAAAAATAAAATAGTTTTATTAAAATTTATTACATATAATAAAATTACATTTGGATGAAATTCGTATTTCTGATTTTGGTCTTGCGTACATTTCTAAATGTGATTAATTACATTTCTAAATGTGATTATATTTTCTTTTGATGTATTGCTCTTTACTTAAATAGATAATTTAATTAGGAATATGTTTATTAACTGCTGTATTTTCATTATAGTAATATATTTTAGTTAAGAAAACTGAACTTCTTAGCCAAATTTCTCACCAGTTAAATCAAAAGCTAGATTTTTTTCGGATGCATATATTTTCTTCAGAGTATATTTTATTCAATTGACTATATGTACTTTT